>OY987317.1:26449801-27049801 GCA_963920655.1 Geranium rotundifolium | reverse complement strand
TGTATATGAGGAGGAGCTATAGAGATGGTTGGGGCATGTGAAAGTGGTAATTGAAGAACCAAAATGGGCAAAACCTGCTGGGTGACAATACAGTTTCTCAACTCTCTTTTATTTCAATCTTTATTGCAAAAATCAATATTGTTCACAAGTTTAGGTATGTGGTAATGGGAGCAAGGAAAGCAGAAACCAGTCTATATATATAGTATGTGGGACAAATAGGCACAGGTAAGCTGAGAGAGGATCCTTTTTGGTGGAGGGGAACTATTTTCTACCTTCTTTTTGTTTATAATGCTCACGAATTTAAAGTAATTTACTATCCATATTATATAGGTTTACAATTATGTGCGAACTACACGATGGCGTGTGAATCGTGTAAACCGCTCGACACGTGATACGTGGCGTTGCGCGTGCTGGCGTGGTGCTAACAATCATACTGACATGACGGACTTAAAAAAAATATTCTTTTTCCAAACTTTCGTTACACCATTCTCCCGACACGGTTTACTTATAAAATATAAAAGACTACCCGCCCCTCTTCACACGATGCTCTTGCATAAATTCTCATGCATACTTTACTGAAAATGCATCCCTATTTATATATTTTGAGAAAAAATGAGACTCAAGGTGGAAACTTAATCCCGTTGTTTATAAGTGGAATATTACATTGTTATAACCATATCTGTATTAGCCTTACACTTAGGTTCTAATTATTATTAAAGGCTTTCTCTTTCTCTTTTAATTTCAAATCAGTATTATTAAACGTCCCACTCTTCATTAAATGGCATGTCTATCTTTTTGATCATGTATAGGAAAAGCATGTGGTGATGTTTAACTCTGTGCACACGTGAATGTAAACCGAGTCAAATTATATTTTATATTTGTTAAAACTGTTTGGATTTGTAAGAAAAAAATGGATTTGTTACTAATCTGATTTGAGAGAATAAATTTATATAATTAAGTTTGAATTTAACTTGATATCCTTATAGTATTATATTATATTCATATTTATTGAAAATGAAAATAAAAAAATATATTTTAATTAAATTAGATCAAAATTAATTTATATTAAATGACTTATATATTTATTATGTGTTGCAGTTTTAATTTTGAGCTCAAATCGTTCATCAATACAAACATAAAGTTAAATTTAAACTCAATTCCAAGTTTATTATATATATAACAAACTCAAAATAAATATTGAGGATGAAGGATGTGCGCCGCTCGCGGCCGATGGCGGATGCCTGATGCCCGTATATGCTGAATGATGCATGATGCCCGATGATGTCTGCTGATGCCCGATGATGCCTGATGACAGATGACGAGATAGCAGCTACCCGATGATGGCAGATGCCTGATGACTGATGGCGAGATAGCATATGCCAAATGATTGCCTGATGCGTGATGGCTGATGGCGAGATAGCATATGCCCAATGATTGCCAGATGCCTGATGGCTGATGGCGAGATAGTAGCTGCCCAATGATTGCCATATGCCAGATGCTCTCCTCTCACGTGCGGTGTCCGAAATACGGGGATGTACACGTGTCAGTTTCTGGATTACGGGATAACTTTCTGAATTACGGGGATGTACACGTGTCAGTTTCCGGATTACGGGATAACTTTCTGAATTACAGGGATGTACACGTGTCGGTTTCCGGATTACGGGATAACTTTCTGAATTACGGGGATGTACACGTGTCGGTTTCCGGATTACGGGATAACTTTCCGAATTACGGGGATGTACACGTGTCGGTTTCCGGATTACGGGATAACTTTCCGAATTACGGGGATGTACACGTGTCGGTTTCCGGATTACGGGATAACTTTCCAAATTACGGGGATGTACACGTGTCGGTTTCTAGATTACGGGATAGCTTTTCTGATTTACGAGATTTTTGATTGATGAGTTGATATGATTTCTTCGTGAGAGGAGTATAAGAGTAGACAAAAGAGAACACTAAATATTGTTGGCACTTCAGGACACAATCAATTTGAATGAGTACGTATGCACATTTATATAAGCACTTTGGAAGACAAATAGTGATGGATAAAACAAAATAAGTGGCTAAAAAGAAGTAGGGCAGAAGAAGACAAAATAAGAATAGGACCGAGTGAGAGAATGAGAGATGCGCAAAATTAATAATAAGGTAAAGAGTAAAAGAAGAACAAATTGGTTTGAGAAAGAAAATAACAAAATAAGGTAAAGGACTAAAAAAAGGAGTAGAGACGGTGTTTGAACTTGGCAGAGGAGATTTGCTAAAGGCAGCGAAGGAGGCTTACGAGATTATCGAGTTGATTGTTTGCGGAAGCGAGAGGCTAGAGATTGAGATTTGAATTGCCTCGCCCACCCGTCAGAATCACGAATCATCGACGAGTGAGAAAAGCGATAAATTCATAGAGATTTGACCAATGATAGATTATGCCTCTAATACCATGATAAAAATAAGAGATGAATTTATTATTGATGTGTATTGTGAATTACAAAAGACCTCTATTTATAAATGTAATAGGAATAGAATAGGAAACCCTAATATATGTGAGAAAGGAAACATAAATATAGGAAACCTAATATAATCTAACAATAACCATTCAAACTAAAACGACGTGTTAAAAACTATGCTTGTAATAACTTACACCACAAAATCAAAACACATGTTTTAAATTACTTAGGGAAAATTGCAAAAATCTCTCTATATAATTGTTTATTTTTGAAAAATCTTTCCCTTCAGTTTATTTTTGCAAAAACTCTCTCGCACTCATGATCAAATTTGCACGATACGTGCAAATCTGTGAAAATTAATGGAAGTGTCACTTAAGTGTTGGACATTTGAGTTAGGAAGTTTAGGGGTGGGCATGGGTCTAGAACCGGACCGAACCGGTCAAAAATCAGAACCGAAACCATTACCCGTGGTTCTCGATTTTCAGTCCCGAATCTGGTTCGGTTTAGATTCGGCTTCCTATTTCGTTGCCAAAGTATTCACCCCTAAGCATGTTTGAATTAACATTTAAATGATATTTTCATTAATTTTCACGGATTTCCATAAACAGTGCATAAGTAAACATGAGTGTGAGAGAGTTTTTGCAAAAATGAGCACGAGTGAAAGGAAGGTTTTGAAAAAATACAGTGAATGGAGAGTTTGTACGAAAATACATAATTACACAGAGACTTTTTGCAATTTTGCCATTAGTTACAATGTATCTATTTTGAACATGAAGTATTCTTACATTGCTTGCATACGAGATTTTGTGATTTCTATATTGCTCGCACACGACATTTTTTGAGAGATTTATGTATGCAATCTTCCATAACTTAACTAACGTGATTCTAAGCCATGAAGTTCTAAGCAACAAACTTAAACTTGAAACTTGAACAAAACTAAAAATGTTGAAAATATAAAGTCTCGCATGTAAAGAATGTGAATTGAAAATGTTGTATATAAAGAGAATGATCAAACTCAACTAATAAGCTTGAGCTTTTAGTTGTAGAGCCCGACTAGATATGTACAACTTAGTTTAACATGGATCAGAGGGGGCCGATTTGGACCTGTGCTGGTGGGTATCGCCTCCCAGTGGCTCCGCTCCTCTGTAAGCTCGATATTTTGGTCCACATAAAGGGGGGAATAAGCATGCGTGCAAAGACATGTCCTACTATGGCATACGTGAGGGGAAGTGAGTTGATAAAGACCCACGTGTAAAATACACGTGAGAGGGAGTTTTGAGAATATAAAGTCCTATATTGAAAAAATACGAAATCAAAGGGTTGTATATAATGAAAATATTCAAACCCAACTAACAAGTTTGAGCTTTTAGTTGTGACCCGACCCGATATGTACAGCTCATTTTTATAGTGTTGAGAATATAAAGTCTCACATTGAAAGTATAAGAAATCAAAGGGTTGTATATAACGAAAATGGTCAAACCCAACTAACAAGCTTGAGCTCTTAGTTGTGAACCCGACCCGATATGTACAACCCAGTTTTACATGGTATCAGAGGTGGCTGATTTGGGCATGTGCTGGTGGGCCTCGTCTCCATGTGGCTCTGTTCCCTTGTAAGCCCGATATTGTGGTCCACGTAAGTGGGGAAATAAGCTCGCTTTCAAAGGACACGTCATAACATGACCCACTGAGGGGAGTGTGTTGATAAAGACCCACGTGTAATGTACACATGAAGGGGAGTGTTGAGATTATAGAGTCTCACATAGAAAGAATATGAATTGAAAAGTGTGTATAAAAAGGGAATGATAAAAACCAACTAATAAGCTTGAACTTTTAGGTGTGAAGCCCGACATGATAGGTACAATTTAACTTCACAAAAAATGTGTCGATTTCCTATGGGTGTCGACGTTTGCGTGGTACTGGCGGCGACGTCAGAGTGGTGCGGTGGTAGGAGCAGAGCTTTTGTGAAGGTAGATATGGGTTTGATGTGTGGTCGGGTGGTAGATTGAGTTTTGATGGAGGCGAGGTTGGATGGTTTGGGGATGCGCTGAGATAGGTCGCGCTTGGGTTGCGACGACAAAGTATGGAGGGTTGGGGGGTTTTGCTTTTGGTTGGTTGGTTGGTAGGCCGGTACTGGGAGGGAACCGGAGTTATCTGGTGTCGGTGGGCAGACTCATGCAAGCATACCGAACTAGGGGGGCTTGGATTGCTCAAGATTCAATTCGTGTCTTATTGGGATCGATATTGGAAGGAAACGGGAAGTTCCTGGTGTCGATGGGTTGATCCGGTTAAACCCAATGAGTTGGGAGGATTTGAATTTCGTGATGGTCATATTGATCGCATGGTTAATCGAGGAGGCTGGTTTAAGTCGGTCTGCAACAAGATCACGGGGTTTCTCCATCCGTATGAGTTGGAGGCCGTCACTCTGCATTATGCTAACTGGTTCGAGTCGATTGGTCTCTGAGGCTATCAGAGATGTCTGTGTAAAGCATCCCGCAGCAAGATCATGGGGTTTCTCCATCCGTATGAGTTGGAGGTTGTGGCTCTACATAATTCTAAACAGGTCGAGCTGAACAACTTTGGAGGAATCATTAGCGAACAATATTGCGTACTATCCATTATCGGAACTTCTGTGACTTGTTTTGCTCGTAATCAAATGGCTCACGAATTGGCCATATTTGCTTTAACTAACAGTAAGAATTATGGTGAGTGGTCTGCCCCGCCATCTGTACCTTCAGCTGTCCGGCTTGATGCCGTGTTAGTTGCAATTTAATTAATAAAATTCAATTTTTCCTTCATATATATATATATATATATATAAAAGAAGTTTATATAAATCATTCTTGACTTAATTACAGTTCCAACATTAACAATAATTAAACTCCTTAACTTCAATCCACACGCACTAACAAATATTTTCTCAATATTTTTATAGTAATTGTTTGAATTTAACCGAGAGAACAAAAATGAAATGGGTATATTTATAAAATGAAAACTATATAGTAACTCTGATATATCTGACAACTTCCGAACTGCATTGCTTTTCATGATCAATCATGTGTGGAATTAATGAGCATGAAGTAGTAGTTGCCTGCTTGGATAAGCCTGCAATCTTAGGTTAGAAAGAGTCAACTCTACAAAATCTAGAATCTCCTAACAAGTCAGACCCAATCTCACATTTTCATTAAAACAGCTGTTTGATCATGAGTTAAGCTAACTAATTAATGAATGACTACGAGTCTATTTTAAGAAACGCGTTCTTCGTAAATTCAGCAAGAGAGATTACGGTAATCTAATAATAACCCGCTAATGACAGTCTTCGTGATATAATAATTTTTTGTCTAAATAAATAATCAGATATAAATTGAAAGTGTACGGTATATGAAACCATTAATTGCCTTTCGGAATTGTATGATAACTGTATTTTTTTCAAAAAAAATAAAGATTCATTAGATTATATTAATGAAAGAAGAACATGCTAATAGTAGTTGAAAGAAGATATACGGGATAATTGCGGCTGATTTTAACCGACTTGCTTTTACATATTCGTACACGTAAGTATTTTGGGAAAATTGCGAAAGGGCGTTTTATTATATGACATTTTTGCAAGCATATTTGCCATTATCAAACAAACTTCATCTTAACGGCGTTAACTTGATGACGAAAAATTCAAAATACTATCAACTAATTATTAAATTTTCAAAAAATTTTCATTCATTTTTCCTTGGTCTGCCGGACCGGTGTGTAGGTCCTGGCAGCTCCCCCTCTCATTGTCACTGCCCAAAAACAGACAGAGACAGACGGCCATTTATGCCATTTTCACAAATAATTAAAACCTACGTGATGGTCATGTGATAGACTATTGACAAAACAATAATGTCGTTTGAGTGAAGTGAAACGATAGGCAACTTCAAAAACTCCACAAAACAACTTTACCTTTGAGAGAAGTATGTGGAGTTTCCCTTAAAAGCAATATAAAATTCAATATCTATGGCTACGAGAGTAGCATATGACACTAGTTTATATATATATATGTGAACTTTCCTTAATGGTAACTGTTGTTACGTTTAGGATTGGCTTTATTTTTTAGGACAAAAAAAGATGTCGGCTGCTATGTTTCAACTTTTGGTAATACATCTTTCGACTTGTGGTTTTGGTAAGTTTCCGGTTTTGAATAAACATCTTATTTGAGATATTCTCGCTCGAATATTCTGAGCGATATTTTCAATTGTATAGGAAAAGGAAGTCCTGAGATACGACTTAAATACATCTTAAGGAAAAGGAGGAAACCCTAGTGACGCCTCAAGATTTTGTGAGCTGCTATAAAAGTCGAGAGCTTCCCCTTAACAACTTGGACGTTCTTCTGAGCAAATATTCAGAGCTTCTAAGCGTGCATGACTAGCGGATTACAAGGCTGTATGATTTGATAAGAACGGTGTAACTCACAAATCACTATTCAAGGAGATTGAGTGGTTGTGTGATTTGGGTTTTTGTGTTTAAGTGATTGAAGACTCACGTGTTGTTGAAGAAAGTGATCCCCCGAGCATAAGCGTTTACTCAGAGAGTGGAATTGAGGAGGACCTCAAAGACATTGGGAGTCCCTGGTCAAGGCACTTACTAGTAGTAATAGTAGCTAGGGCATTGATTTGTTTGATAATCATCTAAGGTCTCGTTTGTACTATTGATTATCATATAGTGAAATCCTTTCCACCGGCAGAGTGCCCCCAGATGTAGGTGATGTTGCAACGAACTAGGTAAACATATTGTGTCTTATGTTTTCTATTTTACTTGTGAGTTATCTATTATCTGTAATTGAGCAAGTTGTCGGACATAAATTCACAACATCGTATACGACATCTTGCTCTTGTGACTAACTATAATTTCAGTAACAATAAAAGGAGATGTTAAAATTTAAGGCAGTGATGACATCTTTCACGCACAAATTTGAAGTGTCTCTTCGATAAGACCAAGAAAGTGGCAGTGCCACATCAGTCCTCGAGTGCACCATACAGGTTAGCGTTAAATCTTCTTCACATATATATAAAATCAAGGTTGCTCCAAATTGAGACAAATAATAGGATCGCTGGCGAAGATATAAAGGAATTCAAATTACTTACCGTTGCGATCGTTGATATGGGAAGACATTCGGACGACAACAAATAAGGATTGAGACAAATAATAGGATCGCTAGCGAAGATATAAAGGAATTCAAATTACTTATCGTTGCGATCATTGATATGGGAAGACATGCGGACGACAACAAATAAGGAGGTGATGGTTAAAATGTGCTTAACAAGTTTGTTGGAACACAAGCTGAAGGCAAACGAGAGAGATTTCTCTAAGAATTTCTTAATGTTGTTGAGATTTCTCTAGGACTTTCTTAATGTCCTGATTGAGGGGACGATCTACTGAAGGATTGAGCTAATTTTATATTAGCAAGTTCAGGACATGCAATACTACATTCCAAATCGTGAAATTTTATTTGGAACTCTCGTCGGTCATATACGAAACCTGATCATAAGCAACCAATTTGGTGAGCTATCTTTAGTCTTTCTTGTAATTGGGGTTAGAGCCAAGATTGCTTAATGTTGAGATAGTGTATGTCTCTTAAGTACATATAGATAGAACTCGTTATACACATTATATTTACTGTGAAGATTAGTTGGCTGAGGGTTCCATGGTTATTTACTCCCTGGCGTTGATAGGGTCTTTTCATGCTAAAATCAGTATGTGTTATTCGTGTTTTTTTTTGCCATAATTTTAGTTTGCTTGATTCACTTCTTAATATATTCCTATACAATTTGCACGGGCGGGAGAAAATTTAATTCTCTTGCATTCATTTCTCCCACTTGTAACATATGGTTACTTATTTAATTAGAACCTCATGTTAAATAATGCACACTAATACAAGTAGAATGATAGTTTTAATAGTTTAATTTATTATATTTGAAAAAGAAAGATAGAGGGTCTTCTTTAAGTGGAAGATTACTATTTGTAGGTTTTCAATGGAGTTAAACATGAGAACAGATTTTGTTGTAAATTAAATTTATTGCGTTGTTTAGTGTGTGGTTGTATTAGAAAGTTTATAATGTTTTGAATCACGTTAACGGGGAGAAACATTGACGTAGTTTGTGGAACAAGATTGATCTTTATATGCTCAAAAGATTTGGAATGATAAGTTATTTATAATAAAATAGATTATGAGTTTGAAGTGTTATGACGAGGCTCCATTAACAGATTATATGAATATTTTCTTTAATGAACTATTAATTATCTTATGTGGATGAGTATAAAGTTCAATAATAAGGTGCAAGGTTTATGCCTTTTAGGTACATTACCGGACTCGTGGGAAACGTTCAGGATGTCATTACCTAACTCAACTTCAAATGATGTTATCGTCATGAATTTGGCTAAGGTAAGTGACGTGAACGAAAATATAAGAAGAAATCATAAGGTTTCTATTCACACACAAAAGTCTTAGTCACTAAACAAAGGGGTGGGAGTAAGTCAAAGGTTCGAAGGGTAGAGACAAAAACAAGAGTGAGGATAGTTTTACTAATGTTGAGTGATATCATTATGGTGCAATCATGGTCCTTAAAAATATTGAGCATATTCTTGAAATTCGATTGAATATGATATTTGTAGGATAGTTGGATAATGAAGGATTTCATCATTTCCTTGGTGGTTGCCTATAGAAAATCACTAAAGGTGTATGGTTGTGACTTGAGGGGGAAATGTGCTCCGGTGTACATAATACAAGTTAGAGTTTGTGATGACATTGTTGTTGTTACGTTTGATATTGGCTTATTTTCAGGTGATACATAAGATGTCAAGCATATGGTCAGGAAAAATGTCAAGCGTTTAGTGTCAACATCTTTCGTGACTTGTGTGGATCGCAGCATTTAAAAGTTTTCTTAAATAGGAGACATATTGCGATTAGAAAGAACCAGCTGTGTACAAGGCCTTTGGTAAGTCTTGATTGAGTCATGATTCTAAAAAGCTTCATGTCGTGACAGAGACTCTGAAAAGATATCGGTGTTAAGAATTTGGGAAACCTAAATCGACTAGAATTATGGTAACCCTAATGCATTCCAGAATTATTTTTGCAGCTGCTATAAAAGCTTAGGCTCCACCCTCAGCAATGTGCGACTCCCTTGTAGTTTCTTCGGTGAATACACAGAGCTCTTAAACGTGAAGGACTGGCGGGATGAGAGGCTGTGTGTTCTACGAAGGAAATTTGTGTATCACTACCAGAATCAGAAGATCAAGTGTGAGTGATTGAGGGTTTCTTATGAATTCGTGATTGAAGGTTCACGTACAAGTGCATAACAACGACTTGTTAAATCCGGGCAGTGTGAGGCTCGTAGAGTGGAATCAAGACGGAGTCTTGGATTCAAGGGGAGTCCCTGAGATAGGTTTGCACAAGTAATAGTAGCATAGGGTATTGATCTGTGTGATGATCATGTATACTTGTATGTTTTGACTCATTACCATATAGTGAAACCTTTCCACTGGCCGAGGGCCCCCAGGCATAGGTGAGATTGCACCGAACTAGATAAACAATTTTGTGTGTCGCTGTTTGCCATTTACTGTTTTTATATTGTGGTTGTTCAAATATGTTTGCTGACAAGTTGTTAAGAACATAGTCTCAACATTGTTCATGACATTGTTCTTGACATCTTGCCTAACTAAATTAATCAGAATTTCAATTGGTATAAGAGGAGGCACCTACAGCTTTAGGTGACATGGGAGACAAATTCTGATTATCAAACATGGACAACACTAAAGAAGAAGGATCAGTTAACCGTCCAACAATTCTAGATGGGAGCAACTACGGATATTGGAAAGCACGTATGTGCGCCTTCTTGAAATCCATCGACAACAAGACCTGGAACGTTGTGATAAATGGCTGGAGCGCTCCATGCTACCAAGATGCTGAGGAAATTTCACAAATCCCAAACCTGAGTCGGAATGGACCGACGATAATGAAGAAGCAGCTCTAGGAAATTCCCGAGTCCTCAATACGATTTTCAATGGTGTGGACAGAAATGTGTTCATATTGATCAACACCTGCACTACCGCCAAAGGAGCATGGGACATTGTGAATGTTGCATGTGAGGGAACCATAAAGGTACGAGAAGAAAAGCTTCAGTACTTAACAACAAAGTTTGAAGCACTTATCATGAAAGAAGATGAGAAAGTGAGTTGAATTCAATGTGCGAATTCAAGACCTTGCCAATGAATCCTACTCGTTGGGTGAACCAATGCCAGATGAGAAACTGGTAAGAAAAATCCTAAGAGCCTTGAGTTCAAGGTTTAAAATGAAGATAACGACCATTGAAGAATTCCACGATCTCAAGACTCTTCCCTTTGATGAACTAATGGGATCTCTAATGACGTATGAGCTGTCCCTACCAAGCATTGGACAGAAGAATAAAGGATTGGCTTTCAATAGCTTCATGCCCAAGCATGATGAGCATGAACATTCAGACCAGGAAGATGAAATCGACGCTACCATAGCTTTGCTAACAAAGAACTATAATCGGGTTATGAAGCGATTCAACAGAATGTCGGGGAAAAAATGTCGCAACAAATGACTGGAAGAATGTCACAGCAGATGTCAAGAACAATGCTCCACAGAAAGCTCAACGAAGTGGAAACTTCGACAAAGACAATAAAGCTGGTGAAGGGAACAGTGACAACATAAGGTTTCAATGCCATGAATATGAAGGGTTCAGATACTACCAAAAGAAATGTCCTAACCACTTAAGAAAACAGAAAAAGGGTTATAATGTTACATTGTCCGATGAGGAGTCTGATGACAGTGAAACATAAGAGATTGGTAATTTTGTGGGATTCACCGCTTCTACTTCATCCAACAAACCTGATCATCCTTATAATGTTAGTAATGACATACATGACTTATCACTGGATGATGAATGGAATGATGATCAGCTCAACGAGGCTTACTGCATTCTCTACACAAAATGGATTGAAGAGTCCCAAATTCTAGATAAGCAAGCTGCTCAGATTATCACTCTTACAAACGACAAGACTAGAATACTGGAGACTATCATCGAGCTAAAACAAGAGGTCACCCGACTCAATGGAGAAATAGAACAAATGATCAAGTCGGTTAAAATGATGAATCCAAGCTCAGAGAGCATAAACAGAATATTGTCAATAGGAAAGCAGGCCAGAGACACAAGGGGACTTAGATATACTCATAATGGCTCATCATCCGAAACTAAGTTTGTTCCACAACAATCCCCAACTGAAGAGAAGGCGAAACATGTCATGACATCCCTCTCGATCAACGTCTGCCCAACACAAGCAAGGATGTCTCAGTTCAATCGACCACCATCCAAGTGGTCTACCAATGAATCATAATGGACCTGTAATTAATGTGGGAAGAAAGGTCAGATCAAACCTTTTTGCTATCATCTTAATGGTAAGAGATCACCCCCCACTCAAAATGGATAGCTCAAAGCCACTTGCAACATAACGGTCAAAAGCCTAAACAGATGGAATGGAGGGTGAAAGGTAAATCATACCAAGCCAATATTACCTATACCTCTGTGTGTGCCTCGAACAACACAAATTGGTACTTCGACAGTGGATGCTCTCGTCACATGACAGATACTCTTAAATTCTTGACAAATATCAAACCGTACACTAACTGCTATGTTCTCTTTGGTGATGGGGTAAAAGCTCGCATTGTTGGCAAAGGAAAACTCAAGTATCCAGGAGCATCGTGCTTAACAGAAGTTGTGCTAGTCGAGGGGCTCAAGGCAAATCTCATAAGTGTCAGCCAACTGTGCGATTTGGATCTTGATGCAGTGCGGTGGAAGAAGCCGGTATACAGAATGTAGAACACCTGGAGTTATCACAAAAGTGTCGGATTTCGAAAAAAAACTAGTGTTTTCTGAGCGGAAAAGGCGTTCTGAGCAAAACTCATGGTTATGCCATGAAGTATGGTAAATTTCGGCCATCCGAAGTCAGCTTGAGGGTCAAAATTGCAGATTATTAAGTTTAGGCAGTTTTTACAATTTTAATAATTTGTTTCCTTTTCCAATAAGTTTAGGATTTCCTTTTCTACAATTAGGGTTTGGCTAGGTTTTGCCTATTTAAGCACTCTTATAAGTTTATTGTTAATTAGTTTTGAAGTTTAATAAAAAAAATCGAGGTTTCCCTCAAATCTATCACATTCGGTATTCGCAAGAATCAACGAACTTGATAAAGAGTTCTTCCTAGCCACGTCCGCTGCATTAGTTGGTATCAGATTCTAGTCGATCCTGAGGTATGCCGCCCTGTAGACAACAGCGAGCCGCTCCCCAAGGTGCAGATGATGATCAAGCTGAGTTACAACGTGAAAACGCTGAATTTCAACGTGAGAACGACGATTTGAGGCGGCAGGTTGAATTATTAACACGACGAATGGATGAATTGCGTCCTTTCGCCGGTTACCGGAATCGTTCACCCGAACGCCCTAACCAACGGTGGGAACAGGGTTTCAAGGTGGAAATTCCACAATTCGATAGCAATCTTAAACTAGAGGAGTTCGTAGATTGGCTATCACCCCCGATTTATGATGATTATGTTGAACCAGATGCATATGCAGAATCTGGAATTGTAGAAGCACAATTGAGTCAACATGAGCAGAATATTCGAGGAAAAGATGCTTTGTTAGCAAGGCATGAAAGTTTATGATGCGTCAAATACTTGTTCTTACCTGATTCATACAACAATGGTTACGAACAGTTTTTGGAGGGCATTGAGAGCTTGCACGAGGAAGGCAGGACTGAAAATCTTGCAAGAGTAGCCGAAAATTATTGGGAGCCTTACATGTATATTGTTACCTTAATCAGCAATGAGAACCTAATACCAGCATCATGTATCAACAATAGAAGGCTCAAATTCCAAGGTTGGGTAATCGATCAATGAGCGTGTACTTTGATAAGAAAAGTCCAGAAATTCAACATGAAACCCGAGATCCAGCTTGCGAACCAGGTGAAAGTACTTAGTACATCTGAAAATTTGGTAGGAGGTGCTACAAAGATATGGGATCCCGGGGTGATTTTTCTTCTGAGAAGGATGTTGCAGATCCATATTCGAGGTCGAATCTTCTCCATCCAGGAGAGAATGATGCAATGCGGTCGAAGAAGCCGGTATACAGAATGTAGAACACCTGGAGTTATCGCGAAAGTGTCGGATTTCGACAAAAAACTAGTGTTTTCTTAGCGGAAAGGGCGTTCGGAGCAAAACTCATGGCTATGCCATGAAGTATGGTAAATTTCGGCCATCCGAAGTCATCTTGAGGCTGAAAATCGTAGATTATTAAGTTTAGGCAGTTTTTACAATTTTAATAATTTGTTTCCTTTTCCAATAAGTTTAGGATTTTCTTTTCTACAATTAGGGTTTGGCTAGGTTTTGCCTATTTAAGCACTCTTATAAGTTTATTGTTAATTAGTTTTGAAGTTTAATAAAAAAATCGAGGTTTCCCTCAAATCTATCACATTCGGTATTCGCAAGAATCAACGAACTTGATAAAGAGTTCTTCCTAGCCACGTACGCTGCATCAGATCTTTAAGTTAAGTTCACTCGTGAAGAATGTATGGTGAAGAATGTCAACAAAAAATAGTAATGCAAGGGATAAGATCACAAAATAATTTCTACCTTTGGTTCTCAGATACATGGTCAATGTGCCCCTCATCCAAGGATGACAAGGGTGAAAATATCACTCGACAAAAGAATCCCGATGTTGTTAAGAAAGATGTTTCGACATTATCCCACAACAATGACAGTAATGTTCAATCTATGAAGATCCCTATTGGGGAACTAATAGAAAACAAGAAGAAAGGGTGGAAAAAGAATCACATCAAAAGGATATTCGCTAATTTTTCCTCTAAGAACTCTATATTTAAACCAAGTTGTGAGCCTGAGATCGTCTCTTGACTCATATTCGATTAATCTCTGACCGATCAAACGGTTAAGAGGGAGTTGTTGGTACCCTTTTGAAATCGTCACAACCAATACCAATAAAAAGTTTTGGCCGAAATAGTTATAGCCTAAGTTGAAAGGTCACATCGTTTGAACTTTCTTATTGTTTACCGCCCTATGTAACAAAAGCTCACTTTCCTTTGTACAATTTTCTCTCTGCTCTTTTGTTATCTCTGACAATCGCTAGGGTTTCCAAATATCACCTACCGATCCCAAGCAACAATGATGAAGACAAGAAGCACATCCGTTAAGAAATCTAGTGGGAAAAAGACGGTCGGCAAAGGACCTCGTGCCAAGCCTATCGAGAGAGAAGTCACAGACTACACCTGAGAAGTAAATCGCCATGGAGTGTGATTCCGGGGTCTAGTAGCAGTGAAAACTACCGATGGTCAGGCCGGAGGTGGTTCGGCTGAGTCTCCCCCCGTCCCGCTATTTCCTACCTTCAAGAGAAAGCCCAGATCAGGAGGAGCATCTCTAACAATGTCCGACCTAGTCGAACCGGTGCAAGGAGCGGAAGGAATCTATACCACAACAAAGGAAGCCCCAATGCACACATCTCCAGTAACTCACTCCAAAGAACAACGTACATACCCCTCTACTGCCTCTAATAATGAGTACTCGAGAAATAGCGATCTTCTAGATTTGCTCCTAGAGAATCATGAACCTCCTCAAGAAGGAGTGGTTGAGGAGATCATGGGTAAAATAAAGGGGGTAGAAAGCAAGGTCGGGGGTATGGTAGAGGAACAAACCAAGGTGGCTGTTCATGAAACTATCGCTGAAGAAGAAACGACCCAAATCAATCAGGGTATCGAGTCCATTGATGAGAAAGATGACAATCACACTGAAGAACATGGTGTAAAGGATCATGATGTTGTTGGTGAAGAAGGTGTTTCGAATAGGGAACTAAATGATATTGTAAATACTGCTGATGGCGAGGGTAGAAAAACCTCTAATAATGCTGGAGGGGTTCTCAAAACCACTGGAAAAGATGTCGATGAGAATGTAGGACAAATTGATAAGAAAGAAGTGTCAGAGGATGACTCAAATAATGTGTCTGTGGAAATGGAAAAATCTGGTGTTGTGGAGACCAGTAATGCAAAGTTTGTTGAAGAGAATGTCATGGAAGAAGTTGCGACAAAGGTTTCCCAGGAAGTTCTAACATCCTTGAAAGTAAACAAGATAAGTGAAGAAGAAAAGCTAACTGCAATTCTCGCAGAGGAAAAGAAGAAGAAAAGGAGAAGGACGGAAGCGACCAAGAAAGTTGAAATTTCTAAAAAGAAGAAGAAGGTGGTTTGTAAGGAACCAGAGAAGTAATCAAAAGAGAAGAAGTCGATGCATATCCCTAGGCAGCTCCGAGTTGAGGACATCGAAGAGGAAGAGATATGTGTAATGCCTTCTAAAGAAGTCAAATCCATTGGGACACAGAAGTTGAGCCAAAATGTACCCTATGTTGCTACTGACAACATCTTGTTTCACTCCGTCGAGGCCGCCAACATGTGGAAATTCATCTTTCAGAGAGCTATCTTTCCCGAGAAGGAGCTGTCCACTGAAGCACGCAGTCTGACTAAAATCATAGAGTTATTGGAAAAAGAT
The DNA here is from genome assembly GCA_963920655.1 of Geranium rotundifolium. Lineage (NCBI taxonomy): Eukaryota > Viridiplantae > Streptophyta > Magnoliopsida > Geraniales > Geraniaceae > Geranium > Geranium rotundifolium. The sequence goes on along the minus strand of OY987317.1, from coordinate 27,033,773 downwards.
GAACTTCTCAAAACTGTGACAAAAATAGGCAACTTCTATTCTTAGCTGGTCAAGAAATTCATTGTCAATCTTCCCATTTCCTTTGACTACCCTGAAAAAAAGGAGTACCAAAAGGTTTATGTTCGAGAAAAGGAGTTCAACGTTTCCTCTGAAATTATCAATGTTTTTCTAGAAAGACATCTTGTGCAACCCGAGCCTATCCCTAGTCTTGACATAGTGGCTAAAGAAATCACCAGGAATAAGCAATAGGTCTGGCCAGCAAAGGGGTCAATTGTAACCTCTGACTTAACATCAAAGTATTATGTGCTTCACCGCATAGGACTTGCTAATTGAGCACCTTCCTCCAATGGATCTTTAGTCAAGGCCGAACTTGCAATTCTTATCTACCAAATCGGTATGGGCACACTTCATGACTTTGGGCAATTTGTTATTGACCATTTTTCTCGTCATGCTAGATCCTTCGTGGTCAAACGCCCTATCGGGTTTGCCTCTCTCATATCTGGTCTGCTCCTCCATCAATGTCCATCCATCTTGAAGAGCACCAATAAGATAAGAAAGAAACCAGGAGCAATTGTGATCAGCCACAAACTCTTTGAAGGCAATCACACTCTTAATCTTGCCAAGAAGGATATTGAGCAAAATGTCGCGAAGGGGGTCAAGAAAAATGTTAAACCTGATGTCCAGAAAAATGCTAAAGCACCTAGAGCGAGCTCCAGTCATACTGCGGACATTGGTCCCCTCCTCAATGTTGTAAGCTTGGAACTGACAAGAAAAATTGCAGCAATCAACAAGGATATTGCTAGTATGGAGCTAATCATCAAGAACCTTAGACCGAGAAAGAAGAATTATGAAGCAGTGCTCAACAACATGCATGTTCCAATAACAAAGGAAAAACAATAAGATTTCAGTGCCTAAGATTCCAGTAATGAGGAAGCATCAAGCAGTGATGAATCTGCTTGAATTATAAACTCAAGAACTCAATTTAATTTTTATGATGCAAATACTATGACTTATTGTTGGATGACTTTGATTCGGGGCATAAGCCCACTTGGTTAGTTCGCGTTATTCAGGGTCCACGCCCTTCCCTCTCTGTCACTATGATTTTTTCTCTCTCTTCAGTGATTATTCTTGCTCTATGTGCCTGAAATAGTGTCATCTTTGGCTACTTTTTGAGGCAATCAGGGGGAGACAGATTAGATATAAATTGTGATCAAGATAGCAAGACTAGATGCAAGAAAAATAAGATCAAGATCACCAGTACTCACCAGAAGAAGTAAAGTGCATGCCTAAAAATAGCCAATGGGGGAGATTGTTGTTACGTTTATTATTGGCTTATTTTTTAGGCGATACGTAAGATGTCAAGCGTTTAGTTTCAACATCTTTCGTGACTTGTGTGGATCGCATTATTGAAAAGTTTCCTTAAATAGGAGACATATTGTGATTGGAAAGAACCAGCTGTGTACAAGGCTTTTGGTAAGTCTTGATTGAGTCATGATTCTAAAAAGCTTCATGTCGTGATAGAGACTCTGAAAAGATATCGGTGTTAAAGATTTGGAAAACCTAAATCGACTAGGATTATGGTAACCCTAATGCGTTCCGGAATTAGTTTTGCAGCTGCTATAAAGCTTAGGATCCACCCTTAGCAGCGTGCGACTCCCTTGTGGTTTCTTCGGTGAATACATAGAGCTCTTAGACGTGAAGGATTGGCGGGCTGAGAGGCTGTGTGTTCTACGAAGGACATTTGTGTATCACTACCAGAATCAGAAGATCAATTGTGAGTTATTGGGGGTTTCTTGTGAATGCGTGATTGAAGGTTCACGTACAAGTGCATAACAACGACTTGTTACATCCAGGCAGTGCGAGGCTCATAGAGTGGAATCAAGACGGAGTCTTGGATTCAAGGGGAGTCCCTGAGATAGGTTTGCACTAGTAATAGTAGCATAGGATATTGATCTGTGTGATGATCATGTATACTTCTATGTTTTGACTCATTACCATATAGTGAAACCTTTCCACTGGCCGAGGGCCTCTAGACGTAGGTGAGATTGCACCGAACTGGGTAAACAATCTTGTGTGTCGCTGTTTGCCATTTACTATTTTATATTGTGGTTGTCCAAATTTGTTTGCTGACAAGTTGTTAAGAACATAGTCTCAACATTGTCCCTGACATTGTTCTTGACATCTTGTCTAACTAAATTAATCAGAATTTGAATTGTTAATCCAGTTGAGAAGGTAAACACAACTAAATTGTGGCAAGTGCGACTTAGTAATATGAGCGAGAAGCGAATGATAATTTTGAGAGAAAAGAATATCCTGCCAATAATGGAAACTACACAGTTAGATAAGTGCGAGCATTGTTTGGCAGACAAGAAAAGTAGAATATCTTTCAAATCATCCCCTCATTCTAGAAAGCTAGTGTTTTTGATTTCGTATACTCTCATATTTGAAGTCTTATGAAAATCAATACACTTGGTGGTGATATTTATTTTCTAAATTTTACAAATGTTCGCTCAAGGAAAGTGAGTGCCTGTATATTTAAGACAAAATATCAAACGCGTGGTGTCTTTAAACATTTTCATGCCCTAGTAGCGAAACAGATTGAGAATAGGTTAAAGTGCATGAGAATTGTTAATTGAGGTGAGTATTGTTGTAATTTTAAATATTATTGCAATGAGCAAGGTATTCGACATCAAATGACACCTCCAAAGACGTCTCAGTTATATGGGTTGGCTGAGATGATAATTTGAATGTTTATTGAAAATATGAGATGTTTGTTGTTACAAGCGGGGCTGCAAAGATCATTATGAGGTGAGGCTTTGTATATATGGGTACATGCGTTTAATATCACACCATGCGTACCTCTTGGGTTTAATGTTCCATATGGAGTTTTTGTAAGAGCTTGTGCCCTAGTCCAAGTCTTTTCTATGTGATCTTCTGTTTAGCAATGACTGACAGTTACATTATTATTGTGTTATAGTAATGCGTCAAGCAATAATTTTTTCTTAATTCATTAGTGTGTCATCAATAATAGTGGAGCCTTTAGATATTATAAAATTATGCTTGACGGATCTCTAGTCGAATACTTATACATAAGTGACTAGCGTGGGGATGACTTATACATAAGTGACTAGCGTGAGGATAACAAGATGTAGAGTCGTATCATGGGTATCATCTGCGAGACGATATCGGATGACACAACTTGGAGTATGGCACATAGATTAAGTCATCAACGCATACTCCGTCGTCGCGTGATCACTGCCTTAAGACCTTGGAGCGAGTGGCTCACATGTACGTCACTCCAGTAGTTTAACATGCTCCAATGCTGCCTGTAACAAGGTAGTCATAACGGGTATTGTTGGCTATTGGATGGATTATAGTGAGAGCGCACGTTGCGTCCGAAGGGATTTGTTTCCCCACGGTGAGACGTGGTGAATGGTATGTTTTCGGGCCCCTTGATGAGCATGACTGAGGAAGTGTGTGGCCGCACCAATTACATATCATTCATCTCGGAATTCAAGGAACTAGATCGAATACATGAGGATGATGACTCTATGCCTCATTCGATCTTATACGCCTTAAAGCAAACAAAGGGTTAATGATACAGATGACAGGAAGGAGATATTGAATCGATATCTCGTGGACATTGGGTAATCACAATATCTTACTAAAGAACACTTATGATGGATCGGGTGAAACGACGTTGTCATGCCGATCTGCCAATAGGTCACGGGCCTACAGGGTCGCACGTCATGAGGAAGAACCGAAGCAACTCGATGGGAATCAAGAGGTCCAAGGAATATGGATGGAATGAGAATGTTGTTCACGTGTGGGGTGTCCATCGGCACCTTGGTGGTGGCGATTGACACGGTGACATGGACGGTGTCGATCGGCAGCTTGGTGGTGTCGATGGACACCTTGGTGGTGGTGATAGACACCTGTGTCAGACGGGCTCAATTCCCTAGGACTCACCCAAAGCCTATAAATAGAGGCATTTGGGTGAGAGCCACCCAATCCTATAAATAGAGGCATTTGGGTGAGAGCCACCCAAGCCTTTGAGCAATATTAGCTATTCTCCATATTCTCTTTAGTTATTACATTAAGGTCTAGAGAAATCGAGTGAGAGGAAGGGTTCTTCGGCAGTCTAGTAGCCACCGAGAGGATTCAAGCTTCGTGTTCAAGCTCCCGCGTGTGTCTGCTCGTAGAGGATGGGTCCGAAGACACGTCTTTGATTCAGATCGGTTCACGCTTCAAGAGGTAGATAATCCAATCAAACTTTCCTCATGATTCATCTAGAGCATGCAATAGATCCTGGGAAGGGATACATGTTAGATTGTTGTTTTCCCGTTGCGCCTAGAACCCGAGAATCCCCAACAGTTTTGACTCGTAAAAATGTCTCATACAATCTCTTGAGAGTCTTTAGAGGTAATAAATTTGTGTATATTCCCAAGGATGATATATCTTAGTCGTATATAAAGACTAATTAGTGCATGTTCATAAGTTATGAAAAAATTGAGTTTGACTACAAGTTTTATGATCCCGCTTAGAAGAAACGTGTTAGAAATGTGATGAGAGTTGATTATATGACTCCACTCAAGTCAAATACTCTCACAATTAACTTTATTTCATCCTAATTTTAGAGAGTTTTAGCCTATTTTAGATATTATTCTACACACCAAGAGGTTATGATCTAATTGAAGGAAAACATGTCATTTCGATGTATTATTGAGTAAAAGGGAGCTCTGGAGAAGACCCAAGACCAAGCTGAGATGATTGGGAGCAGAAATTGAGTAGCAAAAGAATCTCATAACAACCCAAGTCACGACACCCTGTCATAAGTCAAGAGCGCAGAACAGATGAAATGTTGCAGGAGATCCTAGTCATGATAGCAAGTCATGACACCTGGTCGTTAATTTTGAGTCGTGAGGTGCAGAATACTGAGGACATGAGTTATCGTTGGACCTGAAAGGAGTCACAACACCTGATCATGACAATCACGTGTCATTGGCTGACATGGAGAGCAGATTAGACCGACTTGGAGTCACGAAAACTGCCTCAAGAGACCTATCTCATAACTCTTTGTCGTTTCTGTCCACATCTGGCTCTGAGATTTCAGGAGAAGAAGTTACGACACCCCGACTCACGACACCTTGACGTGAGATGTCTGTCATGACTCACGCGCAGAAGCTTAGTTTTTCTACATAATTTGGTTAAATGTATTCATTTCCCACGGTCTTGTGTAGAAGTATTTAAGGGGTTGAGGGCATATGAATTAAAAAGGTTGTCCATAACTTAACTTTAGATTGTTGAGAAATAGTGCTTTTTGTTCTTGAGATAGAAGAGGATCTAGAGACTTGCAGAAGAATGAGAGGAGTTAGAACCAAGCATATGGTTTGTAATAGTTTCAATCCTTGATTTGTAAGTGAATCCATCATCTAATTCAAGCATATTTCAAGTTCGAAGGTTTTGATTCAGTGTTTGTCTATTAAAATTGTTCATTTGTTGTTGGTGATAAGCAACTTGATTGTTTTGAGTTTTAATTACTTGTTTGAGCAATAGAAGATTTGTGGGATTGCCAACCTAGGTTGATTGAATATATAATTAGTGAGATTGTCAATTTAGGATTGATCGAATCTAGTTTTCATATAGGATTTGAATTGTGATTTAGAGATAGATGATGAACATGATGATATTGATAATTTTTAGAATGTTGATTGAGAATATGAGTAGCTAAATTTGAGATTTAGGATGGATTGATGGGAATTCATTAAGTGTTTGGCCTAGAAATTAAGGTATTGATTGGCGAGGTTTTGTGTAGTACAGGGTATTAAGACTCATCATGGTTGACAACTAATCAATAGTTACTTAAACATGTTTTGGATATTGAGGTTAGTTGTGATTCCATAGAGGAGGGGTCAGTATCTATATTGGTGAAATAGTTCAATGGGTTCATTTTACCATCTAATCAATCCCAACTTGTAGGATTGTGATGTCATATCACTATTAACTTCGGAGAGTTGATTTAGGATTTATTTGTGACGATGCATACCCTTAATCGATTTTCGAGCCTTTTATGGTCTTCAATGAATTTAGAACAGTAAATTCATAATTGTCAGACTTGGAAACATTATGACTCAAAATTTATCCATCTCCCTTAAGAACCAATCAATTACTCGAAAATTTATTCAAATCCCAAATTGAATTCCCTTATTTCCACCAATCTTCGATCATTTTTCGTGTAGACATTTTTATTGGTTTATTTTTTGTTCGATTTATTTACTTACTTTGTTGAAAACTTATTCAGTGTTTAAATTTGAGTTTGCATCTTTCACACATTTACCTTTATATTTTTCAAGCCCAACACGTGGAACCGAGCCACCTAGCGAACTAATACCCTAGACCCCTTCAAGTCCTCGAGGGATCGATACCTCCCAATCATGTAAGGTCTTTCCAAATTGTTATTATTCCGACAGGTGCATTGTTTTCGTCAAAGTGCAAAGCGATATTTATGGAGAACCAGAACATTAAAGATATTGATTATTGATTTGGATCTTCTTCTTTCTATAATAGTATCGAGTCATGTTGAAAACAAAGTTCCTTCTATAGACTAACGCCATTATTCACAATGTTCAATTGATAAGTATGTGTTTAGTATATGGCAGGGAAGAACCCAAAATTTATAATTAACCCATTGAAGATGAGAAGAAAGAGTGTCTTGAAGTCATACAAGTTGAGATGAAATTTTTGCATGAGAATCATATTCTGGAGTTGTTGAAATGCAAAAGTTTTGAAGAACAAAAGGGTATATGAAGTGAAGCAAGAACAAAAAACTTCATGTCCACGATATAAAGCTATATTAGTCGTCACTAGTTTCAACTAAAAGAAATGTATTGAGTTTGATGAAATATTTTTTAATGTGGTTAAGATGTCATAGATTCAGGTTGTTCGTGTTTTAGCATCTAGTCTTAATTTCGAGATTGAGCAGATGGATGTGGAAATTACATTTTTTTTTCACAGTGACTTAGATAAAAAGATTTATATAGATCAATCTGAAGTTTTTAAGTAAGGAGAAAAGAGTATTGTGCGTTCAATTTCAGAAAAGTCTGCATGGTTTGAAGCAAGCACAATATAGTGGTACAAAATGTTTGAGTCGATTATCAAAATCTACCCACTGTATTTTTGTGCATAAGTTCTTTAATGATTTTATCATAATATTGATATATGTTTATGATATATTCTTTATCAGTAAAATGTGTATAAATTTTAAGGGTTCAAGAAACATTAAAGTCATGTTTTTTCAGTGAACGACTTGGGTCTTGGCAAGGAAATTCTTGCCATCAGAATTACTCACGGCAGAGCTACAAATAAGTTTAATACGCCACATGAGCAATGTATTGAAAAAGAGCTGCAAATGTTCAATGTGGACAAGAATAAAGTGATGAGTTCTACTCTTCCTACTCACTTTAAGTTAAGCACGTGACGAATCCCTTCTACAGAGAAAAAGATGTACAACATGGATAGAGTTAGGTATGCCTCAGCAGCTGGAAGTTTGATGTATGCAATGGTGTGTACAATGTATGGCATATCTAGTGTAGTTGGTTTGATGAGCCATTTTCATTCATCTGGGTAGAGAACATTGAGATGTAGTGAACTGGATTATGAGATCTTTTTGAGGTACCTCCAATTACACTCACTTTTGGAGGTGGAGAACTGGTTATGGTTTACTACTCTAATCCATATATGACATATGATGTTGATAACATGAAATCAAACTCAAGTTGTTTGATAACATTTATAGTTAGAGCAATTTTTTGGCAATCAAAGCTACAAAAGTGTGTAACGCTTTCTACAATCGAGACTTAATATATTGCAACTATTGGGCATGTAAAGAAATGGTTATGGAAGAAGAGATTTATTGGGGTGTCAAGAAGTAGCGTTATGTGTTTTATCGTGATAATTAAAGATTCTGATATGCTTACAAATATATTGCTAAGGGAAAACTTGATGTTTGCTGTAAGAACGACGAGATGGTGATGACCTCGACTTAGATAAAAATGAGAAGATTGGTTGGTCCTTTGTTGTATTGATTATATTGATGATGGAGATAAAGTGACATTAAGTGTCTCACAATTTTTTCTGCTCTCGCGTTAAAAAAAATTCATAATAATTGGTGTGTTATTCATGTTTTTATTTGTTATATTTTTTAGCTTGTTTGGTTTGTCCAAATTGATAAATTATTATAAAATTTATAAGTTTTTAATTCTTGTGTTCATTTTTCTCCTATCCCCATCTTCAACCAAAATCACGTGGTAGTAAAAGAATACTCATAGCATAAATGAAGGTATATGTAGTTACGACGTTTTTGATGATTAGCTTATTTTTAAGAAACTAGGATTGATGTCATAAAGAATGTCGAAACATCGTGTACGATATCTTTGGATGACATCTCTATCGACATCTCGTCTGACATCATGTTCGACAAAAAACAGGAAAGTTTCTGTTCTTCATAAAGTACGACTACAACAAGGATAGTGAAAGCTCTAGATGTATTCGACACGAATTGGAAAGAAGAAAGATGGTGACAAAAAGGAAACCCAATAGGGTTAGTATTCATGATCGATTGCTATAAAAGCTTAGGCTACCCCCTTAGCAATCAGGTGGTCTTTTGTTGTTTCCTAGCAATAATATACAAAGCTCTTAGACGTGAAGGTTTGCCGATTGAGAGGCTGCGTATTGTGCTATGGATATTGTGTATCACGTTAACTATTAAGAGTTAGGTGATTGAGGGTTTACTAATCACGTGAGTGAAGACTGCATGCAACTAAACGTTCAACGACACTAGAAAAGAAGTTGCTAAGGACGATTTACCTGTGCCCACAAAACAAGTTGTGGTGGAAGAAGAAGTTCCAGAGTCTGCGGAAGCTAGTATAGAGACCAGTAACAAAAGTGTTTTTGATTAGGAGGAGACCGTAGAAATAGATGTCGGTCAAGAAGAGATTGGAAAGGAGAACGAACCTATAGATGGTGCAGGAATTGTCAAAAATATTGCTACTACAGATGATGTAGCAGATGTTGTAACTGATGTTGCCGCAGAATCTGACTTTGAAGATGCTACGGATAATGATAAGGGAGAGGCGGCTCCGGTTGTCGAAAAAGAAGTCACGATAGATGCCACAGAAGACGCCACCGAAACTGCACACACCGTTCTCTCTTCCCTGAAGAAGAAGAAGGTGTTGGAAGAACACGAAAGTCTTGTAGTTATGGTAGAAAAGTTGAAAGAAACCAAGAAGAGAAAGGAAAACAAGGATGCGGGAGGTCCCAGCAAGAAGAAAAAGCTGTCCGTAAAGGACAAAGAAAAGAATGTTGTCTCCACCAAAAGGAGACTCGTCGATGAGGAGAGTGATGACAATGCTGAGGTTGTGACTGTAAAGAAAACAAAATTGGTGGTTAGTTAAAAGCAGGCCAAGAACGCTCAGAACGTTCCATATGACAACGTGTCATTTCATTCGGCTGCAAGTGCAACCCGACGGGAATTTGTATTCCAAAGGACGATCTATGCTGAGAAAACTCTGTTCTTGGAGATCCTCGAACTAGAAGCTATCATCAGGCTTCTACATAAGGCAGAGCTCATAAAGACAATCGCCTACATAGGTAATAACTATCCATTGTTGATTAAGGAGTTTATTGCCAATCTGCCTACTGGTTTTGGCTCCCCGGATGATCCGGAGTTTGAGAAGGTTTATGTCAGAGGGTTACGCTTCAGCATCTCTTCTGACGTTATCAATGTCTTTCTAGGGAGAAAGTGTGTTCGCTCTATTCCACCACCTGATATGAACATAGTCCTCAAAGAAATAACTGCCGATAAGAGCAGAGTGTGGCCTACTAAAGGGACAGTGGCAGCCTTAGACCTTACTTCAGAATACTCCATACTCTTCCGTATCGGAGTAGCGAATTGGGCACCATCAACTCATGCATCTTCCATCAAACCAGATATGACGGTTCTTATTTTCCAAATAGGTACTGGTTCTACACTCGACTTTGGGCAATTTGTTATTGACCACTTTGTTAGACATGCCAGATCACAAGCTGTGAAAATACATATTGCTTTTCCCTCCCTTATATCCGAGCTCCTAGTACACCAACACCCCAGTGTGTTGAAAACGACTGATAAGGAAGGAAAGTGTGGAGGAATGATAGTGGTGAGCCACAAATTGTTTGAAGGGAAACATGCTCATGATCTTGTCAGGAAAGAAGTCAAGCCGACTAAGGCGGCAACCGGTCGGGCTACCAGTGCTGGTCCTCCGACATAGACTACCAGCAGAGATGCAATAATACTCGAAAGGGAAACATCTGTGCTTGACAAGGACATCATCAATCTGAAGATGGCGCTGAAGCACTTGTCCCAGCGTAGATCCCACTATGCTAACATGTTGAAGACACTGCCTCCTCCAGACTCCATCAACACTGTTTCTTCCTCCTTACCAGACTCAACTGAAGACGATGAAAAAGTTTCACAAGATGCCTCTGCCACAGCATCTGAAGATGATACTGCTAGTTCCAGCAGTAGTTCTGTTTAAAACTTTTTAATACTTTATGCGTCCTCAAAACCGAACAATTTTAGTTTGTAATTTGCACTGCACATGTTTAACTCATTTTCTCGACTGATGATCGAGGATTTGAATGAGTTAAGTTGATTTTCTTTGTGTTACTCCCTGTTGTTCGAATTTTTCTTTGGGTCTTTAGCTCTTTTTGGGACAGTAAGGGGGAGTAAGACACACGACAAGAAACGATGCGCGAACAAGACTTGACGACTGCCGATGATTGATCGCTGCAAGATAAGCAGACGAAAAATGATGACCTTAAAAATAGCCAAAGGGGGGATTGTAGTTACAACGTTTTTGATGATTGACTTATTTTTAAGAAATTATGATTGATGTCATAAAGAATGTTGAAACATCGTGTACGACATTTTTGGATGACATCTTTGTCGACATCTCGGTTGACATCCTGTTCGACGCAAATCAGGAAAGTTTCTGTTCTTCATAAAGTACGACTACAATAAGGATTGTGAAAGCTCCAGCTCTATTCGACGCGAACTGGAAAGAAGAAAGACGGTGACAAAAAGGAAACCCAATAGGGTTAGTATTCATGATCGATTGCTATAAAAGCTTAGGCTACCCTCTTAGCAATCGGGTGGTCTTTTATTGTTTCCTAGCAATAATATATATAGCTCTTAGACGTGAAGGTTTGCGGATTGAGAGGATGCGTATTGTGCTATGGATATTGTGTATCACGTTAACTATTAAGAGTTAGGTGATTTAGGGTTTACTAATCGCGTGAGTGAAGATTTCACGCAACTAAACGTTCAACGACAACTTAAACTGACAGACCAAGGCGATTGCTCGAAGAGTGGAGTCAAGACGGCGTCTTGGATTCAGGGGTAGACCCTGAGATAGGTTTGCACTTGTAATAGTAACATAAAATATAGATCTTGTGATGATCATAGGTACTTGTATGTTTTGACGTATTACCATATAGTGAAACATTTCCACTGGTAGAGAGCCCCCAGACGTAGGTGATGTTGTACCGAACTGAATAAACAATCTGGTGTGTCGTTGTTTATTACGCTGTATATTTACTGTCCGTCTTTATCTACACGCTCTTCTATTAGGGGCAACCTCAAACCTCTAACCAAGGAGCCCTGCCCTATCCTTTGTATTATTCCTTTCTATCTAATCAAATTTTCACTATAAACTATATAACACTTGCAAGTAAGATACCTTTTCCCAGTTCTTGAAAGATTCATTATTGATTTTTTTTCACGAAGGTAATGATATACTTTTACTTGTGTTCTGTGTTTGTCAAAGTCAAATATTAGAAGTGACTGACAGATGCAAATTGAAGTTTGACTTATTAATTATTTGATGAAAAGTCATTTTCAACGGGTCGATGAGAACAACTTCAGCGAAATTGACTATTATATGCATATTAATTAATATTAGTTAGGCACATGCATCAGCAGCTAATTAGGTGAAGAAAATAAATAGCCAGTGCTAACTAAAAATAGGCTAAAGCAGTCCATGTGATTCGCTTAATTTGGTCTAATATATGTTGGCAGTCGTTTGTTTTTTATACGTGTAATTCGATTAATAAATAAAATTAATAACGAAATTTTCATGTTTTCTTGTTGACAGGTATAAGTTCGCATCACCTATTTATTTAGTTCAATAACTACAATAAGAATATTTTAGTCCATAAATATTAATATCGCGATTAGTGATTGGACAAATAGTGTTCTATGAATTTAGGAAAAACACTTCATTATAAAGACCTTTGTAGTGTCTTTCAAAAAACACAAATATACTAAAATTTGAGCTTAGAATCTCACTTATATTGATGTGAGCTCCTGTTGATTTGGCCCAACTTGTATTAATACATCTTATTATAGTTTTTTTTAAACCTAAATTTATTCAAGTATATCGAACGACATGACACTAAACTGCGGCCAAGAGATCAGGAAGAACGGAAAAGTCTACAAAATCCCATAAAGAGTTACACAAAGCAAACTTAACCAGCGAGTTCGCTGCCATGTTACAAGCTCTAGAAACAAATTTCAAAGAAACATAAGGAAAACGATTCATAATTAAATTACAATCTCGAATAAGGATGCCCAAATGGTTGGTTCTTCGAACTCTTGCTAGAATATCTTACACCACTGATTTGCTATCTGATTCGATTATAACATGTCTCCAGTTGTTCCGTTATGCCCATCATAAAGTCTCGCGACACCCCGCGGCATCCACCTCTGAAGGATGGAGAATCCCCACAAAGCGCCTACAAAAAGCTCCCAAAATTGAGCATGAATTGTTTCTGCAAATGACTCCCAGCCCCTAATGACTTGAGTTGGAATCATGATGGCATCAACATTAATTTTGAGTCTGCCTTCACTGGGAGAAGTCCAATGCGAGACTCGATAAACTACTCCTAAATTCCCTGTAAAGGAGGCTAAATGGGATTCTTTCCACACATGTCTTGAAGCTCGCGCCACTGCCAAAATTTTAGGTGGATGACACAACGTTCTTTTCCAAACCAACTCGTTTCTTGCTATCCAAACTAACGTCACTTTGTTATAGTTAATCTTACTTTCCTAACTTAACAATTGTTTTGTTTTTAGATACCATAATTTTCACTCTCATTTCGTTAATTAGTGCCCTTAAATTCTATCGTCAAAATTATATGTAATAAAAATTTGGGTAAATTTCACATGACCCCCCTTAACTATACGCGTGTCTCACATGCCCCCTCTTAACTACAAAATCAATCTGTGAGGTGCCTTAACTATCCAAATCCCACTTTACCTTTTTTTGTTGACTTTTTTCAAAATTCTGTTAAGTTTTTTTGTGAAATGACGAAAATACCCTTATATCTGAAAAATGAAAATAAATAAATAAAAATGATTTTGAACCTTTTTCTTTCTATTTTCTCGTTGTACAAAATAAAGAATAAAAATATTATTTTAGTATTAAATTTTTATTTAAAAACAATTATTAATAAAAATAAAAAACGATGTTTAAAAGTAATTTTTTTTTTAAATTTTTTTTACTATTAACAAAATTTTATTCTTAATTTTCTACTACGAGAAAATTAGAAAAAAAGTTCAAAATCATTTTTATTTATTTATTTCAATTTTTCAGATAGAAGAGTATTTTCGACATTTCACAAAAACTTAACAGAATTTTGAAAAAAGTCAACAGAAAAAAGTATAGTGGGATTTTTGGATAGTTAAGGCACCTCACAGATTGATTTTGTAGTTAAGGGGGGCATGTGAGACACGCGTATAGTTAAGGGGGGTCATGTGGAATTTACCCTAAAAATTTTACCCGTAAAGTCTATATATATATATATATATAGGGATGCACTCCAATACAAACTCACCTAAAATGTCCAAACATCCAAACTAATGTATAATCGTCGGATCAGAGACGCACATTATCTTAAATTGCGACACGTGGCAATTATACAACGTTGCACGACATGTTATACATTGCTTCAATTTTGCACATGTTCAACATGTTATACAACACTGCAGTACATGTTCTATTTGACACCTACTCTCTCTCTCTCCATATATATATATATATATATATATATATATATATATATATATATATATGTAGTGAAATCTGCTACAAACCAAATCCGAATTGTAGAATGTGTAGTACAAAATTGTATAACCCTATAGAACGTGTAGTGCAAAGTTGTAGACAGTGAAGTGATAGACCCGAGCAAAATCAAAGAACCATGTAGAATGTGTAGTGCAAAGTTATAGAACGTGATGGACCCTTAGAACCTTTAAGTGTGCGATGTAGAATCTTGCTACCACATGTCGCTCGCTGAGATAACGCGTGTTCAGATCCGCATCGATTCAACGGATATAGAACGTTCGGACGTTCTGCAGCCGTTTGTATACGAAATGTGCCCCTATATATATATATATATATATATATATATATATATATATATATATATATGACCGAGTTTCACTTAACCCCCTTAACTACATAATAAACTTATGGAGTCCTTAAAGTTTTAAAAAAAAATCACTTTACCCTTTTCCGTTAACTTTTTTGAAAATTCTGTTAATTTTTTTTTGAAAAGATGAAAATATCTTTGTATTAAAAAAGTTAAAATAAAAAAATAAAAATATATTTGAACCTTTTTCTATAATGTTTTCATTGTTGAAAATAAAGAATAAAATTCTTTTAATAGTAAAAATAATTCTAAAAAAAATTATTATAAATAAAAAATAACTTTTAAACATCATTTTTATTTTTATATTTTTTATAAAAAAATATATATTTTTAAAGTTAATACTAATATATTGTTTTTATTCTTTCTTTTTGTAAGAAATTAAGAAAATAAAAATATTTTTATTTTCATTTTCATTTTCATTTTATTAATGTAAGGGTATTTTAGTCATTTTGCAAAAAGTTAATAGAATTTCGAAAAAAATAACTAGAAAGGACAAAGGGAAACCTTTTCAAATCTAAGTGACTCTGCAACTTAATTTTAACATTAAGAGTTGTTAGATGAAACTCAGACATGATTAAAAGGAGTTATGTGAAATTTTTCCTAAGTAAAATCCTCACATGCCGAGTCACGCCCATTTTGAGACAATTCTTATTGTTTAGATTTTTCAAAAAAAAAATTCTATTTCACATTTATTCTATTTTTCAGGATTTTCCGTAAATTTAATTTTGATTTAAAAATTATTAAATCAGATGATAATGGAAAAAAAATTAGTATTTATTATAATTTTGTTGGATTACAATTTTTTTCTAAACTAATTTGAATATCTAATGATAATAACAAACAAATTAATATTAAAAAATAATAATAACAAAAAATATTTTATATTAATTTGGAATTTAGGATTTAAATCATTTATTTTTCTAATAACGATTTAAATCATTGATTGAGATTGAGATTTTGTTGGATTACAATTCTTTTCTAAACTATTTGAATACTTAATGATAATAAAAAAAAATCAATTAATTAAAATGATGATAACAAACAAATTTAATATTAATTAGGATTTTTCCATCCGTATGAGGTGGAGGTCGTGGCTCTACATGATACTAAACAAGTCGAGTCTAACATCTTTGGAGGTACCATTAGCGAAAGTGGTTCGTGTAATTTCGTGACTCGTAAATTAGTCAGGTA
Source organism: Geranium rotundifolium (assembly GCA_963920655.1). Lineage (NCBI taxonomy): Eukaryota > Viridiplantae > Streptophyta > Magnoliopsida > Geraniales > Geraniaceae > Geranium > Geranium rotundifolium. The sequence continues at coordinate 27,018,053 of OY987317.1, read as the reverse complement.
TGCTTTAACTAACAGTAGATGGAATTAGGGTGCGGGGTCTATCCTACTATCTGTTGCTTTGGTTCTCTATTGTGATGTCAGGTTAGTTTTTTTAATAATATACGTGTTTTTCCCTAAATAATACATTAATTAGGATTTCTTTGGACTACACATCTTTTCTAAAGTAATTTAAATACCTAATAATAACAAACAAACCTAATACTAATAAAAATTTTATTGGCTTACAATTATTTTCCAAAACCAATTCCAATACATATTAATCACGTATCTCTATTTAAAATACGATATATTAACCAAATAAAATTATCTATGTTTTACATGTCATGATCATTAGATTCCGGTGAATTTTTTTGATGTGTTTGACTATGCGATCTAATCAGTCATGTTGATTTTCAAGGGAGATGTGGTGGTGATTCATTACACGACACTCCCTATATCATGATTTATGGTTTTTATTTTTTCATAAAATATTACAAATATCACTGTGCATCGCAGGGTGCTACACCTAGTTTTCATTAAAATTATGTGGTTAGTGCAAGTGAGATCTATCTAGTATTGCACTCCGGTGAGACTTCACATCTCCGTCTACACGCACTCTCTCTGATTTCTGTTGCTTTGTTTTTGTTTTTGAGTTTGATATTTTTTGTTTGAGATTTTGGTTAGTTTTTGAGATTGAAATTTTTGTTTGGTTTTGAGATTTTTGTTTATTTTTGGGTTTTGATTTGTTTTTTCTTTCTCTTTTGGGAAACAACACAACAACAACAACAACAACGGTAGATACGGAGTCTCGTTGAGAGATAGAGTATAGCCGGAGAGAGAGTCTCGGTGGAGTGCATCACTAAAGATAACTAATTACTCTAATTTCATAAAATTATAAATTTAATGAACATTTGGGGTAAAAATGTTAATTTATATGATTTTAACTGTAGAAATAACGACACTAACGGAATGAAGAAAAGAAAGGAAGTTAGAGTATAAATAAACATAATAATAATAATAATAATAATAATAATAATAATAATATTATTATTATTATTATTATTATTATTATTATTATTAGAGTGGTAAGTGAGAGTTGACTGTAATTAATTGTTGTAAATTGTCATGTCCCATGGATTTATACGAGTATTACCCTAAATTATCAATAAATTTTAGAGTGAAATTTGGAGAAAATATTAAATTGTAGTCAAACATGTTGTTTGATTTTTTTTTTCATATTTTAAACTTGTTGAAAATAATTAGGGATGAAATTGTGTGGGGGCAGATTTGGTGATCCCGTCTCTGCCCTATTTTTAAAACGAGATGTGAATTCTTATATATATATATATATACAAACACTCTCCACTACAAACTATATTTAAGCATCCAAACGTTCAAATCATCTCACAGCTGTCTGATTTGCACGGAGCGAATTGAAGAATAACACGTGTAACCACGCAGATTGGGAGGGAGATAACGGTCACTAACGGAGCCGTTAGGGTGTTAGTGTGTAACATACTTGTTTCGCAGTGTAACCATTGTTATACAATTCAGCACTTACACAGATCAATTATGGTTTTACGTTATACGTGAATGGTTATACAATTATGTTGTAGGCGTTATACACTATCAAGGTACCGGTTACATGTTCATAAAGTCGAACATACGTACGCACTATTTGAAGGTGTTACACAGTAACAACTGGTCAGTTACACACACACAATAGTTACACACGTGGAATAAGTATCTCACACACCAATACCCTAACGGCTCCGTCAGCGCCCGTTATCTCCCTCCCAAACCGCGTGGTTACACATGTCATCATCTCCTTCACTCTGCGCAAATCAGACGGTTGGGAGATAATTTGGACGTTTTGACCCCAAATGAGAGGTTTGTAGCTAATACATTCCCCATATATAATAATAATAATAATAATAATAATAATAATAATAATAATAATAATAATAATAATGATAATAATAATAATTTATTAAAAAATATTTTTAATTAAATATGTATGGGAAAATGACACTTTTGTACCCCTAAATATACACAACTCCCACTTTCATACCCTACATTTTTTCTTTTTTCAGTGCCTTAAATTTCATTTTGAGACAACTTACTCCAAAAATACCTAAATTATCCCTGAAATTGAACCAGGCCAGGCCAGTTCAATTTCAATAGTCTTTGGTTCAGTCCGGTCCAACAAAAAAATTAAACAAGAATTTGATTAATATGAAATTACAGTTTTACCCTTCGTTAAATAATAAAATTAACTAACAATTAAGGGTGTATTTGTCTTTTCAACCTCAAAATTAACTCACAATCCATTTAATATAATAATAGTTAAACCTCAAAACCCTTCTCCAATCTCTCTCTCTCTCTCTCCGATCCAATCCATGAAAGACGACGAGGAGTTCAGAGATCTCTACACCGATGTCTTGCTCCCCTTCCAATCCTCCATCGCCGCCGCTACCACCGCTATGCCTCCTCTGATTGATCTCATCCCCACGATCGGCGACGGAAACACCTCCAATTCTGATCTCCCTCCTCGATAATCGAGACAACCCCTCAAAGTTGATCCTCATAATCGCGCCGACGAAGTCGATTTTGTTCGGAATTCGGCGGATGCGAGGCCATGGAGGAGAAGGTCGATTTAGGGGTAGGGTCTAGGGTTTTGGAGCTGGGTTTTCAGGATTCGAGCTGTGAGGATGGGGGAGTTGGGGATTTGATGGACATAGACATGAAATTTGATACTGATGAGGGCCATGGCGATGTGGGTTCCAATCAGATGATGATCACGGGGCTGTCCGGCATTGGCGGAGGTGAAGGAGACGATTGCGATAGTGATAGTGAGGATGATTTGCATATAACCTTGATTTCAGCCTCAAGCCTCACGAATCAAACTCAAAATCTTTCAGATCTAGTCGTCGGAGCCCAACCCACCATCTTTAGAGCCCAACCACCTATCTCCAGAGTCGATGCCGACGCTGACGCCGATGAACATCTCACGTTGAAGAGAGAGGATGATGAACAGAGGAGCTTGGAGAGAGAAGATGATGAATAGAGAGGAGAGATGGGGCATAATTGTAATTTACTACTTTATTTTCAGTTTTAAATTTTTTATTTGAAAATGCCAATATACTCTTAAATTGTGAGATAAATTTTTTATTTAATCGAGAGTAAAAAAATAATTAATTAAATTATGTTTTGATCTTTTTGTTGGACCGGGATGATCCAGAGATGGTTGAAATTGAACCAGCTCAATTTTAGGGGTAATTTAAGTATTTTTAGTATTTTAAAAGTAAGTTGTCTCAAAAGAAAATTTATGGTATTGAAAAAAAAAACAAAATAGTGTATGAAAGTGGAAATTGGGTATAACAAGGTGCATAAAAATGTTATTTTTTCAATATGTACTATAGAAATATTATTCTCTTTACATATATTATTCTCTTTAAATATGCGTTTAAAAATATTTTTTTAATATGTGGGAGTGGAGTGGGATAGGAATACCTCGTTCTTTCTCTGCCCAAATATAAGGAATTCCCACCTCAACCTCGCTTCAAACGGAAAATAATGCAATACTAATGGACAGCATTTATCAATTTGGACTATGATCACTTTCCATTAATAAAGAAAAAAGATAGTTATAAGCTTTAACTTGTTTTCTATTTAAATAAAATTATACTTTTTGAATGACAAGTGGCTTTCAATAAAAAAAATATTTTTAATCGAATAGTTATCATCAACATTTTGCTAGACATATTTATCTTTGGAGATTGACTAAACATGCATTTTTCAACCAAATCATGCTCAAGAAAATTAATACATGTATGACTCATTTTGGTCAAAATTCAAAAACTTATCGTCAAAATTGAAGCAACATGGCTTGTGTTTATAGAAGTATTTAGAGTCGGTCACAGTCATGCTAGCTAGTAGATATTATCCAATTGAGCCAGGCAATGTTGACTTACACATCTTTAAATGAATATATCTTTGACATTTCTACCCACAAACTTTAAATGATGTATATTCAAGTGGTCACAAATGGTCAATTCAACTGAGTTTTAATTTATAATAAAAAAATTGTACAAAATTACATTTAATTCTACGCTTTTTGTTTCCGATCATATGACAATTTAACAGTGAAAGTGTTGTCACACATTAACATGGTACTCACTTGCAGACGGTTAATTTCTTTTTGAACTCCCATCCATATAGCTTGGCAGGCACACCCAAGTGCTGCAACAAAGTAACTATATGGGTTGTTTTTTTATGACCATGCTACTGCTCCTCCGTATATCGTCTAAGGGCTCTTGCTATCTTTCATATTGTGTAATCATTATTGGTAAAGGCCACCAAGTCAGTAGCTCCTCCATTCTCGTAGAGCACACTATAGTATTGCGGCATGGGAGAATTGGCTCTTTGGGCTTAACGGTTTGGTCCTTGACACCCAAATCAAGTCTTGAAGACAGAGAAACTGACTTGGTAGTTGAGTCTGCGAAGAGATGGGGTAGGTTGTAGCTACCTTAACAACTAGAACCGATTTGAGATGTGACTTGTGATAAACGACAATATGGTTGATGCACGAACTGGCTCGAGAAAAAACCCAAGCATATTATAAAGAGCGCAAAAACAAGCTTAAGTCCTTCTATAACATTATATGGATGCTCTAAGACGCAACAGTATTCCCTATCACCTGAAAGACAAGAAAAAAAAATGAAAGTTGTTGTTGGAGTATTGAAAACGCGAGTATGATCAAGTAAGTCCTAGTTTAAATGTCATTATTTCAAAAAAATTAATTTTTTTCAATAATAATAATTTTCCTACAACGGAGACAAAAAAGAATCATAGTAGGGCACCGAGCGAAGAAGCCTGTCTATAATATGGGCCCAATATCATTCTAGCGGTCTTTGGCAAGTTTGAAAGCGGCACGAAAATATGCTAAACAAAGGTGCCCATCGTCGAGGATTGAGAACACCCTCTAGCGTTACTCAGATTGCGACAATCCCGATAAACAAAAAAAACTAGTAAAGATCTATGTATTTTTTTTGTTCCATTCATTTGTGTTTTAATCTATTTCTAATACTAACATGGTCTATTTTTGTATAATATTTTAGAAGAAATGTACGAGAAGTACTATGCTGATCACTCCAATCAGACAGTAGGACTCCACTTTCGAAGCGAAATCTTTACTTAAACCTTGAGCCCTACCTAGCTTTCTGCCTCTTGGTGCCTTTCCGAGCTGCCATGGCCGCATCTTCACCTTCAAGATGCACCCTTTAATGGAGGGACTGACTTCCCCGCTTTGAAGTACGATACAAAATCGCTTCTTCCTCATAACTCATCTTAGTAATGAATTATTAATATATATTTCTTTTTTATTAGTAAATCAGCCCCCCCCCATCCTGTTTTCTAGCGCCATTGACAACATGACTTACTTCGCTCTGCCCTAAGGAAACTCCGATTCGATCCGCCCCCGGGTCCCATGAGCGCACTATGTATGCTGGGTCGCAAAGATGAGATCGACGTGATTAAAAAACTGATGAAGCAACACACCCTCAAGGCCAATGCATTAGGCATCGCATCACTTACGTTTGAGGTTTAGGCTATATCAATCGGAGGCCACCCACTACTAGACAACCTAGCATAAATAGCATGCATCTAGCGAAGGGTATGGCACGGGTGGAAGCAGTGTTACAGCATGAGCAGGCCATAAGACTACAGCGCGAGGCTGATGAGCAAGCCCTATGAGAACTTGAACATTGGCGAGCAAAAGAAGTACAGGGCCTTTGAGCACTAAGGAGAAAAAAAGGAGGAAGAAAAAGCGTGTGTGCTTAGATCAACTGTGTACCACTTTGCTGATCCACAGAACGTCCCAGCGCCTCTACCACTCTCCTCTTCGAATTCTGAATAAATATGTATTTTACAAACATTTTTGTATAATTCTCGGTTATAGTATTTATAATTATTTAATAACAAAATAAATTTATTATTTATATTAATTTTTTTAAAAATAATTAAGAAGAGTTGCGTACACTCCTTAAGTATGCAGTTTATAAGTGATTGCTTAGATGAGATGCATACAACTAAGACATCGTTGCGTACACAACAAAGCACGCAACGAATTAGTCGATGTGTGCACTCTGTTGTAAACACAACCCAAATTGTTGGATGTATATAACATGTGGCGCAAACCTTAACAGTTGCAACGTTGTAATTGCTCTGTTTTGGCCGCGTTCAGTATGCATCCAAAAATTCGAACTGCACACAAAATAGAGTTGCCTGCGTACCTTGTACAAAGCTAAAATGACAAAAATTCCTGTAGCATAATTAATTAAAGGTATTTAACTGTTATCATTTAATCATCCACATTCGTTTTATTCTTAATTAATGTGTAAATCCACTGATTAGTTATGATTAATTTAAACTTTAAAACCAATTTACTGCATCGAAATTAGTTTAAATATTGAAAGAGAAGTTGCAAGATTATCGTTGCTGCATTATATGTAGATGATTATTTCCCAAGATTGGAGAAGTAGTAATTCGAAAGGTTCGCAAAATAGAGATGATTCTGAGTTGATTAGTCTAAGGTGACAGTTGGGCAGACAGAGACATCAGGGATGCGTAATAATGCGTATGGCAATTAAACATGAGTGAGTCTCGATCAAAACTTTATTTGGCAAAATAAACGAGCACATCAACTAATTAAATAGAATTAACAATTCTTTTTTTTAAAGTAGAAGCGAATTTTATTAATTGAATAGTAACGAACTCGGCATTAAACCGGACATCTAAAATTACAGGTGTTAGGACAAATTCTTCACCATAATCACAACTACTGTTACTTAAAGCAAATATGACCAATTTGTGAGCTATTTGATTACGAGCAATAGTGAATAATACGCAATACCGTTCGCTAAAGATTACTCCAAAGTTGTTCAGCTCGACCCGTTTAGTATAATGTAAAGCCACGACCTCCAACTCATATGAATGAAGAAATCTCGTGATCTTACTATAAAATGCTTTATACAGGCATCCATGATAACCCCGGAGACCAATCGACTCGAACCAGTTAGCATTATGCAGAGCCACGGCCTCCAACTCATACGGATGGAAAAACCCCGTGATCTTGCTGCAGACCTTCTTAAACCAGCTTCCTCGATCAACCCTAAGATCAATATGGGCATCGCGAAATTCAAATCCTCCCAGCTCATTGGGTTTAACCGGATCAACCCTTCGACACTAGTGACCCCACGTTTCCTTCCAGTACCGATCCCAATAGGACATCTAAGTGACGTATTGAATCTTGAGCAAGCCAAGACCCCCAGTTTGGTATGCTTGCATGAGTCTACCCAGCAACGCCAGATAACTCTGGTTCCCTCCCAGTACCGGCCTACCAACCAACCAAAGTCGTCCCTTCTCTTTCCAGCCCCAAATACAAACTCGACCCTACATGTGACCTCTCGTCCTCCTCCTCTCTCGTCGGCCTGCAATTCCTGCCTCAGCCCCCGCCTCGACCCCACTCCCTTCGACCTTGTATCCGCCGCCATCCCTTCAGATCTGCCTCCTTCTCCACCAGTTGACGTCGCCGCAAGACCCGGAACAATCGCCGTACTAGAAGCCCTCACAGGTGGAGCCAAGTCGCCGTGAGACGTCGTCGATCTTCGACAAACAACCCAAATCGCCATAGGCGAAGGGTACAAACCACTCTAGCGTTTAGCGTCTGCGACAACTGAATAGTTAAATAAAATTAACAATTAGTTGACGACTTTCTTTATAAAAAAAATCAATTAGTTGAAGACTTGAAGTGGGCCATGATCTCGTGCGAATTAGGAAGTCTTGTGTGAACCTGTAACAACCGTGTTTCCATTATTATATCATGTATTTTCATAATATTATTATAGTAGACCAAAAAATAAAAAATAAATTTTTTTTCAATTTCTTGTAACACCTGTCCACTCGACGAGTAACACTTTTTCTTATAGAGTATAGAAAAATACACGTCTACTCATTACATTTGATGGTTCTCACGGATTTTCACGGATTTCTTAGTTTTCACTTGAATATGCCCTAACTTGAAGCTATAAGGTTCCAAAAAATGTTAGGCGCTAGTCGGGCAGACAACACCTCGAGAGGATTAATCGGGGATTAATCGGATTTGTATTTTTTTTAAAATTTATTTATTTATTTTTAATATAAAATAAATTATACTATATCAAAATAAATGTTTTATATATAAAAAATCAACAACCACGATCTTTTTGGGACAATCTAAAATAGTGATAAGTGGTCACAACAACTTCTAAGGATAAAAATTACGAAACTAACAATCTAAAGAAATTGAATTTTCATCACAGAACCATTCAAACAATTTTCACGTGAAAATTTGAAAATAAACCATAAGCTCCCACAAATTGAATAAACAAATTAACTCTTAGCTCAAACAAAATGAATAAACAAATACAAATTACTTGTTAAAAACATGAAGTGAAGTCTAAAGCACAAGAGCTCTGACTTCGATTGATTCGCAAAAGAAATGCGGCGGGCGACGGACATTCGTCGGAGGCGAAGAGGTTTAGGGCGTAAGTGTCTAAGGCGAGATAAGGGAAAAAAGCGATTATGTCTGAGATCTTATTCTTAACCTTTTAAATTTTAAGTTTTAATTGATTTTTAAAAAAAAATAAAGTTCTGGTCCGCCTAATCGGCCGCTTAAGCGCCTAGGCGTCCGCCTGGCCGCCTAGACGCCTAAACGGTCGCCTGACCGCATGATTAACCAAAATGTTCGCCAACTTTCAATTAGCTTAAAACGGGACGGTGAGGTGAAAAATAACGTCTAAGCGTCGCTTAAGCGGCCTTAGCGGCCTTTTTTTAGAACACTGTCAAAAGGTGTAGGCGGCGATGAAATCGAGCGTTCCCGATTGCTCCATTTGAGGTAGGTGAGGTGGGATCCATTCTCATTCGTAGTCTCATTTAATTTATTAATTACAAATTAACTTTAATTCTGCTGTTTTGATATTGGATATTATTATGATTATTTTCTTAAAATAAATATGACTTCTACAGCAACTATACATAATTCATGTTTATGACAGGAACTCTCAACCATTTTGGCGTAATCTTATGCCTGCAATTAAACACAACAAGCACACGGTGAAGCAAAGAAATTGACACTTTAACAGTCTGAAAAAAACTACACAGTGGTTAAGCGCAATATTTTTCCTTCACGAGATGGCACTTGGCCACTTGATCATCTCAATATCTCATCTCTTACTCACGTAAAGTAACACTGGTAGCTATATTATATAGTATTATATTAAAAATACTGTGTAAGTTTTCTATTATAATATTAGCGTTTTGAGTTATTATTGTATTTCTTTATTGTATCCTATCGTTCTATGTACAAAGGAAATTTCTATTGTAATTAATTATCAAGGATTCAATCAATAAACACTTTCAATTACCACTGCAAGTGAACAAGTATCACGACACATACAAATTACATAAATCGATAAGATAGAATAGTACACCCGACGCATATCACATACGTAGCTAGTGATTGTACTAACACATATAAACTCAATACGTTGGCTAGGGAAGATCTACGGATTTCCTTGAATAGTCAAACAGGCATTTAACTATCTTAGAGTATAAAACTATAATTCGTCTTTCGACTATCGGTTTAAATTTTTAGTTGAGTTGATCATCTAAGAGGATCTCTAATGTGGCTCCCTACAATAGTTAAAAAAACTATTGTATGGAGTGAAAATGAAAAAAGTAGACCCCAATGAGGCTCCCTACATGACTATCTACAATATGGAGCTCCCCACATTTAATTTCTCACTCTATACATGTTAGGAGCTCCCCACATTCTCTCTACTACTATTTTGTTACTTTTAGTCCATTTTACATCACACTACACTCTCTCGTACATAACTTTTTGTAACTAAAGAGTATGAAATATTAATAAAATAATATATGTAGTTCAAATATATATAGTATGATTGAATTTCAAATGAAAAAGTAACTCTCTACTCTTATTCCATTGCAAATCACTCCCTACATTAGTTTAAGTGTTGAGAGCAACATTGGAGATGTTCTTGATATGCTATCAGAGATAATACTTGGCGGACACGAGTTTGAATTCCAAGATATGCAAAAAATTATTTCTATTTAATTCTCTCTTGTATATTTATCAAAAAGGCTTTGCTCTTATTCTCATAAAGTCTTGAATTTTTCGTCAAAAAGAAAATGAAAGTCATGCAACTCTTAATGGGCTCCTCAATTTGCTCTTCTAAAAAGGGCACGTCCAATCCTAAAAACGAGCTTATCCGCGAGGGTGCGTGTTAGAGTATAAAACTGTAATTAGTCTTTCAACTATCAGCCTAAACTTTTAGTGGAGTTGTTCCTCTAATACCCGATGAATTTCAACTTATGCATTGGGCAAACGTGGTCAATAGGAAACTAATATTCAGTCAATAGTCAACTCGATTGTCCGGGTCGATGTAAGCAAGCAAATCTGTCGGGTCTAATGGTCGATGGTCATCGAGAAATCAATGATCAATGACTTCACTCCGAATGATGCATTGAATTGTCTGTGCCAGATCTCTAATATCACCTAGCCGACAAAAACTCCTCCATGCATCAACTAGCTATGTTCAACGATCATATCGTTGACTAACGACGGACAGATTATTGACCACCAACGGTCAATTAGTACATAGCCAACGCATAAATGGCTTAATGTGTTGCTAAGTGTGGACATAAATTTATAAAAAAAAGATGACTTGATTTAACATGATCATAGACGTAAGAAAAGAGAGTGAGTGAGCAAGTATTTTGGTGGATTGAATTTGAAAGAAGTTGCTCGATTTGGTAATTAAAATGTATATTTTGTTAATTTAAAGTTTCAACATCGACGTTCTTTTTGATTATCAGGTTTATAATTTTCTCATTATTTATCTAGATCCATATATATGTATTAATTTATGTCAAATTGTTTATTACAGTTAGAGTAAGTTGATACTACAATTCATAAGAGTAATTGTAGTTGCCTAGTGTATTGCCGACGCATAAACATGGCATGCATCTATATAGATTGATTAATACTGATGCATATGCATAATTCATCAGGAGAGGTTGAGTATTACCTACGTATGTAAATTAAATCCGTTCACTCACCCTCAACCTTGACCTAATCTTATTCCTAACCCTAGTTATGTGATTGAAGTTGGCTAACCATGCCCGATAAAAGTATGAAATCTTATTTAGATGGTATATCACAATTCCTACGGTTTTTGATGAAAATACTATGCTACACGACCGAGACTGATACTTATATTTGTGTAGACGTTGTTGCAATATGATTCCACGGACTACAAACAAGTTATTTAACCAGTCAAAGTTTTACGACATATTGTCGACATACACTATATGGAGCCTTCACAGTGAAGTAATTGAGAGCAATTCTTGTTATCCGGATCAAAAGCGGTTAGGAAGACAAGATATGGCTTCGAACAGTTGTAATGTAGATCTGATGGTATACCTCTTAAAGTATTTATATCAGCCGTAGAATTATTTTGTTGATGATTGAGTGGATGCGAAAGATTAAACGATCGACGTATTGCCGCTATATGTAAAGGTTGCGAACGTGGCATACAAAAAACTTAATGTTTCTTGTGCAATCGTTGACACCGCCAAGTGAATCGCCGGATCTCCGAATCGTTTGTTGGGAAGGAGCCGACTTAGACGATGGAGAATACGCCACGTCGCCAGTTCATGTGAAGCACCTTATTTTGGGTTACGAATCCCACATCGGAAACGCATGAAGAATTTGCATGGTTTATAAGTCTTGTTTTTTCAAGAAAGTGCATAAATGAGTCTATGCCGAAGTGGGCTGCTGTTGGGCCGAACTTAAATGTGTGGGCATGGGCTGGACACTGAGTGTAGAATGGGCCTGACCAATTCTATTATGTGGGTGTCGGGTGAGTCGGGTTACTCGATCGTTTTAAAAATTCCACCTGAGACTCAACTCGGTTCAGGTCAGGTTGGTTCCATCCGCCCCGAATTTTCTCTTAGCTCAGTCAAATGCCAATTTATACATGAAAATAGTGCACACCATACCCATCAAATAAATATATTAATTTTAGTTTGGGTCATTGCTCTTCTGTTTAGTGCATACCGTACCCATTAAACTAGGCCGAGAACTGGACCCATTTTTGGAGTGGTATTCACGCTCCTACTGACCGACCGGCATCGATTATTGATATTAATAACCGGGCCAAGTGCTTAGTATCAATAACAATATCAATGGCATAAATGGTTTTTAATGGACTATTTATTATCTTTCATGTTCTCCTCACTCCAGCCCATCATATCCTTCTCAGTTTTGATGGGCCTTTGTACCTAATAATGGAATTGCTCCACCCCATAGCTCTACTCAAATTACGATAACAATTGTTTTTTCACAAACCACATAATAGTGTTCTATTTATTTGATTTAGTAAGCATTGAAGTAGTCTTTCACAAATAAATAAACAATATTAATAATTTTCATGAGATGTATTTTATATTAAAAATAAAATATCCATGACTCTCAGAAAAAATGGATGTTCAAGACTAAGAATTAGGGCGTTGCTTATTTTATTTACGATTTTGTCACATGTTTACTCATTCTTCCAAAGGCAAAGCATCGAAAGAGACAGGAATGTAAAGATTAAAAAAAAGAATGAAAGAATCATGTAATTACATATCAATGGACGTTACTGCTGATTTTGTCAACGGCCTTGTTGGGCAGCACGTGAGAGGATTGGAGAAGGATACGACGTCGTAGAAACGCTCCGGCCATCCCCATTATTACCGTAGAAGAGGTCGGATAGGTAATTTTCCAGATCCACAGGGGCGTATCTGACACACTCCATCCCGATTTCCCCCCTCATCAACGCCCGATACTTTTGGTAGAATACCCGATACGCCGGTACCAGCTTCCTCGCCAGCGAGTACACAATCTCGTCTCGGAGCTTCGAGTCTGCCACGACCCACGACACCTGTCTCCGGTACGCCTCCTCGAAGGCGCCGTTGAACCTCCTGAAACAGCCCCGCGCCTCCTCCTCCGAAACCTCCGGCTCCGCGGGGAGCGTGGCGAGCACCTTCTTCCACCCGATCCGCTCGTAGCTGGAGGCGTATTGCTGCACCCTCGACTCGTGCTCGCCGATCCAATCGTCCCCGAGGAGGTACCTGAGGTTCGAGGAACGGACCTTGACGACGACGTATTGGAGGTTGTTGGCTAAGAAGAGGTAGGAGAGCGAGGCGTCCTTGTAGAGCTCGGCCCTTGCGTCCACCTTGCAGAGGAGGACGAGCACCAGCCACGCGAACCGCGTGGAGATCGCCGATTCCGAGTTCTCCGAATACGACGCCGGAAGATCCGCCGCCTGAGGGAAGGGCGAGTCGGCGACTATGTCGGCGAGGCTGTCGCTGTAGTCGGCGAGGAGCTGGATGTAGTTGGTGATGTACCGCGTCGCCGGGTGGATCCCGCCGCCGGGGAAAGGCTTCTTCGCGGCGTCCTTGAGCACCGCCTCCTCGAACTCACCGAGCATCGACCTGACGGCGTCGCCGAGCCTCAGGAGAGAGTTCCACGCCTGAGTACGAACCGCAGAGGTGGAATCGGAGGAGAAAATGGACTCAATCTCAGTCCAATTGAGAGAAATCGACTCGTAGAGGTCGAGAGTGCGGAACATTTTCTCGGGAGACTTCACGCACTTGGCAACAATTTCCGGGAATCCAAACAGGGTTATAGCTCCCTCCTTGGCGATCTCGGCGAAACAGGAATCTCTGACGGAGGCGGAGGAGGAGAAGACGAAGTCGCAGAGGATCCTCTCCCCGTAGAACAGAGACTTAACGGAGACCTTGACGGCGTTAGACCACGCCTTCATCCGAACCTCCAGAGCGTCCCAATCCATCTTCTGGATCTGAGAAAACGCAAGCCTCTCGACCCCGAGACGGTACAAGGTCTCGTCGACAATCGATTTGCGTATAATCTTGTAAATCTTAATACACTCTTTTCCGTAGCCGTTGGAGATCATACAATCCGCAATGGACTTCAAATCCGCCATGGCGGTCGCCGAGACAGAGTCGGTTCCGTCGAGATCTGAATCGTCGTCGAAATCGGAAACAGTGCTGGCCTGGGAGGAGACAGAGACAGAGACAGATTCGGGGTCGAGGGAGTGGCGGTTGGCGGAGAGGATCTGGTAGAGCTCCTTCTGGAGGCGTTTCATGGCGAGCTGCATGAGGGACTGGGCGCGAACGAGGGAGTGGGAGGAGGAATCTCTGGAGACGAAGAAGTGCATGGCGGCTTGGAGGTTGTAGAGGGAGTCGAGGTAGTGCTTGGCCTCAACGCGGTCGTGGTAGAAGAGAGAGGTGAGTTTGGCGAAGGCGGAGGAGTCGGCGTCCCATTTGGAGATGTATGATTCAGCGACGTCGATGTCTTCGCCCATCAGGGACTCGGAGAAGGTGGTGATGTGCTGCTGCTGCGGAGGTGAAGATTTCAAGATTTTGCTTCTCATAATGGAACAACTGTGTTTGTGTTTGAGAGATACAGAGATTGGTTTGTTTTGTTGTGGTGGTGGTCAAGGGGAGATATATATATAGACACATGGGGAAGAGAAGAGGATGTTGACTTGGCTGGGGAGATGAGTTGTGAGGTTGACATTGTCATATTACAGATAGAGGGAGGGAAGGGTACGCGCTTCTCATGTCCTTTTCTGCTTTCTTGTGCGCACAGTTTAATGAAAAGGCAATAAACAACCATTAAAGAAGAGAGCCGTTGGATTGTAATATCAATTTGACGAAAAACTATATGTCAATCATTTTGACTTTATATTTCTTTCTGCTTCTTGTCAGGGGCTATTCTATTCTATGGGACCAGCCTGCATGTAATCAAAGGGACCAACCTGAACCTATGCCTTTTAATCAAACTCTAGGAATTTAACTTTTTTTTATCTCAAAATCAAGCAATAAATGATTTAATGCATTTGAATGATTCAATATTGTGTTCATTTTGAGTATTATATCAAATTTATTTTTCCAAACTTATGAAAATAAATTGCAATTATGTTTCAAATGAAATGCATGGTGTGAATTGTGATGTTGAACCCATATTCCACTTGCGTTTCTCAATCTCAACCTTCTTGATTGTTTATGACAAATTGAATTTGGCTACTTGGCACTTATTTTGAGAAACTCTAAACAAGATGTGAAATGTTAAACTATTACCTTCGTTTTCTAAAAGATACTAATACAACACAACGCGCACGTGACCAGTTCTACTCCCAAAGCTTCTAATATTAATAGTGCTCATGTTCTTAATTTTATGTGCATGCGTCATGATCATGGAATTTGAGAGGAAACTACCATCAGTTCACCCCAAAAGAAAGAATGGGCAAGGTTTGGTTATCTGAGATTCATACACATTTGAATACGCAATAAATTTGCCAATGATATTCAACAAAGATGTTTATTAATTAATGTTTATATGTACGCCAACGATAGTGGTCAAAGGTCAATGGCAGGGAATTGGTAATACGTATCTTGGTTGGGGGTTAAGATATAATATTATAAATTGTTGATACTAGCTGAATTAAATACATATTATTGACTTCCTACTACAATATCATACATATAAGCTTTTGTCAGACTAAGACCTCCCGTTTATGAAGATTATATTTTGAACATACAAGTGGTTCAATTTAAATTGAGATAGAAAAAATCAAGACAAAGCTAGCTAGAAAACATTACTCAAACAATTTCGAGTGGTTTGCTAGCTGTTGGTATGGTAATTAATGTTTAATCTTTAAATTGGTCAAAGAAAATAGCAAGGAATAATTAAGGAGATGGAGACCTGTTGCTGTAATCTATTACGGCACTGCCCACGAACAGAGACATCATCTACAACTAGCCTCACTTGTTTGCTTACGTATATAGAATATTATGCCGATCGATACACCAAAGTAATTTCAGCGGATGACTGAGTAGAAACCGCACCATGGTATACCTTGAAAGCAATTTCTCTAGGTATATATCCTTCGGAGGTTAACCTGGTTGTTTTTGATACGCGCTCACTCGCACACCAGGATATTAAACATGAATACAAAATCCACGAACAAAAAGAAAATAAAAGAAAAAACTCGTGAAGAGCAGTCACATCAATTGAGCGAACAACATAGCAAAATTAGATTATGTAATCAAAAATTTTGAGACGAATAAAAAAGATTTTGAGCTTTGGTAATTGGGAGAAAAAATTTCTTATTCGTGCCAGCAACAAGCTCTGGTACTCATAAAATACCAAAGCAAGAATCAAAAGTCCGTCCGAATTAAATCCTTGATCCACACAAGACACCAAACAAGACATTCATTTCCAAACTAGCAAGAAGACCAAAAGTTAAATCTAGATGAAAAAATAATTATGATAAATTTTGTTTTTGTAAGAACATTTGGCAAAATTCAATATTTCTCACACCACGTGCTCTCTATTGTGCTTGATCCCTGCCCAGATAAACGACGGCAATGTGAGTGTGAGTTTAGCCTAGGCCCCATGTTACCGCCAATAAAACCACACAACACAAGTGAGGAGAGAAAACAATATAAACCCAAAAACAAATTTCAATTATTTCTATGTGGGATATTGAAAAAAGAGCATTTTTAAATACAAGACATTTAAGTCTTTGATTTTCCTTAGCCCTTTTTATAGTTACAAATTTATAGTTTTTGGTTATAAAATCGGGATCAAAATCGTTTACTGTGGCACATTAATCAACTAAATTAAAAATTGAGAATCAACTAATTTCAATAGGGTAGAAGCGGGTCAAGAACTGAACCAGCCTCTCACGTCATGGTTACAGGTCTGGTTCTCATAAACTGGAAATTAGAGAGTTCAGTCTAGGATGTTTCCAAAACCGTGCTCACCCCTATATATATATTTCATCCAACAGGATCAAGAGCATGCAAGAGCATGTGATTCCTTAATTCGATTTTTTGCGATTCATAAGTGAAGGAAATCAATAAGAAACAATGATCATAAATCAGACAATTTAAACATAGAACATCAATTAAAATACAAAAATAACTTGATATTTTTAATTAAATGAAGATATGTAAAAGATTACCAAACACATATAATATCAACTTTAATGTCATCTATAGAGAAAAACACAATATTTAATATAATCAATCCGATCAAATAAAATTGAGAACACAAAATTATGTGCACATTGTAATCTGCATCAATCTATTTTTTCAATACTTCTTCCTTAAGTAAGCAAATACTCTTCCCGTCAAACAATAAGATTATTATTAATTAACTATTTGCACATATTTATGATTCATTTTCTGCGTATCTTTCCATTATTGAAGTTGTAATAGGTAAAAATAGAGAAATATAATTAACAATGGATGACTATATAATATACATTCGAGTATTGTTGACAGAAATCAACTCAGCTAATATAATAATATTGTAAAGAGAAATGAAACCCCAATGTAAGGCACCAAATATCAATAAATTACAATGAAAGCACTGTTTTGTCTTGTTTTGGACAGCAGTCGGCATGCAATTAATGCAATACTGATATCATCAACATAACTTTTTGGATAGAATAAAACTTATTATTCTACGTGGCAATAATTTAATGACCAATAAGACGAAATCAACGTTGAACACAAAACAACGACAATTATTCGTTATAAAGAATAAAACGTTGTGTCATTGAGAGTGTTTGAGAATGAGACGAAATCAACGTTTCACAACCAGTATATATGTGAGTGTTTGACAATGAGAGGGGAAGCCCAAACCCAAACCTGGTTGAAGATTACATTTGGGCCTTAACCAAGCCCAATCTCTTGGCCCATCTTAACACATCAGGACTCACTGGCCTATATTCAGGTGCACTAGGTACATCAAAAATGGTTCTAATTTTCAACCAAAATTCGATATTTTCGATTTCATTAAAAGGAAAATGAGGATCACAAAATCTATCTTCAAACTCGCTCGTTATCATCCCTGTCTTGTTTACATAGTGTGTTGGCTATGGTGGTACATATAGTTGACACATCTAGTAAGCGTCAAATGCGTCGTCTATATTCAACCAGAGTTGAGATGGCTTTCTTGACATGCTATCATCGACATAGAAGATGTAAAATATGCATATCTAACATAAAAGTGGCATTAACCTTACACATTACCTTCGTTGAGAATGAGCTTATGTGAAGTATGTTGAAGTTGAAAATTAAAAACTCACTAAATCCGCTAGTATCAATGCAAATAATTTTCTATATTAATTAAATTTATAAGTATACTTCAGTAGGGGTGTTCACGGTTGGAAAACCGAACCGAACCGACCATAACCGAACCGAACCGAGCCGAACCGACCGGTTCGGTTATTGTACAATCATAACCGAAAACCGAGCTGATCTGTGTGCGGTTTGGTTCGGTTATAACCGAATAACCGGTCGGTTATGGTCGGTCGGTTAGTCGGTTAACCGAGTCAATTGTGGGCTTTTTTAGGGCCTTTTTTTGGTCTTTTCAGGCCTAATAACAATATAATCAAATTTTTTGCACAAAACTATTGAAATAAAGAGTCCATAGTTAAATTAACAGTTCATAATAACGTTATAAGTCCATAATAAAATTAAAACAGTCCATAACAGTCCATAACAAATTAAAACAATCCATAATCGAGTGATTCGAGTTTGTTCCATAATAAAACAGTTCAGCACTAGTAGTAAACAAAAATTCCATTGTCCATTACTCCATTCCAGCATGCAGCAGCAACATGCCAACATCAGTAAACAAGTGGGTCAAATTCAGTAAATGAACCATTCCAGCAGCTCATCATCATCAATTCGGTTACACATCTCCTGATATAGAAATCATTGATTTAAAATCACAACCACTACTAGTTTCATAGTTTTCCAATGGGAGCATAATATTAATAGAAACTAGAGGGAATATACACGGTAAATCAATAAAACAGTTCACAATCAATCACAAACTTATTTATTTAGAATCAGATAGCATACCTCCCAAAAATCAATGCTTGGAACACCTTCTGTTGATGCATTTAGTGCAAGTTCTGTAAGAAAAATGGTAAACAAAATGTCAATAACAAGTTCAAAACCATACACTCAAAATTGGAATTCAATTAAAACAATAATTACTATTAACCTTCTTGGACTATTTCTTCTTCAAGCAACTTTTCCTCTGATAAGATCTTTGTGGGGGTCGTTTTCAACCAATCTTGAGTGCAAACTAGAGCTTGTACCATGTCAGTACTTAAAGAGCTCCTGAAATATGTTACAACTCTACCACCCGTACTAAATGTTGATTCAGAGGAAACTGTGGAGATCAGGATGACCAAAATGTCTTTAGCCATGTTGGCTATAACCGAATAGCGATGACAATTCAGTTTCCACCAACCCAAAACATCAAAGACTTGACCCTCAGGCACATCCGGTTCTAGCCGCTCTTTCAAATACCTTTCTAACTCAGATTTCACATTTTCCGGTTGACTACATTCCTCTTGGTTGAATAAAGCTTTACTCACCCCAATCATAAGATCTGTCAATGATACACGAGGAGGAGGATTGGTTGTTTCATTTCTGGTCAGGGCAGCACTGGCGCCTAACTTCTCTGTATACACCTTGTTGTACTCGTTGAACATGTGAAATAGACATGATTGTACAGAATCATGTAGTTTTCGATAATTCACGGGAGAATATATCTTTTCCATCGACCATCTAACGAACTTCAGCTTATGACGGGCATCAAAGATAGGGGCTAAGAAGATGTATATGTTAACCGTTTCCACGTTACCAAAGTACTTATCGTACTTAGCCTTCATCTTTCTAGCCATATTAACCATATCTGGTGATTCGCTTGCCAAGCCCGTCGTAATGAAATGAAACATGTCAGTTATATCCTTCATTATCACGTTAGAGGTTATGTACTTAGACCCAGAAACCTTCACTGTCAACTTATAAAACAAGGCAAGAAACGACATGAAGTTTGACAACTCCAACCAATCAGACTCAGTCAACCATCCAAGAAACCATGGCTCACTACCAGGTTTCCTTTTACTCAACTCCATCTCTCTCTTCAGTGCCGGTTCTTTCCTACCAAAGGATTCGATTGCCTCACGTAACTCACATGCAACCTTCAACATCAGATATGTTGAGTTCCACCTGGTCCGGACATCTAGGCACAACAATCTCTTGCTCTCAATTCCCAGCCTTGTCACACATTCTTTGAACTTTGTAATTCTCGCTGGAGAGTTTCATATATACCTCACAGCATATCTAACCCTCTCAATGGACAGCCCTAGCATGGCAATTCCATCGCTCACAATTAGGTTGATGATATGAGCAATACACCTCATATGCATAAACCGACCTCCTAGCACATTTGTGAATTGCACATTCATTTTTCGAGACAAGTAAGAAACAACAACGTCATTGGGACAGGCATTATCTACGGTGACTGCCATCAATTTGGTTATTCCCCAAGAGTGTAGACAAGCCTCGACACATCTTCCTAGATCCTCACCCTTATGACTGACAATGAGACAGAAGTTGATAATCTTCTTGTGCAATACCCAATCCTCACTAATGAAGTGAGCAGTCAAGGCCATGTAGTTTTCTTGTTGTATGGAAGTCCAATTGTCCGTTGTAAGGGACACCCTAGGGGATTTCATTGATAAATAGGAATGCAAGATCTTCTTTTGGAGTTCATACAACTCGAACACATCTCGAGTAGCAGTAGTTCTTGAGGGTACTCTAAAACTAGGGCATAAAACTTTCACAAAAGCTAAGAACCCTTTGCCCTCTACAAATGGAAAAGGCAATTCATCGATCACCAACATTTTATCTAAGGCAGCTCTACATGCCTCTTGGTCGAACTGCCAAGTGACTATTCCTTTAGGGTCAAAGTGGATTTGGGGCTGCCTAGGTAAGTTTTTTTTTCCGGGATTGGCCTTACAAGACTTCATATGGGAGTTAAGGTTTGATGTCCCATTATCCTTAAAATTAGCCTTAATTGTACTTCTACACCATGTACACATAGCTCTAATAAGTACCCCATCATCATCAAATATTTTCTCAAAAACGCTCCAACATTTTGCCGGTACCCTAGAGTTGGTGGTAGTGTTAGAACTAGAAGGCTTACTTTTGGTTTGAGATGTACCAAGAGCAGCTGAAGAAGTGCGAATTTCTTCTACAGGGGCAGAAGCATCACTTGCGTCGCTTGGCAATTCCACACGCTTCCTCTACAAACAGATTCAATCATTAGCCTAAACCAGATTAAATTGAAGGGTTTTAAAAAACATATTCACCCTAAATTACCCTAATTAAGTAAACAGATTCTCTAAAAATTCTCTAAATATTCAAATTGATGTATGCAGAATTTTACTTGTTTTAATTACACCATTACTGTATATTGATATTTCTTTATCAACTATTCTTAAATTAATATTGAGGCTAACTTTTCAGGCATGCACATATTATTATATATAGTATATTGAATACAGTATATAAAACAGAATACATAATTCATTTATTGGAGAAATTATATACAGTATATACAAACTGAATCATATTATATAAATAAGAATATACAGTATATAAATATTTAATATAATTATATAAATACATGATTCAGTTTTTGAATTCATTCATTGCTGAAAACAACGTTACAAGATTGGCATATGTGAAAGCTTAAAAAGATTGGCAAATAGTAGTAATCATATTCATATATTTATCTGTAATAATAAATATTAAAAGTAGAATTATATACCTTGTTCTTGTTGGTTGGAGAATGCCCTGTACTCCTTTCAGTCGTTTGTTGAATTGACAAAGAGTTGGAGAACTGATCTGACATTGGCAGTGGAGGGCTCATGGGCAGTGGTGGAGGGCTCATCGATCGTGAATTCACTGAATTATGTTCCATGACCTTCAAAATTTATAATTAAAAAACATATTAATACTAATACATAATTCAGAGCTCATAAATCAATAGTTACATAATTCAGAGCTCATAAACATATTAACATATTAATACTAATACATAATTCAAACTTAATCATGTCTAATAATTAATTTTACATGAGCAGAAATTGACCTAATTAAATTAACAATCAGTATATATGAACGAGTACAATAAGGGTTCGAACGAGTACAACAAGGGTTCGAACAATCAGTGATGTTTAATTTGGGTGGTCAGTGATGTTTAATTTGTCTTTAATTGCAAATAAATCTCAAATTAAAGTAATTTAAAGAACTATATACAAATAAGGAAATAAAGTAAGGAGTGGCTAAACCCTAACAATGTTATATTATATTGTTATAACATTATGGCTAAAACTCTGAGGATTAGGAACATTATGTCATAAATTATGTTGTTATAACATTATGTCATCATTGTTGGAAAAGTATTATAAAATAATCAACAAGTTGCTAATATTAAAATAAAATTTAACAATAAACTTTATAAATTGTAACTCAACCTTTTACCGAATACAAGTTCAACACCGTAAAGAAAAAGTCGAGGCGTGTTGGACACTTTCCTTAAAGTGTATTCGCTCTCCCTCGGGTGTTGGATTCAGCGAGCGTACAGCTCCCAGGATACAACGACTTCGAACTAGCACCTTACACCAAATGTCTAGTTCAAGCGAACTAGAACTCGAACCTTTCTCTATCACCAACCGAACGAAGAAATGTAGAAGAGGGAGAACAATAACACAAGAATTCTTGAGTTTGGATGATTGAAAAATGAAGAGAAAGACCATCTATTTATAGTCTCATCTCTTCCACCTCTTGAATTCTAAGAATCAATGCAAACTTAAAGATAAAATTGAAAAAATGTAACCTAAATATTCAAGAGTATGAAATGAGCATAACTCACATTCAATTTGGAATATAAATTTTTTTTTATTCAATATGGGATTAATATGATTTACAATCATATAATATACAACAATCTCCCACATGAATAAAATTGTGCAACGTCAAAAAGACTCGAGGAAACTCGAACGAATTGGTGATAGATTCTCCGGTCAATACCTGTATAGGATAGGTAGGGGCACCTTCGAACCTTCCCTTGTGAGAAATCATGTCGACTTTACTAGCTGACCAATAGACTTGATGTCCTTGAATTGTTCTGCCGTTTGTGTAAATGATAACATGCCTCACGAAGATATCTTCCTGACTCAAGTTCAGTTCTCATGGTTATGTTCTTTTTGGTCATGAACATCTCCCTGGTTCTTCAAGAGTTTCTAAAGGATTTAGCCCTACAATCTTCCTTTGAAGCGACCCCACTTCTCTCTCACATAGGTGATTTCTTATTTAAGAGTACCCGTTTTACTCCGCTCGAACTATCAATAGTTGCGACGCATAAGAATCATTAAAAGCTTAAGTGCTAAACCTTTTTCTACGGGTGTCACTGTTTGCATCGTAGAAATAGGACTGAGGGAACCCCCACAGTGACATCACTCAGTCTTGACAATTAGGTTGTCCCTTTGAACCATGATCTTGGGATCTCCAGTCAACACGGTTGGGTTTCCTTTGTCTCAACTTTATAATTTCATGGGCTTAAGTCCCATTCCTCTAGATGCCTTCTCAACTAGGTCTCTAGGCAAGCCTTTTGTAAGCGGATCCGCAATATTTTCCTTGGACCTAATGTAGTCAATACTTATGACTCCATTTTTGAGAAGTTGTCTGACGGTTTTATGCCTACGACGTATATGTCGAGACTTACCGTTGTACATTATATTCTTTGCCCTGCCAATAGTTGATTGATTGTCACAATATATACATATTGCAGGCACTGGTTTCAACCAATTAGGAATATCCTCTAAGAAATTTCTTAGCCATTCGGCCTCTTCTCCACATGCATCTAATGCAACAAACTCAGATTCTATCGTTGATCTGGTTATAACGGTTTGTTTAGAGGATTTCCATGTCACAGCTGCACCTCCCAAAGTAAACACATAACCACTCGTGGCCTTTGAGTCTTGTATATCAGATATCCAACTTGCATCAGTGTATCCTTCCACGACTTCCGGATATCTTGTATAGTGTAGACCATAATCACGAGTAAACCGTAAATACTTTAGTATTCTTACGATAGCATTCTAGTGTTCGGCTCCTGGATTACTTGTATATCTTGCAAGTCTACTTACAGTGAAGGCAATATCGGGTCTCGTACATGTCATTAAGTACATAAGACTACCTATCACTTTTGCATACTCATTATGAGCAATACTTTCTTCTTTATTCTTTGACAAGTGTTGGCTTACATCAATAGGCGTTCTAGCCAAACCAACATCACTATTGCTGAACTTGTCAAGAATTTTATCAACATAATGTGTTTGACTTAAAATAAGTCCTTCTTTAGTTCTTGTAATTTTTATCCCTAAAATTACATCAGCAAGTCCCATATCTTTCATATCGAATCATGATTTCAACATGTCTTTTGTTGATTTGACCATGCATTCATTGCTTCCTACAATAAGCATATCATCAACGTATAAGCACAGAATAACGTAACCATGCTCTGTGTTCTTAACATATACACAATTGTCACATTCATTAATTTTGAATCCATTTGACAACATGGCACTATCAAATTTTTCGTGCCACTGTTTAGGTGCTTGTTTAAGTCCATATAAGGACTTCACCCGCTTGCACACTTTTCTTTCTTGTCCATGAGCAATACAACCCTCAGGTTGCTCCATGTATATCTCTTCTTCAAGATCTCCATTAAGAAATGCAATCTTGACATCCATCTGATGAATTTCAAGATTCCGCAAAGCGGGAATAGCTACTATCAATCTTATAGAACTTATTCTTGTTATCGGAAAATAAGTATCAAAGTAGTCAAGACCTTCACGTTGTCTATAACCTTTGATTACAAGTCTGGCCTTATATTTATCAATTGTTCCATCTGCTTTTATTTTTCTTTTGAATATCCATTTAGAACCAAGTGTTCTAATTCCAGGTGGGAGATCTACCAATTCTCAAGTGTGATTTTGCATGATGGAATCAATTTCACTTTTTATGGCTTCCTTCCATAAAGGTCCCTCGTCAGAGTTTACAGCCTCTTTATAAGTTTGAGGTTCAACTTCTAGCATATAGGTTAGGAAGTCAGGGCCAAATGACTTTTCTACCCTTGCTCTTTTGCTTCGTCTAGGCTCTTCTAACCCATCATCCTCTTCAGAATGTTCATCTTGAACACATGGTATTTCCTCATTATCCTCATGAATTCGTTTAGATAATCTCGATTCATCTAGTTTCGGCTTATAAGGAAATACATGTTCATAAAACGTAGCATTTCTAGACTACATTATAGTATTCTTGTGAATATCTGGGTTTTCAGAATAATGCACAAGGAATCTATATGCAATGTTATTTTGTGCATATCCAATGAAGACACAATCAATTGTCTTAGGTCCTATCTTCATTTTCTTTGGAGCTGGGGCCATAACTTTGGCTAAGCACCCCCACACTTTCTAGTAATTATATGAAGGTTTCCTACCTTTAAATAATTCATATGGGGTTTTATCAACTTCTTTTCGAGGTACCTTATTTAAAAGATAATTTGCTGATAAAACATCTTCCCCCCACATGTTTTGTGGTAACCCAGAACTTATAAGCATCACATTCATCATCTCTTTTAGAGTGCGATTTTTTCTTTCATCAACACCATTAGATTGAGGAGAGTATGATGGTGTAACCTCATGAATAATTTCTCGTTGGACACAAAAGGAGCCAAACGGTTCAACATATTCACCTCCACGGTCACTTCTTACCATTTTAATTTTCTTACTAAGTTGATTTTCAACTTCAGCTTTGTACATGACAAGTTTTTCTATAGCCTCATCTTTGCTTTTAAGCAGGTATAAATAACAATATTTTGTACTATCGTCAATGAAAGTTACAAAATATTTGTTTCCACCTCTTGTTTGAGCAAACTTTAAGTCACAAATATCACTGTGAATTAGCTCAAGAGGTTTAGTTTTCCTTTCTATAATTTTGAAAGGTGTTCTCATTTGTTTTGCCTCTACACAAGTTTCACACTTGTGATTATTATCGATGTTGAATGTGGGTATATGGTCCAAGTGAATTAATCTACGTATAGAGTTATAATTCACATGACCAAGTCTACCATGCCACAAACTACTTGACTCAAGTATATAAATGGAAGACTTTTCTTTATTCATTTCATTTTTCTTGATGGCCATTACATTCATTTTCATCATGACATCAGTTACATAGCCCCTACCCACATACATTCCATTTTTGGTCAACACAATCTTTTGAGACTCAATTACAATTCGGAACCCATGAGTATCCAGTAATGTCCCAGAGATAAGGTTCTTCCTGATGTCGGGCACATACAAGACATTTGTAAGTTTGACTTCCTTTCCCGATGTCATCTTCAGAAAGACCGTTCCTTTCCCCTTGATATCTGAGGTAGCAGAGTTTCCCATGTATATTTTCTCTGCATGCTCAAGCATATTCAGACTAGAAAAAGCATTTCTATCTGAACAAACATGACGTGTTGCTCCAGTGTCTAGCCACCATTCCTTGTGGTTGAAGTCCACCAAGTTAACTTCTGAGATTACCGCAACAAGATCTTCATTTGTGTCCATTGCATTGATCTCTTGCCTCCTTCTCTTTGGAAGCCTACATTCGGTTGACTTGTGACCAAGCTTGTCACAGTTGAAACATTTTCCCAAAAACTTGGGTTGTGGTTTCTTCTTGAACACTCCTCCCTTTGGCTCAATTTTGTTCTTTTCGGCCTTATATCTCCTAGAGCTTTCACCATGCTCCACAAAATTTGCTTTAGCATCAAACATTTTCTCAGTTTTTCTATTGTCCTCTTCGATACGAAGACGAACAATCAGATCTTCAAGACTCATCTCCTTTCGTTTGTGCTTGAGATAGTTCTTGATATCTTTCCATCCATGTGGCAATTTTTCAATTACCGAGGCGACCTGAAAAGACTCACTTATTTTTATTCCTTCGTCATGCATTTCGTGTATGATCAATTGCAAATCTTGCACTTGACTCACCACGGTTTTGGAATCTACCATTTTAAAATCTAAGAACCGGCCCACGATAAATTTCTTGGCGCCCGCGTCCTCAGTTTTATATTTATGGGATAAATAATCCTACAGTTCCTTGGCAGTTCTTTTTGCACTATATACGTTATACAATGCATCACATAAACTATTCAATACATAGTTTATACACAAATAATCAGAGTTATTCCATGAGTTGAATGCTATAAGCACTTGAGGATCACTTTCATCCTCATGCAACTTTGGTCCTTCCTCGGTTAGCAACCTTGCTAGTCCCAAAGTGGTCAAGTAGAAAAACATCTTCTGCTGCCACCTCTTGAAGTTCAAGCCATCAAACTTCTCAGGTCGTTCAGCATGATTTATCGGAACTGACACCGGTGTCATTGTGGTTGGCACTCGTGCCACAAGACCACTTGGGACTTGACCCGAAGGTACGTTCCCGGCCGCAGCCACGTTTCCATGTTGGCCCAAAGGCACATGTATCTCCCCGACATTAACCATGTCGAGGTGTGTGGGAAGAGTTCCATCATTTCCATTCACACCGTTCATGTTTTGGGTTTCCATTTTTCTACAAAAGAAACCAATTAGTTAGTATACCGATATAGAGAAAAATTAGAAAACCTTTAAACTTTCGCAACCCGTTAAATATTTTATTTAATTATTTTTAAATTAAAGTACACTTTAAGATTGTTGGAAAAATATTATAAAATAATCAACAAGTTGCTAATATTAAAATAAAATTTAACAATAAACTTTATAAATTGTAACTCAACCTTTTACCGAATACAAGTTCAACACCGTAAAGAAAAAGTCGAGGTGTGTTGGACACTTTCCTTAAAGTGTATTCGCTCTCCCTCGGGTGTTGGATTCAGCGAGCGTACAGCTCCCAGGATACAACGACTCCGAACTAGCACCTTACACCAAAGGTCTAGTTCAAGCGAACTAGAACTCGAACCTTTCTCTATCACCAACCGAACGAAGAAATGTAGAAGAGGGAGAACAATAACACAAGAATTCTTGAGTTTGGATGATTGAAAAATGAAGAGAAAGACCATCTATTTATAGTCTCATCTCTTCCACCTCTTGAATTCTAAGAATCGATGCAAACTTAAAGATAAAATTGAAAAAATGTAACCTAAATATTCAAGAGGATGAAATGAGCATAACTCACATTCAAATTGGAATATAAAAACAATTTTTATTCAATATGGGATTAATATGATTTACATTCATATAATATACAACAATCATACCCTACATTTTATTTAAGGCAGTTCTGAAACTCTAAGGATTAGGAAATCAAAACAATGTTACGTCCCTAATCATACATTCATACCCCCATATTAGATACATAACAATATAACTATATAACATTGTTTTGATTACATAGTTAGATAGTGTATCTATATTCTATACTACATATTGATATTGTTATGTAATAACTAATAACAAGATAACATAGTTATTTATGTATACATGACATAGATATTGGTAATAAGTAATAACAACATAAGTATATGACAGAACAAAACATAGATATTGGATACAAATTATCTATGAACAAAAGAACAAATACAAATTAAGCGATAAACTCACCAGTGACCAGAAGCAAGCCCGAGGAAAGTTGCTTCAAAGTTTATCCTCACCAGTCACCACTCTCTTTCCCTTCAAGGCAGCAAGGCAGCAAGGTCATGCAAGGATAATCAATCAATACACTAATACAATACAACAATCAAATCCTAATTTTAAGAAACCCTAATTTTAAGCTGCAAAACCATTAATCGTAGCTGAAAAACCCCTAATTTTAAGAAAACAATACATAATTTCTAATTGAGAAAACAAATCAAGACCCAACAGTGAACAGTCTAGGAGAAATCGAGATCGAAGGTCGAAAACAGAAACACAAAAATAAATAGGAGAAAGGGCTTACCGAGATCGAGATCGAAGGTCGCTCGGTCGTTGTCGGTCGCCCGAGTGAAATCGTTGTCGGTCTGCCGTTGTCGATCGCCTCTCTGTCGCTCTCGCCTCTGTTTCGGTTTGAAATCGCCTCTATCGCTCTCGTGAGTGAATGACTCGAACAGTCGACTCTAGAGAGTTCAGCTCAACAGTCTACCAAACGACGTCGTTTTGGGAAATGCTGAACCCTAAACGATGTCGTTTTGTGGCAGATACTCGGTTATCGGTTCGGTTCGATTACGGGCGGTTTTCCGAACCCCGTAACCGATACCCGAACCGACGTTGTATCGGTTATTGTATATAACCGAACCGATAGGTTCGGTTACCGATTCCCTCGGTTTCGGTTCGGTTCGGGTCGGTTTTCTCGGTTATCGGTTTTTTTAACACCCCTATACTTCAGTATCACCCTGAAGATGTTCTACCAAAAAATTTTTTGACCCTATTAGTGACTAAAAATTTTTAGAACTCCAAAACAACATTTTATTGGTAAATTCAAGACAGAGTTTGTCATTTTTAAACTCAACACTAAGTTTACAAACATAAATAATAGAGATGAACATTTTAGCATTGTCATAAAAATAATGTTTTTATTAGAGTTGCTCCTAGAGCAGTTGCCGGCAAAGGGAAAAGGGGACATTATTCTTAATTAACACAATCAAGTCCTTATCTGCATTAATAAAATAAATTGTGGATTATTTAAGTTTCCGAATTAAAGAAAAGGAATGGGAAAACATGTGTAAGATTTTATCAGTATATTACAAAGTTGATATCGTAAGAAAGAGTATTAAAGTTGTAGAAGGTAGTTTCGTAATAGAAATAAATTACTCTTGTTATTGTTTAATTTGTATGTACGTATATGGGCAGTTAGCCTTATCCTTCAATTTTGGTGATTTGGTCTCCGCAATTATTAATTAATAATTCTTATGCTCCTTCATTTCTGGTTCTAAACATCATCTCTAAGCCTAGTCTAGTACCAAACCTAATTTATGTTGTTGATCTCAGTAAATACACATTCTACAATTACATATATCTTTAACTCATTATATAATCTACAAGAAAGGCTCTCTATACATTACAATAATTGAGTAGTGAATAGATTAGTGGGTTATGGCAGAATTGAAAGCACATATACACAATGATGTGCCAATCATATTCACATATATGGGTAAATATATACTTCTCTTCTTTTGAGGCTCACTAATATTTCAATACCCATAAACGAGAATAAACAAATAAAAAGCAACTTTGGACATCTTGTGGTTATGTCCTCTGTCTCACAGCTTTAAAAACACATAACATATATCATTTGCTCTCTATCTTTCATTCTCCTCAGTATATACAATGGGATTGGGAAGAATGAATATTTTGTGTTCGTCTTGGGCCTCCACAGCCATATGCTCCGGCATGGCCAATAGGCCCTTGGATCAACCACACATTCCAAAACCAAAACCTGCAAGAAAAAGCACTTCAGCATCAAGTTCATCAGCCCCAAGGCCTAGCCGTTCGGATTCGCGCAGGAAGAGCTCAGCTGACGTCTCTGATCTTAACAGGATGATCAATTATCGCCCTCGACCCCGCGAAACCGATTCCTCCACCACCTATCTCTTAAGTAACAACAATGCTCACTTTATTGACAAGCCACCAACATTGCTCCGTCACCAATCTGCAAAGGAGTCTCAGTCTCAGTCTCATTCTCATTCTCCTTCTCCTAAACTCATTAAATCTTATTCGTCTTCTCCTTCTTGCCGCAACCAGGTACTTTATTTCACTAGAGATCCATCGAGTAAATATTATATAGGGATAATCTCACGTAGCTACAATTGACTTTACACTAACGGAAAATGTAGCTATATGAGAAACAAAATTCTCAATGAATCTATAGCAAAAACAAATCAGCTGTATTTACGTGAGATTTGAACCTATATATATACATATATATTGATGATATGTTGTGCTCTGTGTTGGCAGGTGGTAGTGGTTTTGAGAGTGTCGCTGCATTGCAAGGGTTGTGAAGCTAAAGTTAGAAAACATATATCTAAAATGGAAGGTACGGTATATGGAAATGTTTACTTATAATCTGATTTAGTTACAATATTGATTTCGTCATTGTTATTTTGTTGAATTGAATTAAAGGGGTGAGTTGGTTTAGCATAGAGATGGAGACAAAGAAAGTGACAGTCGTAGGAAACGTGACGGCGTCAAGTGTGGTGGCAAGCGTGTCCACTGTCAAGAATGCTCAGCTCTGGCCTTCTTCATCTCCAACATCATCGTCTTCAATTATCATAGCCTAATTAGGGGATTTCTGTGTTCACCACTACTGTTGAACACATGTGAGTGTTATTGACTATATATGATTATTACATATCTAATCGTGAGCACACATACATGTTTTTGTCATTTTCCCAACTATATATATAAGTGAGCAACAAACTCCATACTACCACAATTACAAAATAAACATGACATCAAAATTACATAAACTAGTTTGACATTAATGGCTCAAACAAAAAAGATTATGTACTAAAAAATATATCAAGATCTACGGCAGAGATATTAAACAAATAACAATAGAAATATATGAATCAATTTTAAACACTCAGTTCACTTGAATTTCAATTTTCAACAACAAACAATCAAATTTAATTAAAAACCAAACAAACTCACAAGCAAGATTGAGCTTCGAAACAAACAAATCAGGGGCCAAGGAAGAAGAAGAATCGGAGCCGAAGAAGAGAGAGACTGAGGCTTTGTCGAAGAGGAGCGCGCGAGCTCGAAGCTGGAGCTGGATCTGAGCCCTAGATTTAGAGTCGTCGGTCCTCATAAAAGCCTCCCACGAGGACGGAGAGGTGAGGAAGTGCACAAACGCAACGTAGAGATACTCGTCGAGCCAGCCTCGCCACACGCCGGAGCTCTCGAGCCTCCGAGCGAGGTCGAAGTCGCGACCGTCGCCGCCGAGAAGAGACATTAGCGGGAGGTTCAATGAGGAATGTTTGGTAGGCTTGTTAGTACCAAAAGCTGTGTTGAGTTTTGTTTAGTGGAAAATATCATACTGCCCCTGAGCCAAGTTAGTGAAATGACCAAAAGAAATTGAAAGTTCAACTTATTTACATATATATGTTACCGCGTCAATCTTAACTATTAATCATCTCATCCATCATTGATAGATATTCCTATTTCAATCTATGATTCCTGGAAGAATATCTCCTCTATATATATATATATATATTGAGAATACACAGCATATTTCAAAATATTGTATGCACAAATGTTCACAGTGATGATAAAATAATTATATAGTTTAACAATACTAATGACCGTCACATACTGAGGTTCACTAAATTCTAACACACGTACTTTTAACCTTATTTTACGGGGTAATATTATTTTTATACGTATCACATTCTCATTTTAGTACAGTTAATTTGTTAGTTTCTCAGCATGTCAGCTATGATTTAGTCTTAACTTGCTCTAACAGTACTGCTAAACAATTTTTAAGAAATTAGTAATTACCAAAATATATTGTTTTTCTTTCAAATTTTTAAACCGGCCATATTATGCATCTCTATGATGAAGCTTCAACATAAGTTTCATGTCCTCTTGTTTAACTAGCAAGTGTTGTACCTATTGGACAAAACGTCAAGATAAATGAAATTAAAGAGGAAAAAAAAACCCCTTGTAACATCTACTCACCATTTTTTATTTCAATTTATTTCAATTCAATTCCTTTCTATTTTCTTTTTTGTATTGTTAGTTCAATTGGCATGTGAGTTGCTATATAAAGCAAGCAAATGGCAAGAGAACAACAAGGCGGAACCAATCTCTCATGTGTTGAGAATAAAAGGAAAAAAAATTCGGTTTCGAGTTTGTATTTCTTGTGTTCCGCGATCCTTTCGACATAGTTTATAGTTCGTTAATATCTCATTCTTGTATCCTAAGACACTATGGCTATACGAGATTTACACAATCTTAGAAAAATCGGTTTCGAATCTCAATAGAGAACATCCAAGCAAAGATATGATGCAATGTATGTAGCTAGAAAGAATTTTTTTATCAAGATTCGTTAATTCGCAAGAATACCGAAGATGATACATTTGAGGGAAACCTAAATTTTTTTTATTAAACTTCAAAGACTAAATAACATAAACGTATAAGAGTGCTTAAATAGCCAAAACCTAATTGTATAAAAAAAATCCTAAACTTATTGGAAAACGAAACAAATTATTAAAATTGCAAAAAAATGCCCGAAACTTCTAAAAGTGTGATTATGACCCCCAAGATGACATCGGATGGCTGAAATCCATCGTACGTCATGGAAAATCAATGTGTTTTGCTCAGAACGCCGTTTTCTGCCCGAAAAACACTAGTCCTTTGTGAAAATCCGACATTTTTTTGATTTGCACTGCATCATTCGCCCCTAGGTAGAGAAGATTCGACCTCGAATCTGGAACTACATCATTCTCGTCGGAAGAAGACTCACATGTGAAAGGAATAAAATGATTCACATTGAAGACATCAGAGGTGCGAACATGGCTGGGAAGGCGCAGAGATTGGCATTGGGGTTGATCTTTTCCACAATCTCGACATAACCAATCTTCTTGCCAGCAAGCTTGCTATATTCATGAGCATGGACACGATCCTTAGTGAGTATAGCCCAAACAAAGTCACCAACCTCGAAATCAACAGCACGTCACTTCTGATCAACTTTCTCCTTGTATTTAGCAGTAGCAACAACTAAATGGTCATGAGTGGCCTGATGAACTTAAGCCAACTGTGCAACAAACTCTTCGACGATAGCATGGGGGCGCACCTTGCTGGGAAAAGCTAGCAAGTCAAGAGGTCCCCGCGGAGATAACCCATAAACCACTTGAAAAGGGCTGAATCTAGTAGAACGAATAACATCATGGTTATGTGAAAACTCAGCCTGAGGCAGTTTCAGATCCCACGCCTTGGGATGATCCCCAACCGAACTGTGCAGAAGATTACCCAGCGATCGATTAACGACTTCGGTCTAACCATCTGTCTGCGGGTGATAAGCACTGCTAAAATTGAGGAGTGTATTGACCAGGCGCCACAAACTCCGCCAAAAGTGACTTACAAAGCGGGTGTCACAATCAAAAACTATAGATGTAGGGAGACCATGAAGGCGATACACATTCCTAAAGTAAAGTTGCGCTACAACTACAACATTAGACGTCTTCTTGCATGAAATGAAGTGAGCCATTTTCGAAAATCAGTCAACCACCACAAAAATAGAATCAGAACTACGTTAGGTACGTGGTAAGCCAAGGATAAAATCCATACTAATATCAGACTACGGCTGTGTAGGAATGGGCAGGGTTAAATACAAGCCAGCATTAGTCGAAGCACCCTTTGCCAATTGGCAAGTACGACAGCGGGCGACAAAACGACCAACCTCCTTGCGCGTAAAGGGCCAGAAATAAGAACCCACAAGAAGATGATGAGTGCGGTAACGCCCCACATGACCCTCGTTATGGAGTTCCTGAATCATCTTCAAACGCAAACTGCAATCGGGAATGCACAATTGCACACCACAGAAAAGAAACCCATCTTCCAACACAAAATCTATCGCTTCACCCTGTTGAATACGAATGAGTACCTAAGTAAAGAACAAATCATCATAATAGAGGTCCACGAACGAATCAAATCTGTGGACATGGATGCGCATTTTAGTTAGCAACCCATGACGGCGACTCAAAGTATCTGCAACGCGATTAAAAATACATGCTTTGTGTTTGATCAGAAAGGTAAACTGCTGCAAGTAAGAAATACAAGAAGCATGACAATCAAATACTTTATCTTGGCTGCCAAGATGCCTAAGGGAGTCATGATCAGTATATAAGACGAATTCCCGCTGAAATAGGTAATGACACCAATGCTTGATGATTTGGACAACTGCATAAAACTCAATATCATAGGTACTAAAGAGAAGCTTAGCACGAGGTAGTTTCTCACTAAAATAAGCCACAGGACGGCTTGCTTGACCGAGGACAGCTCCAATACCTGTTTTCGAAGAATCGGAGTGGAGTTCAAAGGGATGCGAGAAATCAGGAAGTACCAAAATAGGGGCCGAAGTTAGCCGACGCTTAATCTCAAGAAAGGAAGCCTCCATATCATCAGTCTAGTGAAATTTAGTCCATTTCATGCAATCCGTGATAGAAGCCATAACACCACTGAAATGAGGAATAAAACAGCGATAGAAAGATGTCAAGCGGTGAAAACTACGCACCTCAGTGATAGTGAAAGGTCGAGACCACTGATCAACGGCCAAGAACTTACGGGGTCGACTTTCAGTCCCTCACGAGAAACCATATAACCGAGAAACTGGATTTAAGTAGATAAAAATGCGCACTTTGCGGTAGCAGCAAAGAACTTGTCACACTGGAGAACCAATAATACTTCATGCAGATGGTCAAGGTGAACCGTCTCGTTGGCGCTATAAATCAAGATATCATCGAAATAAACGATGATAAACTTACCAATAAAAGGGCGAAGAGTTTGATTCATCAGACGCATAAAAGTGCTAGAGGCATTGGATAGACCGAATGGCATAACGAGCCATTCATATAAGCCCTCACGAGTCTTGAAAGCGGTCTTCCACTCATGACCCATACGAATACGAATATGATGGTAACCACTCTTAACATCCAGGTTTGCTAAACACATAAACGCCACCCAATTGATCCAATAAGTCATCCAATCGGGGAATAGGGAACTGATAGCACACTCTAATCCTGTTATAGCTCAACTATTAACACACATACGCCAAGAGTCATCCTTTTTTGAAGTAGGGAGTGCAGGGACAACGCAAGTGTTAAGGCTTTCGGGAATGTGTCCCTTAGCAAGTAGTTCCTCAACCTGGCGACATAACTCTGCATGTTCCTTGGGACTCATACGGTAATGAGGTTGATTAGGCAGAGCATCACCCAGAACAAAGTCAATCTGATGCTGGATATCGCGCAAAGAAGGCAATTCGCAGGGTAAGGTCTCAAGAAATACATATGCAAACTCCTGTAAGAGAGGCTGAACCGGAGCAGGAACTTTGGTATCTCTCGTAACTAGAGAACAAAAGAAGAGAAATACCATTCCAGATTCTTTCATGGCAGCCTGAAAAGGACCATAAGACAACAAAGTGGTAGGGGAAGTTGTGTGAGATGTGGGGACATCACCCTCTTTGGACTTAGTAGGCACTAAGACAATTTTTCTACCAAGGAAAAGGAATGAATAGGTGTTATCACGTCCGTCAAGGAGAGCAGAATTATCATATTGTCAAGGGCGACCCAGTAAGAGGTTACAAGCATATATAGGAACGACATCACAATAGACAACATCACGATAAGTAGGTCCAACGAAAAAATTAACAAGCACATGCTTGGAAACAGTAACATTGGTACCTTGACTAAGTCATGTGAGACGATAAGGCTTAGGGTGAGGTTCCGTTGGAAGACCAAGTTTAGAAAATGCAACTTTAGAGAACACATTCTCACAACTTCCCGCATCAATAATGAAGGTGCAAACTTTCCCATCTGTGGTGCAAGTAGAGTGAAACAAGCTATTGTGTAGCCACTCATTCTCTGGGGCACGAGGTGTCAAACCGGATTGACGGAGCACCAACAGGGGATAAACTGCATGAATTATTTGAGGGTTCCAATCATATAATTTCATGCCCATACAAGAAATTAACCTCAAATATCCGAAATAATTTGGATCTTGCATGATCATGAATTGATAACGAGATCTTAGACTAGAATAAAACTTTAAGTTTACCTTGATTCAAAATCTCTCTGTTACTAAATAATATATAGTAACCTCTAAAGAACGTCCACACAGGAAGAGCAATCCGGGGATACTCACGACGATCCTTACTAGAAGATCGAAGCAAGCAAAACGGACGGAGCGAGGGGGAGGAGGTGGCCGAATTCGGCTAGGAGAGAGAGGGAGTGACGACTAGGGTTTTGAAAATAATTCACTTAATTTTCAGATCTGAAAATTACCCTTTTATAACCCTTATTTGGACTTTAATTAATTAAAGGCCTTAATGGGCTTAAAGCCCAAAGCTTTTAACTAATTATGTAGAGAAGCCCATTCTGGCTAGGCCCAGTTTAGCTAATTTAATTAAATCTATTTAATTAGATTATAATTAGCTAGTCCTGCTAAACCGTTCTTGATTTCCGGTTTAATCCTAAACCGAAATTGGTCTAATCCGGTTTAATCCAAAGCGGATTTTGTCTCTCTCATGATTCCTCTATATGATTCCATCCGTTTTACTCAACCTTTAATGTGTGACCCTCTAGGCTCACGACACGTCGGCGGACTGGTAAATTACCATTTTACCCTTTCCATCATGAGTGGCCTCTAGCAAGACATCATGATTACCCAGCGCTTGTGATTATCGAGATTTCGATTTAACCTTGTCGTACATGAATCTATCCTTTTATTCTCTTGATATCTTTGACAACCACGAGGCATAGACAAGTCATCCTCGTTCTATTGTCCAGTTTCTTGATTCTGAGTTAACTGAATTATAACTAATACTATGTATCGACTGCATAGCCATGCTATTGTATTTCAGTTGTACTCATCAAGTGGCCTAAACTGATATCTGCTCACACGTCCGTATGAGGGATAAATCCTTCAGCGATCCATTGAGTCAATTTATGTAACTCGTGATCGAGTCAATCACAGTCGTTATTGTATCAATGGTCCTTCTGTCTGAGGATGTGATTTCATGTGCCGACATATGAGTATGTTCATGACTGTGTCTATGTAACATACTCATGATCGGGTCGTCCTATATCACCCCTGACTGGTGATACTATGACCTAACTCTGGCCCCCTTCTGGCCATGATCAGTAGAGCGTGATCATTCAGAGTTAGCCTCATACCGATTGCTTCTTATGAAGCTATTCTGATCGGGGACTGCTTAAGTAAGATTTTATCTGATCTGTAGATCTACTATTATGTGTTGACACATCAATGATACAAATCAAATCATACTTAAGATATTACTACAACACTTAGTAATATGAATGCCGATTTTATTTCAACTAATAATCTTTATTACATGATTAGATTGAAAATACATTGTGCTAGGGCACAAAAACCCAACACAAACATCACCGGAAACATATTCCTCCGTGTCTGCGTCACCATAATCATCATAATTCGGGGTCGAATCTATGAGAAGGACATGTTTAGATTCAGTAGCCTCGGTAAAGTGGCCATGAATGGCAGATTTCGGGAGTCGACAATATGCCTGCGATGACCAACTTCTCCACAATTAAAATAGCGCAAACCACTGCGTCCCTGTTGGGGGGGGGGGGGGGCTGCGTGGGAGGGGCGGGTTGGGCAGGAGCAGGCTGCGATGACGAAGAACCGACGCCGCTTGTTGGATTTGGTGACTGCCGAAAACTACCGGTACCACGCCTGGCTAACTGTTTTTCCGCCTGGGATGCACGCTGATGTGCCTTAGCAAAGTTAATGGGTCAAACATATTCAGAACATCTTGTAATTGGAGACGAAGACCACCAATATAACGAGAAACCAACTGAATAATGGACTCGGTGATATCAACACGAGCTAGATAAGAGTAGAAGACGACGGAGTACTCATCCACAGAATGGGAACCCTGTGCGAAAACAAATTTGCTTGAATTTAGCCCAACCCAAGGTAACGTGTAAAGTTTATAAAGTACTTCTTGAATTTAGCCCAACCCAAAATTTTCTCCTTACTAGTGCGAAAACACATTTGCTTCAACTACTGCCACCAGGCTTGCGCACGATCTTGGAAGCGGATCGTCACAAGGGGAACACGACGTTCTTCTGGAACCTCCTTGAAATCCAGTATTTCTTCAACCTGCGATAGCCAATCTATAAACTCCTCTGGTTTAAGATTGACATTGAATTGTGGAATTTCCACCTTCAACCCCTGTGCCAGCATGTAGTTAGGGCGTTCGGGTGAACGATTCCGATACCTGGCGAAATGATTTTCGCCTGTGACAGTATCATCATCACGACGATGCATTTCATCCATTCGTTGGGTCAATAATTCAACCTGCCGCCTCAAATCGTCATTCTCACGTCGAAATTCAGCGTGTTCGCGTCATAATTTAGCATCTTGGGGAGCGGCTCATTGTTGTCTGTGGGGCAGCATACCTCAGAATCGACTAAAATCTGATACCAACTGATGCAGCGTACGTGACTATGAAGAATTCTTTATAAAGTTTCGTTGATTCACAAGAATACCGAAAATGATAGATTTGAGGGAAACGAAACTTTAGAAATTAAATATATAATATAGAATGCAATTTCATAATAGGGGTACTATAACTAGCACACTTTATCTTTATCCATCCCAACATTACATTGCTTTACTATGGGCGGATAGCGGGAATCGAACCCGCGTCTTCTCTTTGGCAAGAAGAGGTTTTACCATTCTACTATATCCGCACCGCGGTAACCTCCATCCCGCACCGCGGTAACCCCCATCCGGGGATGTTTTTTCTTATTGTTGGGAAGGCCAGGCAAACAAACCTGGCCGGTTTACTAAATACTACAAGTCACTTTCTTCAAATTGCGAGTGCAATTTGAAATAGAAATGAAGTGTGGATAGAATGATAATTTTGGGATTTTGATACTTTGGGGCAGTACCGCCACCCCGTCATAGAAAAAACCCACCCGAAAATGCCACATTTTCCTGGCTTTCCAAACAAAGCCCATCGAAGTCAAGTCTATCTAATTCATTTTATTTCCATTCCAGGACGGCCCAGGCCGCTATCCGAGTGTAATTGGCAAAAGCAAGATAAACGTTTAAGATAAAAAAAAAACATTGAGAAAAATGAGTGTGATAAAATTTTAAACGTCTAGCATTTTGAAGAGGCTTGATTTGAAAATTTGGAAGATAATAAAAGATGGTTGAACAACTTTCTAATAATAAATAATATAATCAAAATAAACAAATAATTTTGGCTAATGTTTCAAACAAACTTATAACGTTAATTATGCTAAAGTGAGTGTGATAAAATTGATTTGTTTTAAAGGGAGATTACTCATTTAAATAGAAGATATATCCAAGATCTAAAATTATTTGTG
The DNA here is from genome assembly GCA_963920655.1 of Geranium rotundifolium. Taxonomy (NCBI): domain Eukaryota; kingdom Viridiplantae; phylum Streptophyta; class Magnoliopsida; order Geraniales; family Geraniaceae; genus Geranium; species Geranium rotundifolium. Next base: position 26,977,885 of record OY987317.1, on the reverse strand, counting down.
ACTTAAATTTATGTTGAAACTTCTTTCTAAATACAAATTTCAGTTAATAAACGGAGGTAATGACAAAGAATCCTTGATATTAAAATGATTGGTGAACTTTAATTTGTTTGACTAATACGTGGTGGACGGCTGAGAAGAAAATGAGCAAAAATGTGAAAGTAGAAAAAGGATGCAACTGGACCGTCAAAACCGATTATGTTATGATTAGTAAATCATTTTTGGTGGATTTGGTTCGGCGCACCTTCTGTGAATCTATGGTGATTGGTCACCTCTTGGACCTTTGCTTTGGAATTATTATTGCTCAATTGTTACCTTCCAAAGTTTTAATTACAAATACCATTAAATGGAGTTGGCTGTTACTTCTCTTAAATATTACAAAATTAATACTTTATTAAAGTAGTGGCTGAATTTCGGTCTAATAACATATGAGGTACATGGTAAATAAGTGTTTGCCTTTTCAAAAAAATATATGGAGAAACTAATAAAATTAGACATTGGATAATAGTATCGAATAAGTGGAGTACAGTCACAACCAAGATCATGGAAACTGGATCCTATGGATAAATCGACCGACTAACAAAAAAGGAGATCTAGTAAATTCAGGGAGATCGCTACAAACTTTTTTAATATTAATCAATTAAATATATTCAAACTCATATTTATTATGTATTAAAAACAAAATGAATGATATTTGATCATTTTTAATATCAAATTTGTCTATAATTTCGAAGTTCAAATGTAAAACTGAAAAACATGAGTAAATGATGGGTTTGACTTTTTTGTTGTTGTTTATCAACCAAAATTTCAAACCAGAATTAATTAAGTGGACTAAATAAGACCGGATTTGATCGTACAAGACCAGAATTAACTGATTAAAATTGGAGTAGACCAGAATTAATTGATTTGTACCAGATTAAATCGAAATTAATTTAAATTTTGCTGGGTTATCTGGTTTGACCGGTATTTTCACTAATATCGGTCGTTTCGTCTCGGAAAGCTTGCAAAAGTTGATATATCGCAGGTATATCGGGGATATCCATAACACTAGTCACAACAAATATGTTAAAAAGGGCAATTTTCCATAATTACCCTTAACTTCTCACGTAGTTCATGTTACTACATTAAATTATGAACCAAACTATCTCATGACATTTTGAACCTGTGACAAACGACTTTAACGGATTAACATTCCAACCCTTAAAACACACTACATTTCTAAGTGACGAAGTGTCGACATCGAGGTGCCAAACCGCTCTTGGGGAAAATCAGCATGTTGTCCATTTCTAAGTGACTTCAGAAATGCTGCCCAACAATTTTTCTTTGTTTTCTGAAACTCAATCGACAGGAACCATCTTCTTCTCAGATGAGTTTTCTTCACCTATTATACTATAAAAACTTATAAATACCTAATTGTTTAGTTTGAAATAATTGCAATTCCATGTTTTATCTTTATTGTCATCTGAATCTCTCCAGGTTCTCTTCTTAACATAAATCTCGGGTGTTCTACGATTCTTGGAGTATAGAAAAAATTCTGAAATTTTGAGGTCAGAGTTTAATACATTTATTGTTTAAATTTTAGGGTTACTAGGGGATTTGGTGTGTAACTATCTATTTGTACATCGTTGATAGGTCCCATTTTTCACCGACTTTATGTTGTTCATGAATTTTATGCATGGTTTTGTGTGTATGTTAGGGGGGGGGGGGTGTCGACCCGAACCAGGACACTGATGTCCGGGAAGTGGACGCGTGATTTCGGGCGCACCGCCTCTCACTCGTCACTTACTTCCCCGACTAACGTGCATCAGAATGCGATCGTCTATCGATCAAGTAAATTTTTAAGTTTTCGGCTTTACCAGGTCGAACTCTCGGGGACCAAATGTGGGTTTTATAATTGGGCATTTCGCGTCTTCTTTTCCGACACGACTCGAAAAAGTAAATTACACAATGAGGGAGGTTTTAAACTACAATTAAGCTAATATTAACTCCACTACAACTAAAGCAAGAAAGTAAAGGTGGGCGGATGGTAGATGGTTGATTGGTTGGATGTCAAGAATTCGAGAACCTAAGGAACTAAACAACATGATCAAGACTATCAAGCAATCAAAAAACATCGACAATAACATGCATTTCATTTGGCCTGTGTTCAAATACTGTCACCGTCTCTCGACATTGGTGAAGGTAACGTGTCAGAGTTAGCGACCCTTTCGGGATGTTACTACTAATTAATCGACAGCTTGAGTGCCCAACAATCTTTGGCCCAAGGGAAAATGCTCTACGAGCCGATATCTCGAATCTACCAATGTCAACCATATCAATCTTCCCATGGAGTCAAACTTATGATAAAAGGTCATATGTTAAGTGATCAAGGTTAGCATACGACATGAAGCACAAAGTAGATTTCAAACGAACATGCATGACTATCGATACTCATACAATTACAAGACATTCACTCATCAAATCACAGTCAATCAATCAACTTATCACATGCAAATTAGACCTATGTTCAAATATCGTCACCGTCTCTCGACATTGGTGAAGGAAATATGTCGGAGTTAGCAACACTCTAGGGATGTTACGACTAACTCCTCGACGGCTTGAATGCCCAACAATTTTTGGTTCAAAGGAAAATCCTCTACGAGCCGATCCCTCGAATTTACCTATGTCAACCATATCAATCTCCTCATAGAGTCGTACTTATGATAAAATATAATATGCTAAGTGATCAAGGTTAGCATACAACAAGAAGCACAAAGTAGATTTCAGACGAACATGCACACATATCAATACTCATTCAATTACAAGACATTCACTCATCAACTTAAAATCAATCAATCAATTTATCACATGCTAAATGGAAATATGTTCAAATACCATCACCGTCTCTCGACATTGGTGAATGCAACGTGTCGGAGTTAGCGACCCTCTCGGGATATTACGACTAACTCCTCGACGGCTTGAATGCCCAACAATCTTTGGTCCAAGGTTTGGGCGTTAGGCGCCGACACCTCGATTCTACCTATATCCGCTCACACTTGCATCTCTCGTGTAGGCTAAAACAAGAATAATCATGCAAGCAATCACAATCTCTCACTAATAACCACAAGATTTTATATTCAAGCATACATAACAAAGTAGAACACAATTTAATCATGCAACAATTAATTAATCATAAATATCAAAACTTAAGTCAAAATCAAGGTTTAACTTCTATGACTTAGGGATTTTAGCCCCAAATCACGGTGCTCAAGCATTCATATACAAGAAACAACTAGATTCAAGATAAGGAAAGGAAATTACAAACCCAAACCCAAAGACATGGGTGTTGGGAAGGTCAAAACCCTCCAACCTAGCTTCTCCAAGTAGCCTCTTGCCTCTTCTTCTTCTTCTTCTTCCCATGGTGATGGTGGTGGAAACCCTTACTTGGAGCACCAAAAATGACCTCCAATGGAGGGTTTTGGAGCCCTTTCTCTCTAGAAACCTCTAGGAAGCCAAAACCCTCTCAAAATCTGATTGTGTGTAAGTGTGTCTGCTAAAAATTAGGGTTTAGGGTTTAGGGTTAATGACCCTGTAGAGCCGAAACGAAGGGAAAAGCGTGATAAGATGACAATTATTTGGGCCCAGGTAGGGACACAAATGACCCACATCTGACACCCGGTTGTGACTTTCAAGTCGTCAGTTGCATGTCATCAAGTGCAAGTAATCAAGTTAAAGGAGGCAGGAGTAATGACTCCCATTTGATGGACCGAGAGGCGCGCACGCACCGCGCACACCTCAGGGCTTCGCGCACCAGACACGATTATTATCAAGTAAATTTATATTTCGGCTAAAATCCGTTCTAATCCACATGGACCAAATAGGGGTCTCATACTTAGACATTTCATGCCCTCTTTCCCGACACAAACACACGATAAAAATAAATAACAAATAATTTTGGGTTTTTTTCAGTTGAAAGGTATACGTAAACCAAATACAAAATAATAAAATGGAGGGATGCAAACAAGAAGTCGAACAACCACGGGTACTAAACCAACAACTCTCTCACAATTAATGGATAATTTAATCTTAAGCATGCAATTCGTCTGGCCTATGTTTTGAATACATTACCCGCCTCTCGACATTGGGTAACGCCTAATTTCGGACCGATGACCCTCTAGGGATATTTCACAACCAGTCCTCAACAGTTTTATGTTCAACAATTTTCGAACCAAGAGAAAGACTCTAGGAAGACCGATCTCTTCCAATTTATCTATGTCAACTCCCAACCCCACCTCTCAGCATCGATTGGGAACTATAAGGATGAACCATAAGTAGCAACCTTAGCATTTAAAGTGAAGCACAAAATAAATTGAGAAAACCTCGCATACTTTTAGAAATAATACATCAATCAATCACAAGATATCCGTAATTCCAAGTTCAATCATTTAGTTACTCTTAACATGCACAAATTGGCGTATGTTATGAATGACATTTTGATCAGATAGTCACGCAAGATGTCACGCACAATGTCATGTATAATGTTATGACCAAGTGTATGACAACTTGCGTAGATAAAGACAGACAGTAAATAATGAATGTAGCAAAAAAAAGACACACAAGATTGTTTACCCAGTTCGGTGCAACATCACCTACGTGTAGGGGCGCTTCGCTAGTGGAAAGGTTTCACTATATGGTAATATGTCAAAACATACAAGTACCTATGATCATCACAAGATCTATACTTTATGCTATTATTATAAGTGCAAACCTATCTCAGGGACTCCCCCCTGAATCCAAGACTCCATCTTGATTCCACTCTTCGAGCAATCGCCTTGCTCTGTCAATTCAAGTTGTCGTTGAACGTTTGGTTGCGTGCAGTCTACACTCACACGATCAGTAAAACCCTCAATAGTTAACGTGATACGCAACATCCATAGCACAATACACAACCTCTCAACCCGCAAACCTTCACGTCTAAGAGCTCTGTATATTATTGCTAGGAAAAACAAAAAAAATGCATTGATTTCTAAGGGGGCAGCCTTAACTTTTATAGCAATCGATCATATGCACTAACCCTATTGGGTTTCCCTTTTTATTTCATCGTCGCTGGAAACGTGTGGCAATATATTATTTCCAGATCGTGTCGAATACAGCTGGAGATTTCCCATAATCCTTGTTGTAGTCGAACTTCATGAAAACGAAAACTGTCCTTAATTGTGTCGAACAGGATGCCAGCCGAGATGTCGATAAAGATTTCTTCCAAGATGTCGTACACGATGTTTCGACATTCTTCATGACATCATTCCTAATTCCTTAAAAATAAGCAAATCAGCAAAAACGTCGTAACTACGATAAATACTCTACCCGTTTCTCGACAATGAGTAGAGCCTAATTGGTCGGAGTCTCGCGAATCCAAATGAGTCTTCTACACTTGTACAATGTCACTCAATGCAGTTGTGGCTCTTTCAAGTGAACCCACGGCTCAAGGCTAACCGCAGTACGAATAACAATTTTCGAACCGAGACATCGACTCTAAGAGTCCGACATCTCGACCCTATTTAGATCTGTTGTCAACCACTCCTCTCGGAGTTGGCCTCGAACCCAAAGTATAAACATCAAGTTGTCAATTCAACATTCATAGGATACTCACAAAGTATAATCAATTCAGCATGCAGTCAATTAGCCAAATAAGTATAAACTTGGGATAACGTTAAGTCACAAGGTCTAGACCCCATGATCTAGAGTTCTTAGCCATAAATCATGATGCTCAAGCATAAAATCAACAAGGAATTGCAAGATTCAAGAAGGGGAAAGGCAATAACAAACCCAACACCCACAAAGGATGTGGGAGATTACAACTCCCCAATCTCGGTCTCTCTTGTATCTTCATACCTCCTTTGCTTCGTCCCGTGATGGTGGTGATGGAGCCTCTCCCTTGGAGAGCCAAAATTGGCCTCCAAGTGAAAGCTTGAACACTATTTTTCTCTCTAAAAGTGCTCTGGAACGTGTATGAAGACTGAAATTTTTGGAACCCTTAAATTGAAATCGCAACTGCGATTTATATTTTTTTCTGACTCTAGCACTTGTAACAATTGTTATAAATGATGTAACGATAGTTACATCATTGTTACAGCTCCGTTGCATCATCTTTATAACTCTCTATTTTCGAATTCCCTTCAAATTGACATATTATGAGTCCAAATCAGAGTTCGGATGAGACTTCTACACCACCCGAAAGTATTTGAAAATTTTCACCCTCTTCCAGACCTCTAATAAAAAAACTTTCTTCATGATAATTGAATATCTCTTTGGTCTCTTCAATGTAGACATAACAATATCTCGATTTGAACTTTGGATGTGAAAGTTATGGCACTTGCAAGTCAACTGGTCTGCAATCCCGATATCTATTTTAATGCTGCCTTTGAGTGCAGTTTTGAGCTTATTCCCATGATATTTAGAGAAAACTTTCTTCTAGAGAGTTGTAGATCGCCGAGTTATCTTCGATTTGATATAAATTTGGGTCACGTCGGATTAAATATGAGGAAATGGTGCTCTCTGAAAGATTCTGCTGTTATTCTGGCCCATTTTGCTCCATTGTTCACCTGTTTTATGCACAATTGAACCAAACATACCCGAGGGCGTAAAGTGGTACAAACGGCTCTAAATAGCCACATGAAGAGGGAAATTCGGCACTAAACGTGGGTAAAGAGGTGTTGATTTAGGCACCGAATTGACCCACATCACCATTGTAACGACACCCTGTCGTGAGACAGAGAACATGAATAAAGGAGTCGTTGGACGCTAGAACAAGTCTATACACTGAGAGTCATGACACCCTGTCGTGACAATCACCTATCGTTTGCTGACGTGGACAAGCATATCAGACACACTTGGAGTCACGACACCATCTCACAACACCCTGTCGTCACTTACTCACAACTGTCTTCGAGAATCAAGGAAGAGAAGTCACGACACCTTGTCGTTACTTCTATGTCGTTACTCTCGCACAGAAGCTTTTGTTTCTTCAAAATTGTGTGAAAATTCTTTATTACTCATTAGAATTGTGTAAAATTATATAAGGAGATGAGGGGGTGTCCTCCCATTACCTTTCTCATATTTTTGAAACAGAATGGAGAGATATAGAGAGAGAAGCTCCAAGTTCTAGAGGCTTGGAGAGGAAGGAGTTGAGACCAATCAATCTTTTTTGTAATAACATCGTTGCAGTTTTGTAAGTGAATCTAATTGTAATTCAATCTTAGATTTCAAATACTTAAACTTTTGATTCACTATTGCTCTTATAAGATTATTGATGATTTATTTTAGACAAACAATTGATTGATTTGGTCTTTATTTATCGATTGAGCATTAGAAGATTAGTGAGATTACTAATCTAGGATTGATTACTAGAATTGGTGGGATTGCCAATTTAACATTGTTGAGATCTAATTGATATGGAGAGATTAACTTGAGATTTGAAGTTTCAATGATGATATTGATGTTTGATTGCATGATAATTGTGAGCATTAGTAGCTAAATTAGAATGAGAATGGGTTGAAAAGAATTCATGAAAGATTTTGCCTATAATTAAGAATATTGATTGATGAGAATTTGTGTAGAATATGGAATTAAGACTCATCATGGTTGACTCTTAACTAATACATGCTTAGTCACGATTAAGAATTGAAATCAAGAGTGATTCCATGAAAGAGGGGCCGGTATCTACATGGGTGAAACATTCCTATGAATTCAATTTACCATGTAAAGGGTTTCCACTCATAGAACATGGGTGTCGTATTGCTTCTGAATTTGAGGAATCAAACTAGTTTCAAATATTACAAATCGTATTCTACTTTGATTGTTCAAGCCTTATATGATATTGGAGAATTTGAGCAATCAAATTCGCGTTGTCATATTAGGATAAGTTTTGAGTCCCTTCGTTTAATCTCACCTATTACATCTTCCTTTTAATTTATCAATCATCATATAACCAACAAAGTCCAAAGTGATTTACCGGATTTTCACAACTCCCCAATCATTTTAATTGAAGAGATTTATCGTAGTTTGAGATTATTCTTGTCAATTACAAGTTAGGTTGACAACTTTTTTAATATTGTATGCGAATTTGCATGAGATTTATCACATACAAAACTTTATTTTGGAATGTTTGGGCGAAATAGTAGAATGTGGAATGTCTGGGCAAAATAGTAGAATATTTGGGGCGAAAGTGGAAGTTGAAAATCACACGTATAGTGCACCATGACAACACGTGCGCAAATTTTCACACATCTAACAACTGGAAATTAGTTTAGACACTCAACCACGTTTGTACTGGAGTGCACCTTAACTTATATAGATGGATCGAAAAAATATGTTTAAGATAATTTATCTACATTATGGTAAACTTGCATGACAATTCAAGAAATGATGTTCCTGATTTTCTAAGACATGTTTTATTCATAGGCCGTAAACGTGAAACATCACAGAATAGCGTACCAGAACGAGCATGCAATTTACGTAATCAACGATATATCCTCTCTTTATCTATACTTACCTGTCTTAATTAATTTAGTTCTAAAGTCAATCAGTCATGTACATGTAGTAATTAGATTAAAAAGAAAAGTTTCTAATCTTCATATTCTGAATTTGGTTGAAAGAGCTTGGAGCCATATGTTGTTGCATATACTTTCATATAATGAGCCCTTATATTTTGAAAACCTTGTCATATATAAACAGTTTTACTTATAATTTTGTCATGTCATTTAAAACGAACAAACTAATTATCCTTATTTTTCCTAATTGTCATACCTTTCACTTAATTGTATATTTAAGGAGAAATTGCAAGTCACTATTTTGTATTATACAACTTCTGCATATCACTCATCACAGAGTTAAGTTTGATGTAAAAAGTCCAAAATACCCTTATATTAAAAGAATTAAAAAATATATATCTTTTGAACTTTTTTTTCAAAAAAAAATTAATCAGATGAATAGTAAAACACCGATTTCAAAATTATTTGTTAAAAAATAATTTTTTCAAAAAAAATATTAAAAATAAAAAACCAATTTTAACAACGTTTTGTTTATTTTCAATATTTTTATAAAAAATATTATTTTTAAAAAAATAATATTCAAATCAGTTTTTTATTATTTAGATCCCTTCATGTGTAAGAGACAGACAAGTTATTAGATTGAAAAAAATGGCTTAAATTGGTATACTCAAAATTAGGGGTGGGCATGCACAATTCTATAACCGGACGAACCAGTCGGAACTGACCTGAACTTAACCCCTCTATTCTCAATTTTATGGGAACCAAACCTATAACAACTGTGTAAAATACAGTTCGGTTCCTAGGTTCTACCCGGTTGGAAACAATTTATTCATATTCGATTTATGAGTGGATTTAGACGACATTGGGTCAAATTTATAAGAAAAACTTTAAATTCCAACAATGTTGAGTCTCGAAACAAGTCACGAGAGACCTGCAAGCTGAAATGAGAAAGATATGGGTATGGTGTGACACACGAACAAAGTGACACTTCTCCATATGGACGGGTTAACCACAGTTTTTATACTCTTAGAACCGGAACCGAACTGAATTTAATAATTCTCTCAAGATCATCATAACTAAAACCTGTTAAAATGAACATGAAACAAACGAGATATATGTAACAATGCACTAACTCTCACACAAAATCAAACCACGAGTGACATAATCTTATGTTCGCATACCATCAATAACCATCGGTACAGAATTTTGATTGGCCTGACGTAGACACCAATAGAATCAAGAAAAGAACCGCAACGACCATGGAAGCCAACAATGGCGGAGCCATTCACAGTACTGAAATTGAAAGCAGTGTCATTATCATCTGATCTGCCGAACGGACCGTACTTCTTCCCATGGTTTGTGCATAATCAATATGAAGATAAATTTTGAACACAATCAAAATGTCAAACATGTGTCGAGTATAGTAATTTATACCCAACGCACCCTATGAGATCAAAGTTTGTCAGGTATAGTAACTCTACCACCACTGCAGGTTAGCATGTAGCCGGCACATGCAAAACGCACGCCCAAGACGATAAGGGTATACTTGACACATTGTATTTGTTGGGTGGGTGGACAAACACCCGACGGATGTAATTGTTGGAAATAATCTCAAGTCACATGTGGTGTGCATGCTAAGAGAGGGTGCGTATAATGGTTGCTAAAGAATAGGGTTGTTTCAGAGTCATGCTAGGTTGTGTGTAGTATGTTGGTAGCTTGTAATTAGGTGGGGTTGTTGACCAAGACCAGAGAGAAAGTTGAGAAGGCCGAGGAGGAGAAAGCCACGGCTGAGGAGGCCAATGTCGAGAAGTGATTGATTCGATACTCTGTTTTCTGGTTAGAAAATAGAGGTGAAGAGACAAAGCTTCAGGCACGGCGAACAGTGAAGAGGCGGCCGTGAGGGCTTTCCCGAGCTGCAAGAGGCAGGTCGGGACTGTGCATCAGGCACGGAGGTGGCAAGAGATGCCAGAAAGAGGCGGTGAAGAGAAGCCGTAAGAAGAGAAGCAACCGAAGCCGTAAGAAGAGAAGCAACCGTTATTGCTTTCCAAGAAGAAAGGCGGCGAAGAGAAACCGTAAGAGGCGGCGAAGAGAAGTCGTAAGAGGCGGCAAAGAGAAGCCGTAAGAGGCGGTGAAGAGAAGCCGTAAGAAGAGAAGCAACCGTTATTGCTTCCCAAGAAGGAAGACGGCGAAGAGAAGCCGTAAGAGGCGGCGAAGAGAAGCCGTAAGAGGCGGCGTAGAGAAGCCGTAAAAGGAGAAGCAGCCGTTAATGCTTACTCAAGGAAAGTCGGCGAAGAGAAGCCGAAAGACGAGAGCGGCGAAGAGAAGCCGGAAGAGAAGAGAAGCAATCATTATTGTTTACTCAAGAGAAGTCGTCGAATGAGAAGCCGAAAGGCGAGACGAAAGAGGGCGGCAAAGAGAAGCCGAAAGTCGAAAAGAAAGAGAGCAGTGAAGAGAAGCCGAAAGAAAAAAGAAGCGATCGTTCTTACTTACTCATTTGAAATGGAAGCATCGAAGACGTGAAAGCGTGATGACAAAATTAGGGGAGTGATTGTTGGAAATTAATTTTGTCATATATATTAATTATGCAAGTGAGGTGGAGTGGCATCATGCATGGTCACATGATTATGCGTAGTCAACTTTGGTTGAGTCTTAGCATATCTTAGCATAGGAATAGGCCTTATTAGTAGGTTAGTGAGTCCTAGTTTTGGTGTTTAGTTGTTGATAGCTCCAAGTATAAATAGAGGAGAAAATACCCGGTATGCATTATTATCTGGGACCAAAGCTGTGTTTTTGTGCGTGTTGCTTGTGCTCTTTCCACTTCCCATCTCTTGTGCCATTTTTTTCTTTGTGATTCTAACAGTAATAACCATACGTCAGCTACGAGATCACCAACGGTCAACGTATCAAAGGTGTCAATGGACATCGCTCAATGCATCGGGCTGCAATGGTTGATGGTCAACAACTGAGTGTTCACTGGACGACATACCTTCACTTTCCTACGTATTCAATAAAATGTATAAGGACTCTCATATTACATAACCGGAGATCGGAAATCCAACACTGTGTGTTGGAGATCTAGAATACGTTTAGGATTGGAGGGTTTGATAATTTGGAAATGCATTTTGATCATTATGCAAAGAGTTGATACAAAATTAAAGAACAATGTAGTAACATGAATCCCTTTAAAATTATGTGTAATAATCTAAAACAAGTAATAACTTTAGGGTAATAACATGAAGTTACACACACAAAAAAATCTTTATTATCCTTCGTTGATTACAAATCCTATACATCAAAACTTGTATAAAAAAACGAAATTATTCGTTATGCAATAGATAGAATATCTATCATCACAAACATTGATCCCTTATCACACTCATTAACAAAGCGTCTTATTCTTTTTTAAAATCTCAGCATAATCCCCTCTGAATTGACATGTACAACAAAATTTGAAGGAACTATCATAACTGAAACACATATATAATTGCCAAAACAAAAAACAATACAAAAAGAAAGAAAAGGACCAAAATGGTAGAGATAGCTAATCACTTTGGTTATTCTTAAGATGTATCAACTGAATTGGAAAGCTTGAATATGAACAAATCAGCAGTAAGAAAAAAAAGCCACTGGTGAAGTGCAACTACAACTCTGTTATATTGCTGTATAAGGTTTCACTTCCAAGTCCTAATATACGATCCCAGTAATTGATGATGAGATGGGTACCTTTTTGTTTACAGTGTAATTCTATACTAATGTTCAGCTTGAGGCAAAAAAGTCTTTCAATTTCTCATCACACCGAAGATATTTGGTCAACGCGTCCTCTGCATGCCCTGCCCTTTCGGATTCACTCATCACCCTCCAAGCTTCCTTTGCCTGCATTTCTTATATAACAATATACTCAGTATCCAAAAGCAATGTACTAGCTTGAGTTGAATGAATCAACCTCGGCTTCAGAATATTTTCTGCTTTCCTCTTCACATTTCTTCATTAACACATGATCCCTGCACACAACAACATTCATGCAATATAATATATAATAAGGGAAAACAAAAAAGCTATTGAAATTGGGTATTATTCATCACCTGAAGAACTCATAAGTTTTGGTCGGCCCGCCCAATATGTCTTCAATTTTATTTCTGCGTGCTTCACTCTTTTCTTCTTCTTGGATCCTGAGATTTGCAATTCCTTCTTGTACAGTTTCACTCTGTTCTTTAACCACATTATCTTTAGAAGTCCCTGGTTTCTCCTCCTTTCCTTCTTCTGGCTGTGTCCCCATACTGCCCTCTCCGACCATCTGCACTTGTTTTTTGATACACAAACAAATTTACACAAGACTTACATTAACTGAACAGATTTAATTAGCTAGAGTAGTGTTCATCTGAATGCTACCAAGCAGAAACACATGAGAATCAAGCGCACTACCCAACCCCACCATCCACCGCAGAAAGACCTGAATCAAAATGCTTTACAGTTTATGGTCTCTCGCACAAGCAAACATGACACCAAAACACAATGTGTAATGAAGACAAGAAAATACCTAGACTTTGAATTTGAAGTTGCAAGCTCATAATGCTCAGAGAAATCTACATCAGTATCATTCACCTCAGTCTTGGGTTGGTTTTGGATCTCAGTCTGCAGCCAAATAACAAAAATGTGTGTATTGTATCCATAGCAAAATTTAAATGACACTAACAACAATGACATGTGTTCTTAAAACTGGTTTCTCGTGAATCATCAGAAGATTTCTCAATTAGCTTGATCACTTACGGCAAGGCTTGTTTCAGTTTTGTTAAGACTCTGTAGGATTGGGGTAAATGCTGTCAGAGCAGATAGTGTGATGGGAAGCTCAACATTGAGAGGTAGTGACAGTAGCATCTTCATATTGTGTATTTCTGCAACACAGTCATTCTCTATCATCAAATCTAATTCTTCTGTAAATAGAATTGGAACATACAACAAACCTTTTTAACCGGATTATGTACCAATATAGAAGCATAACACAGTATTTATCATATTATTTTTTTTATCAGATTCAAATTGCTCCTTGTTTCCAGGTAAGATACTAGTACTTTACCACTTCTGACTTCATTCACAATTGTAAAATCGCTGTATAAGTATGAAATTTGACTTCCTTTTTTGTTCAATTTTCTTAGCTTCCAAACAGAAGTCAAAACAGTGAGAATTAATCATCTTCATAGCAAGGTATCCCACCGAGATTTCAGAAATCTTCTCTTCCAATTTTCTTGGCAGCCAAACAAGCGCTACTACCAAATGTTGGAAATAACAGATTGAGAAAATAAATAATAAAATGAAGATCTGGTTCAATCTGTATAATTATCCAGAATCTATTCCGAGCATACAAATTCAGAACATGGAGCATTTCAACAAAACAAAACTCAAAGCCTTGCTTCTCTTACACGCTCAACTCAAGCCCTAAATACCCTTCGAAATGTCAGAAATAAGGTAATCAAAACAAATTCCAGAATCAGAGCAGTAGAATCGAGATTCAAAGCCGATCAAGGTCAATTCATTCATCAGTTAAGAACAGAGTTAGCGAGAGAGGGGGAAATTTTTATCCAAACACAAATTACTTCAATATGTATGACAGGAAATCGAATAAAGAAGTGGAAATCGAGAAAAAGCCCTAAGAATCAAGTGACTGAGGAGCAGAATCCGTACCAGTAGAGGAGGAACAAGAGCGAAGAGCGAAGAAGATGATCACAGCTGCAGTAAAAAAATGGACGCAATGAGCTCCAAATGGAATCGCCGTCCTCTCTGTAATGCGCATTGTTCTCGATTCTTCAGATTTCCATAGAGAGAGAGAGAGAGAGAGAGAAATTGTGTTTCTTAAAAGCGTTGAGCGTGTAAGTGAGAAATGAGGATGGTGGTTTAATTGACGTGACTAGCTTTATAGTGTTGATTTCAAACCATCTTTAGAGCGGGAAATGTGTTTCTGCTCTCCACATTTAATATTCATTTTTCGTTTGACAAGAAAATGCACTTCAACACATCATTTATACTAACAATATCTATATTGCTTTCAATCCCAAATCCATAGGCATACTAGTTTGTTTACAGATTCAGATAGTCAAAATCCTCACTGTCACTCAGCAATCCTTCCAAGTTCTCATCATGCATATAATACTTGAACAACGCCTCGTCCGCATACTCTATCCTTTCACCCCTACTCAACGCCCCCCAAGCTTCCTTGGCCTGCACACATTGCACAATCTGTCAATACACTTTTGAGTAACCAAAACCCATACACAACATATAGAGTGAACCACAAACCTCCTCTTCACCATAGTTCCTGATTTCCTCTAGGCATTTCTTCTTAAACACCTCATCCCTGCACCCACACACCGACTCAATCACTGACTACCTCCATTTACACATGTAAACGATTACAGATGTTGTTAGTCACTACCTGAAGTACTCGTACACTTTCTCTTTGCCGCCTAGTATGCCCTCGATTTCAACCCACTGTGATTCCTCTTCGGTTTGCTGACCCTCATTAACAATTTCCTTCCCGCGATTCTCATTCTCTTCCTGCATGATTCCCTTCCCACGGTCCATTTTCATCTCTGATTCATATGCTTCCTGTAGAATCCGTTTTCTTTTCCCTGGCGTGTTTTCTTTAGATGCCCCCGGGCTACCCTTGTGCTTGTCCTTTTCGGGTGGTGTGCCACTCCCCGTACCGGCCTCTACAACCATCTGCATTTGTTTGTTTTTAGATACATGAGTGGATTATATAAGATTGAATACATAATCAGTTAAGTTTTTACCAAGTAGGAACACATGAGAATCAAGCGCAGTGCCCAGCTCCACAATCCGCCACTGACACCCCTGAATCAAAATGTTTTTGAGTTTAAGGTTTGGAGCACAAGCAAACATGACACCAAAGCACACACTGTAATGTTACCCAGACTTGGAATTTGAACTTGTGCGTTGATGATCCTCAAAGGAAGGTAAATCGATAGGTTTCACCTCAGTATTGGATTGATTTACGATCTCAGCCTGAAGCAAAGCAACAACAATGGCATGCTCCTAAAACTGGTTTCTCGTGAAACGTCATAAGATTTGCCAATGAGTTTTTGATTACTTACAGTGGGGATTTTCTCGGCCCTGTTAAGATTCTGCTGGGTTGAGGTTGATGGAGGAGATGCTACACCATTGTGGGTTGGAATCACCAAATTCAATCCTCCTTTCAACAGAATTGGTTCGATCAACAAATGTTAATTACTAAATAAGCCCTACGCTAGCGAGCAAATTTGGTTCTGAATGAAACTTCATCAAATTTGAAGCGTCTCACATTCTAATGTATAAGACGACTATTCACAGTAATTAAAGGGAAATGTTGGAAATTTAAAGAAAACAAATCCAACATGACAAAAATTTCAGACATTTTCTTAGCCGCCAAACAGATGATACCGAATGTGGGAAAGAACAGAAATAGAGTAAATCAATAAGAATCAAGAAACCCATGAAAATATAGAACTAATCACAGACCATCTCAAAATAAAACAAATTCAGAAACATAATCACCAGAAACGTAGTGAAAAATGAAACAAGAATTAGGATCAAGCAAGAACCACATTAAAGAGAGAGATTCATAATCATCACAGCACGAAATGCAAATCCCCAATGAAGAAAACCCCTGAAAACGAAGAAGAGAGCAATAAAAGGAGTACCTGGAGAAGAGAGAGCGAAGGCGAGGAGCAGAGCTGGCGTGGAGTATTGGACGCAAACACAATAATGTTGTCCATATGAGACCGCTCTTATCTTCTGCCTAATCGGAATCGGAGTACGCATTGCTCTTGATTCTTCAGATTGCTGGAGAAAGAGAAATGTAGAAAGCGAATGACAAGGGCGTGGCGTGGGCTTGGGGTTTGAGAGGGACGAAACTACTCTTTTGTAAACAGATATGTGCGTTGGTTTCAAACATTCTTTACTCTCTAGTTGGGACCGGCAGCAAGTGTTTTGCTGTTATTAATTTTATTTAGGGATAATTTTAGATGGCTATACCAATATATTGATGTTTTTTACCTGTTACACCTAGAATTTTTTTTCACCTGACTTCGTCTAAAATGTGCAAAATTTTTACTTTACACTTTCCGTCCAATTATGTTAGTTTTTAACGTTTTTTACATGTGAAAGGACTAAAATACCCTTAAGGGTTAATGAGTTATTATAATTGAATTAAAAAGACTAAAATGCCCTCACTTGTGTTGGGTTTTTGTGTCCTAGCACAATGTATTTTCAATCTAATCATGTGATAAAGATTATTAGTTGAAATAAAATCGGCATTAATATTACTAAGTGTTGTAGTAATATCTTAAGTATGATTTGATTTGTATCATTGATGTGTCAACACATAATAGTAGATCTACAGATCAGATAAAATCTTACTTAAGCAGTCCCCGATCAGAATAGCTTCATAAGAAGCAATCGGTATGAGTCTAACTCTAAATGATCACGCTCTACTGATCATGGCCAGAAAGGGGCCAGAGTTAGATCATAGTATCACCAGACATGGGTGATATAGGACGACCTGATCATGAGTATGTTACATAGACACAGTCATGAACATACTCATATGTCGGCACATGAAATCACATCCTCAGACGGAAGGACCATTGAGGTCACTATGTAATGAGTGACGAGTTTGACTCAATCTAACGTCTCCTGTAAAAGGGTTACAATAACGACTGTGATTGGCTCGATCACGAGTTACATGAGTTGACTCAATAGATCGCTGAAGGATTTATCCCTCATACGGACGTGTGAGAAGATATCAGTTTAGGCCACTTGATGAGTACAACTGAAATACAATAGCATGGCCATGCAATCGATACGTAGTATCAGTTATAATTCAGTTAACTCAAAATCAAGATACAGGACAATGGAACGAGGATGACTTGTCTATGCCTCGTGGTTGTCAAAGATATCAAGAGGATAAAAGGATAGATTCATGTACGACAAGGTTAAGTCGAAATCTCGATAATCACAAGTATTGGGTAATCATGATGTCTTGCTAGAGGCAACTCATGATGGAAAGGGTAAAATGGTAATTTTACCAGTCCGCCAACGTATCGTGAGCCTAGAGGGTCACACACTAAAGGTTGAGTAAAACAGATGAAATCATATGGAGGAATCATGAGAGACAAAATCCGGTTTTGGATTAAACCAGATTAGACCGATTTCGGTTTAGGACTAAACCGGAAATCAAGAACGGTTTAGCTGGAATAATTAATTATAATGTAATTAAATAGATTTAATTAATATAGCTAAACTGGGCGTGGCCAGAATGGGCTAAGCCAGAATGAGCTTCTCTACATAATTAATTAAAAGTTTTGGGCTGTAAGCCCATTAAGGCCTTTAATTAATTATTGCCTCAAAAGGGTTATAAAAAGGAAATTTTCAGATCTGAAAAATTAAGGGAATTATTTTCCAAAACCTTAGCCTCTCTCTCTCTCTCTCTCTCTCTCTCTCTAAGCTGACCGGCCACCCCCTTCCTCCTCTCTCCGTCCGTTTTGCTTGCTTCGATCTTCTAGTAAGAATCGTTGTGAGTATCCCCGGATTGCTCTTCCTGTGTGGACGATCTTCAGAGGTTACTAAATACTATTTAGTAACAAAGAGATTTTCATCAAAGGTAATATTCAACTTTTATTCTAGCCTAGGTCTCATGATCATGCAAGATTCTTATTAATTCGGATATTTGAGGTTTATTTCTTGTATGGGCATGAAATTAATTTCATTGGAACCCTCAAATAATTCCAACAACTTGTTCATATAATTATCAAACATATGCTACTACATCTATTTCTCATTTCATTCATCCTCCATCTCCCTCTCTCACACGAATTCTCACATCAATTTACGGGGATGTGACACGGCGTCGTCGCGGTGGTCTGAGAGTGGCACGGCGGCGGAGCGGTGGACGCCAAGGCGGAATCGGCATGTCGCCGGAGAAGAGAAGAGAGACGAGAGCGACTCTGGCGAGCTCTCTATGATCAGAGAACGGGCCGATGAGTCGGAGCGCGCTTCGCTTTGGTTCTCCGGCACTGATTTCGCCTACGGCGTCCCCAGCCGAGCTCGGACGGTTTCGATCTCCCCTCTCTCGTCGGCAGTTCTGTCGTCACGGCCAGCTCGCTTCCTCCGCTCCGGCGATGCACGCGGTGGAGCTCTCGGACTCGTCGGCGTCGATGCAAGCCGTGTTCGACCATTTCCAATCGTTCATTACATCTCCACTTTCAGGTCCTGAAGACCAGATCGAAGACTCCGCTCCCTTGCCGCGCGAGGCAGAACTCGCGGCTTTAGAACTGGCGGAGGCTCGGTCCTAGATCAGAGCTCAGCTTCGATCCGAGCTTGTCGTCCGAGCTCGGATCTGCAGTAGCTGGACCCTTGTGTAACCTTATGGACCCTTATGCAACCTTAACTATAATGACTTGTATTTTGTCTTGTGGTGGATGATGTTGGTGGTTGTAGCCTACAAGAGAAGCCAATATTGCTGCTTCACTTCACTCCAATCATTGCACAGCTTGCCTCTCAACCGATTCTACCTTGACGTCCACCGCTTCACCGTCGCTGTCGCCGCTGTGCCACTCCCGGACCACCGCGACGACGCCGTGTCACATCCACGTAAATTGATGCGAGAATCACTGTGAGAGAGGGAGGAGGAGGATGAATGAAATGAGAAAGAGATGAAAAGTCATATGTTTAAAATTTAGATGAATAAGTGAGGGCATTTTCCTTTTTAATTCAATTATAATAACTCATTACCCTAAAGGGTATTTTAGTCATTTCACATGTAAAAAAACGTTAAGAACTAACAGGATTGAACGGAAAGTGTAAAGTGAAAATTTTGCTCATTTTAAGCGTAGTCAGGTGAATTTTTTTTTTTAAATGTAGTCAGGTGAAAAACAGCAATATCTAGGTGTAGCCACCTAGAATTATCCCTTTTATTTATTACAAATATTCTTTACGTTAAATTTGCAATTTACTTATTTAAATTTTTTTTCTTTTATCGCCACTATTTGGCCTTCATGTGTAATTTTAGTAATCTAAACATTTTATTTATTCTATCCAAAAACTATCCTCAACACAACTAGATTGGATCCCATAGCTTTGCTTATAAAAATGTGGGTTCAAATTATGAGTGTTCCTTTACACACCGAAAAATAATGAAACATTAATAATTGAGTATTAATTATTAGAAGAAATATTTGCATATGATAACATTAAGGGATAATTTCATATATCACCCCTAAAATATACCAAATCTCACCCAACATTTCCTAAAACCATTTTCTTACTAGCACCCCCTAAATTTATTGAAAAAGACAAAAATACCTCTCTCTCACCATACCCTCTGTATCTCCTCCCTCCTTCCACCGTCGCCGGCGAGCCTCCCTCCGGCCAATCCCCTCCACCACCGCCACTCCTGGCGCCACCTCGAACACCTCCGCCGCCACCGTCAGCCTCCTCTTCCTCCCCTCCTCCGCCCCCTCCAAACCCTCAACCTCGCCTCCCTCCCCATACACTCAATCTTCGCCATTATCGCCAGGAAAGTGGACACGCGGCAGGAGGGGATTGACCGGAGGGAGGCTCGCCGGCGACGGTGGAGGGACGGAGGAGAGACAGAGTGTATGGTGAGGGAGGGGTATTTTTGTCCTTTTCAATAAATTTTTGACAACTGAGATTTTTGCCCATTTTAAGGGGGTGCTAGTGAGAATGATGGTTTTAGGGGGTGTTGGGTGAAATTTGGTATACTTTAAGGGGTTGTATCTGGAATTATCCCTAACATTAAACGTTATCATAAAGACTAGGCACTAGTGTTCTTCGTTAGCTTACTCCAAGATTTATTGACGTGGAGGTGATCCAACTTCAAATGGCGGCAAACAATTTCTTGGACGTTATGGTTCACTCGTTAAGGAATTGTGTTAATCTTGTTTCTTACTCATATTTACACACTTTCAAGGTTTTGAAGAAAGATCATCGGGTCGGCTTAATCGTTGGTATCTCGATGTTCATTTTCTTCAACGAAATGTGGTGTTGAAATTAGTGGCGGATCAAGAAAATTTTTCAAGAAGGGACAAAATTTTACACTAAAAATTTAATTAATTAATTAATAATATATTTAATTAAAAATAATAATTTTACTAATAAAATAATTACTAAATGCATATAAAAAAATTAATTTGAACATGATTATTTATTATTTAGTTGAGTTTGAATTAACTTTCATGTATATATAAATACAAAATGAGTCGGTTCGCGAACCTTTCAAACTCTAATAATTTGGTCTTGAATTCGATTTGTTTATCAAACGATCAACTATTGTACTTAATATCTGCGTAGATTTGGTTAGAAAATTTACAATTTTTAATAATTAGTAAGTATAATAGACCAAACAAAAAGTTTAATGAAAATTGAAAAAACAATTTAACTAATACAAGAAGTCGATAATTAGTAAAATATAATTTTAACTATAAACCACAAATAAAGAGAGAATGAAATATGCAATACTACTTCTTAACCACTAAGCCAAATAACTTTTATTGTTATTTTGCACAGTTTTTGTATACATATCAGAATTTAAGGGAAGGCATATCCAATTTTCAAAAATATTTTATATGATATTTTTTCCGAATTCCTAGACCAAGGAGGGGCAGGTACCCCCCCCCCCCCCCCCTAGATCCACCACTACTTGAAATGAAACTCTTTTGTTGCCCCCTCTGGCTTGGTTGGATAGGTTATTCTGATTCATCCCCAATGTATTTCAAGATTTTATTCTGATGCGTGCATTCGTGCGCATGCAAACGACTGTTTTGATAGCATTTGTGCCCTAGGTTCCAATTGTAATAGTCTGTAAATGTCTGTAATAGTTTGTCATCATTTGTAATGAATTAAACGGCTTTGTATTACTTATGTGTTGAAGTAATATGTTAAGCATGATCTGATTTATGACCAATAAAGTAGTAGAACCATAAATCTGTACGGATCACACTTAACGAGTCACTGGTCAATATACGCTTCAATTGAAGCGACCAGTATGAGGATGGTTCTCAATGATGTAGTTCTGCTTGTCATAGGGATGTGGGATCCCGGAATCATATCATAGATATCATGAGGTGATTGATATCGGACGACCCGCTTTGAATAGTGTTTCGTAGATTAAGCCATGAACATATTCAAATGCGATAGCTTGTCACGATATCCTTAGACCAATGAGTTTTTGTGATCGCTATGCAATGTACGTGCGGCTTTAACTTGCGCCTAACGCTTTCCGTAACAAGATTGCAATAACGGGCATGATTGGATGGCGGAACAGATTGCATGAGTGACACAAAAGACGGCTAAGGGATTTATCCCTCGTACTACGGTATGGGAAAAATATCCGTTAAAGGCCTCTTGATCGAGAATGACTGAGAGAAAGAGCATGGCCATGCAAGTGATACGGGTTATCAGTTCTTAACCATCTCACATATCAAGTAACAATGATTAATTAAACAAGGATGACGACTCTATGCCTTGTGATCAATCGGGATGTCTAGAGATAATAGGATAGTGACTTGAACGCACAAAGGTTAAATCGAATCATCGATCATCATTCACCTTGGGTAATCATAACGTCTTACTAGAGACCACTTATGATGGATCGGACAAGAGAGATCTTTTGTGCCGATCTGCCAACGGTGGCATGAGCCTGGATTGTCACACACATACAAGACGGATAACTTGAGACAAGGAAACCTTAACGTTTCTTGAGGAGCAATACATGGACAAAACTGAAGGTTTTGGGCCATAGGTTCGGTATGAGAGAATAATTAGCGAATCGAGAAAACTGAGATTTTTCGTCGATGTCGCGTCGGACTTTGTTTGATAAGTAACGACAAAAGGGTCGGGCGACTTTTGGACACGGCACGAAACCACATGGGCGAGCCCATTGGGCTCGGCCCATGAGGTCATGTGACCGGCCCAACAAGGGCCCATTTCGGGCCCAATAAGTCCTACATGGCCGGCCACTTTGGTGGGCCCAAAGGTGGGGGCCACAACACACCATGCTTAGTTGGTGATTGTTGATTAAGAGGTGAGTGATTTAAGGGGTATGGGTAATGACACCTTTAAGCCCATACCAATCACCTTTTGACCCATGCTTATGAGATTGATGAAGTAGAGAAATATCAAGTGAATTAATTACACAACACACTCTCATCAATCCCTCTCTCTCTCCTTGGCCGACCACCCTATAGCTCTCTCTCTTCTTGCTCTCTTGTTCTTCACTTAATTGTTCTAGTAGGCATTAAGTGTAGGATCTTGAAGATCATCCTCTTGGTGTGGACTTGCTCTAGAGAACAAGATCATATAGTTCTTACTTGATTCAACAAAGACCAAAAGCAAAAATGGAGAAATTGTCCAGATTGTCCAGTTCCGGCGACCGACATTGCGTGAGCCATAACTGCTTCTTCCGAGCTCCGATTGACCTGAATATGGCGGCTTTAGAAATATAAGTCAAAGGGCTACAACTTTTGTGAAATACTAATTTTCCAAATAAGCTCTGGTTTGGGAGATAAAAGGCCGAGAAGCTGACTGGTCCGCAGAGTCTGTCCAGCGAGATGGGAAAAATGTTTTTCTCCAGACGGAGGTCTTCTCGTCCGAACTGGGTTCAGAGCAAAACACTAAAGATGTAGATAATTGGCTTAGATTTAATATCCAAAAAGAACCGAAGTAATTGGAGATCTGTAGCTCGAGATATGGAGCTTCAAAATCTCGGTTTTCTGCTTGGCAAATTCTGGTAAAATCCGAAAACTCGATTTCCTAAGGATCTAACTTGGTAGTCGATCTTGTGCAGGTTAGGGGCGGTTTATAGGTTGCTTCCGTTGCCATGAACGTGATTAGGATGCCCCGGAACCCAACATGTTTATGGAGGCAATAAAAAGTGTTCAAAATTTACCTCTTGTTTTGATGCCCACTCTGTCGATGGTTGATTCTTCTCTTTTAGTGGGCTTCAAATTGAATTATCTTGGGATCATTGACTCATTGTCCATGATCACTCTCTGTTTACTCTAAGTTTTCAATTTATAAAGAGAGCGTACAAATCAATAGGAGTAGGGATGTAAACGAGCCGAATCGAACCTCATTTTGGCAGAGCCCGGCTCAGCTCTTGAAAAAAGTGTTCATCTCGAGTTCGAACGAGCTTATGCAAGTAAAATCGAGTTCGGCTCGATTCGGTTCAATTAAATTTTAATACAATTATTAATTATAACTAAATAATTAATAATTAATTCATTAAATAATAAATAAACCAATTATTAACTTTATTCGGCTCGTGTAATTCTATTATAAATATTTGTTACAATTTTAAAAATATAATTATTTATATATTAAATAAGCTGACTCGCGAGCCTATCGAGCCTTGAAAGGCTAGGCTCGAACTCGACTAGTTTACTAAACGATCCAAATCTTGAGCTCGAATTCGCCTCGAGCTCGATTCTAACGAGGCCGAACTGAATATTTAACAAGTCGAACTCGAGCGGCTCGTTAAAATCTCGGCTCGTTTACAGCCCCAAATAGAAGTTACTTTAAGGGATAGTGAAGAAGCTATCCTCCATTCTCTACAACTGCTTCAGGCTAATAACACATCATTATTTCCTACCACTATAGGAATACACAACCTCTAGCCTTTCTTTTATTCCATCTTCATTCTCCACGTCTCTTTTCGTATCGCTTTTAGCAATTATGTGTATTTCTTTCGGATTTTCCTTTTCCAACTTTGGGAAATCGGTTCTCTCTTATTAATATATTTCTTTTATTGATAAAAGGGGAAAACTTTATATGCATACACATAGAATCGAATGGTTAAGGCTACTCTAGAATTGTAAATCTCTCGCCTTTAATATTTTCGTTAACTTTTGATAAATTTTAATGGTAACAATACTAAAAATACCACTACATATGCTTTAAATTTTCAAAATATACTCGTTTTTACCATCTCTCTCCAAAACCTGGACTAGTCACCAAACCTTTCATTGTTTTCGAGAAGTATTTATATGATTAATTGTCAGCGATTGTCTTATTATTGATGTGATTTTTTTAATTTCCTTCTTGCTTTGCAATGTTTACCTCTAGTTGCTGAGAAAACTGATAGAGTAGAAGAGAAAGGGTAAATTTTCAAGCTTTATGATTTGAATCGAGCCACGATATTTATCAAGGTTCTAAACTCTAGGCGCTAGTGATACCTTAAGCGGTCATGACAGACTGCGTCAACTATGGGAGGGATAATCGTTGTTCATCAAGTAATTAAGCTTGGATGAAAGCCGAGAAGTCTTGATGCACGAGGATCAAAATATGGGCTATATTACGAGAAAGTTTGCTTTGAGTATAAAATTTAATAAGATTGCATAAAATGGTTGGTGTTTTTGTGTGTGGTGAAATCAATTCAATTACAACATCCCAAGATCGAACAATTGACAAACAATCAATTAGTAACGAGAATGAACACAATTATCACAATTACGAAAGAAATTTTCAACAATAACCTAGCAACCAAGAGTGCTAGACCGACGAAGAAGTCAATCTAAGAGCAAATCAATCAATCAATTAATAATATAATATGTGAGCTTTGTCTTAGTTATCGGTTCTGTTTCTCGACTACCGACCTAATCTAGGGTTAGCTACACTCTCGGGAATTATTACTAACCTTTTGATTGCAAGGAATATGACAATTTTCGAGCCAAGGAAAATCACTCTAGCAGTCGATCCCTTGATTCTACTTAATTCCAGTCATACAAGCCCCTCTCGGAGTCAAATATAAGCTAACATGTGATTTATAAAGAGCTAATTCATAAATCACACAATCAATCCAAAGTAGAATCACAATTATATCAATTAAAAGATCAAAAGATTAACTCATGACGTATAATGTCTAGTACCCATGATTTAGGGTTTTTAATTTTTATCTCCAAATCACGGTGCTTAAGTGAAAAGCCACTAAAATACAAAGGAAATCAACAAATGGAGATATGAAATGCAAACTTAGGCCCATAGTGAGCTTAGATGCTCTCAAAGATGCTTCAACTCCTTATCTTGGTGTCTTGTTGTCTTCCTTGGTGAGTTCTTGTGTTCTTTATGGGGATTGATGTAGATCTTCCTTTAGTAGCCTTTAAATGGAGAGAAAGTGCAAGAATTAAAGCTCGAAGATGGCCAAACTTCAATGAACAGTGTTGGGTTCGTGGCTACCGGTAGGTGAGACTCTCCAAAAAGTTGTGTGTCCAAATCTCTAGGTCACTCAAGCTTTTATAGTTTTAGGTTTTGGCGATGTCATGATCGTGACATTCATCATCACACGGATTAATGAAAATAAAATTACCTTCAACTTGAATTTGAAGTTTTTTGTTGATAATGCTCAAACGAATCAATGCTTGTTTCTAACTTTGGAAATCAAGCGAAAAGTGAGAGAAAGCATGCTACAAACATGTATATGTATCTCTATCAGGCACATTAAGATAAAGTACAAAAATGTTATACTCTTGAAAGTATATCATAAAAGATGGAATGATTCGTCAATTATACAAAACCTCTTATTGTTATTGTTATGGTTTCTAACCAAATGAAATGAGGAGTGTATACATAATCTTTACGGGTCAAGGAAACGAAGTGGAGTGAAGCGTGCGACTGGGACACAGATCAAATCATTGGCTCTAGGCGCGGTCAATCCTGGCCGTTCAGTCATGTCCAGAACACGATCTCCGTCATCGTCAATCTTCCAATCAAAGCACTGAATCATAGCCGCGAGCATGACGGGCAGCTCTAGCAGGGCCAGGGACATGCCGGGGCAGCCCCTCCGACCCGACCCGAAGGGCAGTAACTGGAAATGCTGCCCCTTAACGTCTATGGGCCCAGCCCCATCCAAGAACCTCTCGGGCTTGAACTCCAATGGGCCTTCCCAACACTTTGGGTCTCTTCCGATGGCCCACATGTTCACGAAGAGCATGGTGTTCGCTGGGATCGTGTACTCCCCGACTCGACAGTCTTGGACTGACTTTCTGGCGATCATGGGGATCGGAGGGTGGAGACGGAACGACTCCTTGATGATGGCCTGAATGTATGGAAGGTTTGGACCGTCTGATTCGCTTACTATCCTATCTCTCCCGACGACTTGGTCGATCTCATGTCGAGCTTTTTGTAGTACACTTGGGTGGTTGATGACCTCAGCTAATGCCCATTCTGTTGCAATAGCTGTTGTGTCCGTAGCTGCCGTGAAGAAATCCTATAACAAAAACAATTCCTTCTTTTTTTTGTTTAGGTGTATAATTTACGATTTTGCTACTCCAATTTTAGCTTGTTAGGTGTTTTACTATTTTTGAAATAGCTATAAGGCTCATTAATTTTCCTGATCCTTTCAAAACCTACCCTAAAATATTTTAGTTGAATAAATTCAAACACATTAAAAAATTAGGTTTTATGTATGTGGGCTGCGGGCCGCCACATAGCCGCAAAAACTTGGCATGATCAATCCTGATGATTTCATTGGAAACATCGACTACTGCCCGACAAATAACAACACTTTATTACGTACTTGCGCTCAATTATTTTTTTATTTATACGAATTATTGTGTAAAACATTTATTTAAAAGCAGATATAATTTTCTTTGAATATCACAAAAACTATAATTTTAATTAATTGTTCTACATACAACCAAGTTAACAGACTAGATAAACACGTGTCTCATTTTCTAAATTTACCAGTACCACTAACAATTTCAAAAATGATCTTAGCCCTCCTCCATATCTAATTTGTAGGTAAAGTTCGAGGCTCAACTTGTATATATAAAAGTAAAGAGATTGAATAAACAAAATTATGGGTTGTTTTGTATAAAAGTTACATGAATATCCCCAGTGCTCGATTTTTTCTCAACGTTATTCTCAAATTCGGAGTTAATCAAGTTAATCTTTTTCATTATTGAAAAATAAGTTGTTCGAGATAACTCTCCAAATATACTTTTGCTTAAAATCTTACATGCAATTTTAAAATGAAATTGTTTGACCTTCTCACTCTTTTATCACTTTACTTATAATGATAGTAAAGTCATATCCTATATTATATATTGTTAAAAGCAGGTTTAATCATAAAATTTTTAATGGTTGAGAACAAGTTAAGAAAATAAATAGAAGTGATCGATATTTGAGAGCTTACCAAAAACAAGGCCTTAATATGAACTCTTGTAATATGGACCTCTGCATTAGGATCTTCCGCAACGTCGAGCAACATGTCCAAAAAATCCTTCACTTGCTCATCATCATCATCATTTCCCTCCTCCTCCTTTCTCATCATAGCCCTCTTTGCTCTCACTTCCTCGCGATCTCCAATGATCTTCTCGAGCAACGCATCGTACCTCCTATGAGTCTCCTCGATTCTCTTCCTCGCTCCGTTCAAATCCACGTTCTTAAACAACCATATAAAGTCGGAAACATTAAACTCCCCAAACATCTGCGTCACGTGTCGAATCACCTCCCTAGCGTCCCCGCTGTCCGCGCCCGCTCTCCCGATCATCATTTGCGATATTATGTTGTTGGCCAGCTTCATGAGCTCGTCCGTGAGATTCACCGCCCCGCCCTCCTCCGACTTCTCGGCCAACCGACCTAGAAAAAGGCGGTACTCTCGGGCCCGGACGGGCAGGAAGTTGGAGATGGTGCGGTGTCCCAAGAGCTCCCCCATGCACATCTTCTTGACGAACTTCCAATAGGGGCCGTAAGGAGCGAAGGCGAAGGAGGAGCTGTAGGTGAGCGTGTCGATGGCCTTGTTGTGTTTACGGGAAGTGAACTTGCTCTCGTGCGTCTTGAGGAGCTCGCACGCGAGCTCCGGCGTGGAGGCCACCACGACCGGGATCGAGCCGAGGCGGAGGTGGAACAAGGGGCCGTGGCGCAACGCTAGGTCCCGGAAAGTTTGGTGGATGTGGGGACCGAGGAGGTGGAGGTGACCGATGATCGGCAGCGCCGCCGGGCTCGGAGGAAGAGACGGCTCGTGTGATCGCCGAGTGGAGAATATGAAGAGGAGTAGGGTTGAGATAATGATGAGAAAGAGAGCTACGATGATGGGATCAAGTGCCATTGTTGCTCACATGGAAAATTTTCTATCTTGGCCGATGATAGGAATGGAGATCCTTTTATTTTGTAGAATAGGGTGGTGGTGGACGTTGTTAACAATATGCAATAAAACAAGTTTCACAATAAGTTAATAACATATGTATACAGGAAATTTCATTACCATTGAAAGTCAAACACAAAAATATGATTAAGACTCTTTTCAGATATGTTTTAAGATTTGAATTTGTCTAATTGAACAAGGTTTTCAAACATAGAATAATTGTCTACTTGTTATTCATATCTATAAGGAGGAAAATAAAGCTATACATTATTTAGATCGGCCCGGTTTATTAATGTTTGTGATTGTCACATCCTCGCTCTTCATTTATTGATTCTTTTATTTACACTGATTTGTTTGTAATCATAGGATTATTTCATCTATTCATTAAAGTTATTTTTTTTCTCGTCTCAACGATTATCATTTTAAAAAAAATGGATAATTTCATGTGGCTGCACTTAAATATAGTTGTTTTTCATCTGGGTATACCTAAAATTTTTTTTCCACCTGATTACGTCTAGTTACTGCAAAATTTTCACTTTACGTTTTCCGTCCAATTCCGTTACGTTTTAACATTTTTTCATGTGAAATGACTAAGATGTACTTAGGGGTGAAATGAGTTATTAAAATTAGATTTAAAAGACTAAAATGCCCTCTCATGTTCTTCTAATTTTCAAACTCATGTCATCCCTTCCTTATCTTTACCGTCTCTCTCTCTCTCTCTTCTTTCTTTTTTTTTTCTCTCCCTCTCTTCTCTCTCATCTTTCCTCCCGACTATTATAAATCCAACTGTCAAATATATGGAGCAACACTAAACTTCTAAACCCAATACCCAAAATTTCTAATTCCAATACCCTCTCTTCTCTCTCCTCTTTCACTCATCTCCCAAACAAAAATCTAGCAATGAACAGAAAATATGAAGCCATACATGAGCAAGAAACATAGCGGCAATAGATTTTCAAATATTTTTATCCAAATTTAGCACAGATGATTTCCAAAAAGAAGAAAATTTCAAAAATTTTCTTCCAATTCCAAGCAAAGTTGGTGAACACAAACAAGAGTAAAGACCCAAAAATACGAATTCAGCATCCTAAAAGGCCAAAATATGAACCCATATCTAATTAAAAAATAAATAAATTCAGAAAAATATAGCAAGCTAAACCAAATGACCCATTTAACAAAATAAAGAGCAAAACCCATAAACGAAAAAAAGAGATGATTTTGATTTAAAGGGTCAACTTGAACACCAGAATGGTAAACACCGAGACCGAGCCAATAGGTGTAGCCATTGATGGTGGTGAGATCGTAGACATTGAGATAGACCAGCACCAATCTGATCCTATTCTTCCTCGAAATCAGCACCATTTTGCAAAACATTGTTATGGGAACAAGAGCAACAGAGCTCAAAGTGAAATTAGAAGGAGAATGAGAAATGGAAAAGAGAGTAATTTAATGGATTCATGTGAAATGAAAACTCTCAGTTTCTTCTTCTTCTTCTTGTTCGAAAACTTGAAAGCTTAGTTTATATCAAATTGTCAGGAGGAGAGAGAAGAGAGAAGAGAGAAGAGAGGGAGATGAGTGAGAAAGAGAGAAAAAGGGAGAAGAGTGAGAGGGTAAGCATAAAGAATGGATAACATGAGTTTGGAAATTAGAAGGACATGTGAGGGTATTTTATTATTTTCAAACCAATTTTAATAACTCATTTCACTCCTAAGGGCATTTTAGTCATTTTCACATGAAAATGTTAAAAACTTACAGAATTGGATGGAAAATGTAAAATAAAATTTTTGAAATTCTAGTCATAGTCAGGTAGAATTTTTTTTTCTTTTAACCGTATCCAAGTAAAAAATATTTATATTTAAGTGTAGCCAACTGAAATTATCCATAAAAAAATTTATGTTGAAATAATGGCGTACTGCTTGAAGTGTGCCACCAACTCTTTTCATGTTTACAGGTGATAAACTTGTTTTGAAATGCACACCACTGGGAAATTGTAAATGAAGAAAGACCATCCTCATACAATTTCTCTACTCTATTTCTTGCGTCCTTTACTTTTGCCTTGTTTTTATTCTAATAAGGTCTAGATTTCATTAATTGGTTGCATTTTCACTTCAATATTAACATATAACTTTTTGCAACACATTATTAAGCATGATTAGCTAGGATATCATAAAATTTACAAGTCATCACTAAATTTCACATCAAAAAATTATATATTATTATACTTGTCGTATATTTATATATAATATTATGAGATAATTACACTTCGCCCCTGCTAAAATAATCACTTTTACATTTTACTACAACTAAAAAAAAGTTTATATTTTACTATCGCTAATTGCGTTTTTTTACACTTTACCCTAACAATGTTAGATTTTGGATGAAATTTTCATTTTATAACAAAAAGACCAAAATACCCTTTGGGTTTTCTTCCCCTAACTAAGATCAACCTCCACTCAAATCCGGTCAGACCCGGTTTAATTATTAATAATTAAAATAATATTAATTAAGAATTAAAATAATATTATTTATTAATAATATATTGAAACTTTCGAATTACATGACTCTCAAATCGAAGAGAATCGAAAGATCAAGAACTTTAATGAAAAATTTATTTATTCATACTTAATATTATTTTGATATTTAATAATTAAAAATTATTAATTATTAATAATATATTTAATTATTAATAATACGGTGAAATTTCGAATGACATAACTCACTCATACGAGCTCTATTTCGGGCTCATAATATATCAAATCGAATAGAATCATAAGTTCAACAATTTCGAAGAAATAAGTTTTTGTCTAAAATTCTATCCAACGACGACAAATTTTTTAATCTTTAAAAAAAATTCGTTCAACATTTACCAGTGTTAGAGAAAAATGTTAAAAAAGTTATTAATTATTAATAATTTATATTTTTGGTACTAATTATTTATCACGTAAAATTAAATCAATTATTAATAATATATAGACAAATACTTATTTCTTCAAAGTTGTTGACTTCCAATTCTCTTTGATTTGATATAATATATGAGCCCGAAACAAAACTCGTATAAGAGAGTTATGTTATTTGAAAGTTTCAATATATTATTATTTATAATTAGTATTATTATTACTATTAATTGATATTATTTTAATTATTAATTTACTTTTAATTTTAATTATTAATAATTTATAATTGAAAAAATGATTTACTTTTATTTTTATTAAATAATTATAATTAATAATAAAAAATTAAATAATGATAATAAATTATTTTTTTATTAATAAATATTATAATTTGATGAATAATGGCATCAATTTGAAATTTTGATGAATAATTGAGGGCAATTTCAACTTTTCATACAAAATGAAAATTTTTCATCCAAAATCTAACACCGTTAGTGTAAAGTGTAAAAGGTACGCAATTAGCTGTTGTAAAATGTAAACTTTTTTTAGCTGTAGTAAAATGTAAAATCGGTCATTTTAGCATGGGCAAAGTGTAATTATCCCTAATATTATTAGCAACCCAAAATTTATTAAAATTATGACATCTTGAACTCGAAATTTCAAGATTGTCTAAAAAAAAGTATTATTGAACTTCATGTTCATGTAAACCTAAAGTTTACAGCTGTTGGAATTTATAGGTTATGAAGTTCTAGAATTATCGACAAATTTACTAGACTTGACATTTTTAGAGATATTCAAAATAACCAAACCGAAGAAAACTGACCAAACCAAACCAAACCGGCCGGTTCAGATAACTATCTAATTCCGTTCTAGTCGATTCGGTTATGTTCTCATGGAAAACTCAATAATGATCGGTTCGATTTTGATTCAATTTCCTGAAAACGATTAAAAATCGATCTGACTGACTGGTTCAACTTTACCCTTTATTCTCAATCAACACGTATCATTTCATGAAAACTTTTGATATTTGTTTGAAAATCAAATAGAAACCATCACGTGGCGATTATACACAACATCATTATGTTAAAATTTTATTATCCATTCATATTATTTTAATTAAAATATAAAGGAAAAGGAAAAGTAAAAGTAAAGTCTGACTCTCTCTATTCTTGTTCCCAAACAAAACAATGAACACTTCGATTTCGGTTTGGTTTCATGAAGAACCAAACCGGTTGGTTCGATTCGGTTTTTAAATCATGAACACCTCTAATTTTTGTAAATTGAAAGTTCATAGTTGGAATTTACAGAACCTGAAGTTCTTGTCATGGATTACATTATGAAATGTTAAAATTAAAACATGAAGTTTAAATATTTAGAACCTGAAATTCTAAAAGTCCATGAAATAAAATAAATCATCAAACTTGTCTTGTCAGCAATTAACCATTCCAATAAGTGAATGTAAAAAATATGATTACTATTATAAAGTTCATGTGAAACCATGTCCTCAGAAGTGGTCCCGGTTTAAATTATATAGATACAAGTCTCACAAATCTAGCATCCATGATTATGGTGGTTTAGCCCATAATCAGAGGGCACTCAAATGCCATATTCATAAGAAAAAAAGAAGAGTGATGATAGTTATCCTCTATTATACCTCGTTTTCACATAATGATTCTCAACTAAAATAAAATTTGAGTCACTCAACTACGTTGAAAGATAAATTTTCAACGTTAAAAAAATTTAGATGAAAAATGCTATTTTGAAATTGAAAAGACGAAAATGCTCTTGGTGAAATTCAAACCTTCAAATCATGCCATTGAGCCAATTTCATGTAACCAGCAGTGCAGGGATGCTCAACATCCCCATGAAAGTATGTAAAATCAATAGTGCTTTAACATTGTTATATACACGAGGGATAAGATGTATCGTCCCTCTAAACGTGCCGCACTCTATTTTGCATGTTGTTCATATCACGGGTTGAATTTCACGATGGAGACTCTAGCTAGAAGCAAAACTTGCGCCTGAAACCATGAAGCTCATCGTCAAAATTCGACACTGTTAGAATAGTTAATTAATTAGGGTTTCCTATTTTTGTTATGTTTTCTAGTTTGGTTTATTTCCTATTGTTCCCTATATAAAGGAACCTCCTATTGTAATTCATAATAAAGTTATTCTGAATAATAGAATTTATTTTAGAAATTCAACATGGTATCAGAGCCTGGTTAGGTTAGATTCGATCCTAGCCGTGTGGCTTTGCTCACTCGCTAATTGTGTTTTAGCGGGTGGGCGGGGCATTATTGTTCCGTTTCTTCCACACAAAAAATATTTCGAGTTATTGTTCACAGGGCACAAATTACTGTTCACCAGTACTATTCACGGGAATTCACTGTTCACGGAACTATTCATCCCAGTTTTTCCAGATTTGTTTCTCGTTCTAACATCCTTCGGCGATCGTTTGTCGTCACCTCCACTCCGGTTAGGCTCAGAGGCCTCTAACAAGTTCCTTCCAATATGTTTCAACTACTTCCTTCAGACGCGTCGTCGCACGCCTTTGATGCTCGTTTTTCAAGTTTTCTGCTCTGCTAATTTTGCTGAGTTTACACCGTCATAGTTGCTTGAAATTGTTACGCACCGACGTAGTTGCTTGAGAAGTTTAGTGGTTCTTCTTAAAAATCACCTTTGCACCGTCGTTATGCGGCGCAGTTGCTGCACCGTCATTATATGACGTAGTTGCTTGAAAAATTCGGTGATTAATCTTAAAATCACATTGCACTGTTGCTATGCAACAAGTTGCCGCACCGTCATTATGTGACGTAGTTTCTTGAAAAGTTTTAGTGATTCTTTTTAAAATTCACTTGTTCTCATGTCCGTATCATCGGTATGATTGAAGAAAGTTTTGCACCGTCGTTGTTCGAGATGGTTGCTCGGTTATGTTTAATTCCCTATTATTCATTGCTTCACGTGCAAGACTCGTGTTTTATGGCTTGCACGTGAGGGGAAGTGTTAAAATAGTTAATTAATTAGGGTTTCCTATTTGTGTTATGATTCCTAGCTTGATCTATTTCCTATTGTTCCCTATATAAAAAAACTTCCTATTGTAATTCATAGTAAAGTTATTCTCAATAATAGAATTCTATTTTAGAAATTCAACAACGGGTTGAATTTCACGATGGACACTCTAGCTAGAAGCAAAACCTGCGCCTGAAACCATGAAGCTCATCGTCAAAATTCGACACCATGATTAATCTTTTAAGTTAGTTTACTCCTGTAAAATAAGAGAATCCATCAAATATCGATAAGGTTATATCAAGTAATCAAAACAAAATCAACTGACAAAAAATAAATAAATAGAATTATTGGGTTTCCTGCCAGCTAGCGCTTAGTTTAACGCATGGACTGAGTGAGTGCAAACAACTCCTCCTCCCCATAAACAATTTCCAATCGAGCAATTCCAAATCTTGAGTTCAGGATGGGCAATAAACAATAAAAGACAAAAACCATTGTGTTTAAAATCTAGTGTAAGCTTTATTTTAGTCAAACGTAATTCATACAGTGAAAGTGACTTGATCTTAAATTTGAATACTTCATCACGTAAACTAATATACGTTAACCTGATCATAATTGTTAGGAAAATGACATTTTAATCAGCTAACCATTTTTACTTTAGTACAACTAACTATTATTTTAGCTTGTGTAGTGTTTTAAGTATTTAAAATTTTCATTTCAATTAACTTTATCCAATTTTGTTAGATTATTTATTAAAAAGATAAAATTTCTCTTTAACCGTAATGACCCCTATCTAATGTTTTATTATTAATTATCAATAAAATTAATTAAAAAATGAATTATAATATAAAATATATTTTTTCATTCATAATGATATTATTATATTGAGTTTTATTTTTCAATTAATTTTATAAATATTAAGTAACTAATAATAATAATAATAATAATAATAATATATAATATTATTATTATTTTAAATATATATTTAAATTTTATAATATAATGTATTTTTAGTAAACTTTTTTAATTCCCTTGATTTTATTAATAATTAAATATTAAATAGGAGTTAGAGTTGAAGGGTAATTTTGCCTTTTAAATAAAAAAAATCTAACATAATTGGATGAAGTTTATTAAAACGAAAAATCTAAATACTTAGCACATCACTCGAGCTAAAATGATAGTTAGGTGTACTAAATTGAAAATAACGGATATTTAACCGTACTAAAGTGTCATTCCCTAATTAATATGATTAAACCTCTATTTTGGAAATTTTTTAATGCATATTCACGTACTCGAGTAACATTGGATTATATTATTGACTGTAAAACTTAAACACATACCATAATTAGCATTTTTTATTGGCAAAATTGTGATGAAACAAGCCAGCACTAAATATGTGATTCGTAAGAGTTCTTAAGATTATTGGATCAATAACAGGCTCAAGATGCACCCTTATGTAGAATGGGGCCCAATATTGCCACTTAACTCCCATCGAGGTCCAACAGAGGTTGAAAACAAAGACGAGATATCGCAGCGCGACTTAAACCCAGGACTTTTGGACCCAAGTTCAAATGGTTAACCAATTAATTAAGCAAGTGTTGGTTAGTATTTTCTTTTTACTAAAAATATAGGATTAATTTTTAGTAATTACATCAATCTATCCATTCAACTAAGCCGAAATCGTTGGAGTGTTCCTTTAGACGGAACTTAATTAATATTTTTGTTTCAAATTATGTTTTTTATCATCAATTTGAAATTATTAAAATTTGAGAACCCGAAATAGGAGTCAAAACACCACATGCTTGCCAAAAAAGCAAACAACCATGAAGTGATACAGAAGAGAAAGAAAGACAAAACACCAAAATTCCAAACCCCTTACAAATCCCAAATATCCTGCTTCACATCAAAATTCCAACTAGTAATAAATCCATTAATTAATAAGCCGTTGTTACGATTAGATTGACTATATTTTTAGTGGACGGAAATATGTATGATCACATGCTTATTGCTGTAGTTCTAGCAAACAGAAAGATGTCTACTCGCATGTTGCAACATCTTTCAAGACAGTAATTTTGGTAAGTTTATGGTTTTAAGAGATATTTTATATTGAGATTGATTTTACACAATTCAGAAGTGTAGAAGCATACGGAAACTTCAGATTCGTTGGGGTACATGTTAAAAAGGTTAAGGAAACCCTAGAGATCATGTAGACGAAGCAGCTGCTATGAAAGCTGGAGAGCGTTCCCTTAGCAGTTTGGTTTTTCCCCTTTTTTAGTTGTAGTTCGTTCTTTGTGCAAAAGGTTCAGAGCTCCTAAGCGTGTTGGACCAGCGTGTTGGGCGGCTGGATTTTTTGACAAGAACGACGTACTTGTAATCATTCACTATTCGAAAAAATGAGTGCTTGAGTAATCGGGTTGTGCGTGCGTGATTGAATATTCACGAATCTTCTTGTTTGAAGAACAGATGACGCACCGAGCGGAGGAGATTGCTCGAAGAGTGGAATCGGGAGAGGATCTCGAATTCATGGGGAGTCCCTAGTCTTGATGTTCACTTGTAGTAATAGCATAGGACGTTGATTTGTATGATAATCATAAGGTCTTGTATGTACTATTGACTACTTTATAGTGAAACCATTCCACTGGCAGAGTGCCCCCAGACGTAGGTGACGTTGCATTGAACTAGATAACCATATTGCGTGTCTTTTATTTCTGTTATGTGCTTGTTTAAATCCATAATCTGTATACTAGCAAGTTGTCTGTCACAAAGCTCCAACATTGTGTGAGACATCTTGCGGTTTAACTGATCAGAATTTTCAATTGGTATCAGAGGGGGCATCTAAACTGTTAGGTAGGCTCTTGCGAAGTTTATTCTGATTACCAGATATGGATGGTTTCAGAGGAGGAGGCTCGATATATCGTCCCCCAGTCCTTGATGGATCTAACTATGGCTACTGGAAGGCCCGGATGAGCGCTTTTATGAAGTCTCTCGACAGCAAAACTTGGAAAGTTGTGATCCATGGTTGGGAAGCTCCAGAATCTGTTGATGCTCAAGGGAGTGGGATAGGTCTCAAAGCCGAGAAGGATTGGAGTCCTATAGAAGACGAGGCGGCTCAGTATAACTCTCGTGCTCTCAATGCTATATTTAACAGCGTTGATAAAAATGTTTTCATACTGATCAACACGTGCACGAGTGCTAAGAAGGCCGGGGAAATACTTGTTGTTTTCTATGAAGGAACCACAAAAGTTTGTGAGCAAAAACTCCAGTACCTCACCACAAATTTTGAAGCTCTGACCATGAATGAAGACGAGACCATTGCTGACTTCAATGTTCGTATTAGAGACCTCGCCAATGAGTCCTATTCTCTAGGCAAACCCATGACCGACGAAGATCTAGTAAGAAAAACCCTGAGAGCGCTAAGTCTAAGATTTAAGATCACATTGATAGAAGAAGTTCATGATCTCAAAACCCTAAAGTTTGATGAGTTGATGGGATCCCTCATTACATTCGAGTTTACTCTTCCTAATATGAAGAAGAAACACAAGGGAGTGGCGTTCAAAAGCTCTACCCATAGTTAAAAAGAACATGTATTCTCAGACTCTAATGAAGAAATTGATAATACTATTGCTATGATGGCTAAGAACTATGACAGGGTCATGAGAAGATTTAACCAAAAATCCAGGAAGAATGTGCCACAAGATGTGAGAGACAATTTTCTGCCCAGATTTCAAAAGAATGAAAACACTCACAAAACTGGCAGAGGTAGTGAACGTTATGGAAATAGCCGAGATATTCAATGTCATAAGTGTGAAGACTTTGAGCATATTGAGAAGAAATGCCCCAACTTCCTGAAAAGGCAGAAAAATGGGTACAGTGCCACTCTAACCGATGATGAAGAAGAAAACAACGATACTGAACAAATAAGTAAATTCGTTGCCTTTCCAGCCTCTACTTCTCCTTTTGATCTTGAGTATGACACAGAATCCACTGAGAAGTTTGTCTCTGATGATGAGCTATCTGACAATACCATGAATGATGCGTATAATAAGTTATATAGTAAGTGGATTGCAGAGTCCCAAATTATTGACAAGCAGAGTGCTCTAATTCTCTCCCTCACCGAAGACAAAACAAGACTCTTAGAGAATTTTGTTGAGATAAACGCGAGGTGTTGGGCCCGTAGACAGTTGTCCACAAGCACCCGATAACGCACAAGTGCAAGCGGTCGTTACAAGTAATAATTCCTAGTAAGCACATGGTCGAATCCACAAGGACCAATAAGGGTTAATTCAATTTAACTAATGCTATTAAGTGTAATTTAAAATATGCAATTTACGGGAGATACTATTCAGTAGAGAAAACCATGGATGCTAGGCCACTGAATCATAATCATGTCACAATTTCGGAATGAATTCTCATGCACACACTTGAATCCTATGCAAACAATTATACTGACACCACCTCTCGGTATTGGTGTCAGCCTAAACTCGAGAAGTTCATCACCCCTCTCGGGTAGATAGACACCACAAGTCTGCATTAGCACAACAATAATGGAATCGGGGTTCCGAAGAGTTGAACCCCCGCAAATTAAAGCATGTCTATCACCCACCGGCAGGCACATCAACGTGACTCAAACAAGTAATCAATATTCGCCAATACAAATCACAAGCATTAAGTACTTTAATTCACCCCAAAACATGCATAAACAATTCAATCCATAATTATAAAATCATCACAATTCAATTCAAGACCTAGCATCTATGATCAAGGGTGTTTAGCCCATGATCATGGTGCTAGAACCAAAATCCATAAAAGTAAATATAGAAAATTGAGTTTGAGAAATAAGAACGATGAACCCTAAACCCAAGTGGGTTGAAGAACATGAATCTAGACTCCTCTCAATCGATGATGTGAATCTCAATTGATCCTTGTGCTTTGACCTCCTTTGAATATGAATTCGTCCTCCCCTCGAAGCCACAAATCCTCTCCTTGGTCGATTCGGTGTGTTCTACTCTCTGCTCTCCCAAAACGTGGTCTGGCTCAGTTCAATTGTGGCATGAACACTAAATTCTTTGACCCCCTTCCTTCAGAATTCGCGTTTGGCTTATATATTTTTTTCTGCGTCTGGGAGGTGTAACGATCGTTACAGTAAGTTTAACGATCGTTACATCATCGTTACATCTCCGTTGCATCATCGTTCCAA
The DNA here is from genome assembly GCA_963920655.1 of Geranium rotundifolium. NCBI lineage: Eukaryota > Viridiplantae > Streptophyta > Magnoliopsida > Geraniales > Geraniaceae > Geranium > Geranium rotundifolium. Next base: position 26,938,117 of record OY987317.1, on the reverse strand, counting down.
GTCTCTGTCTTCGAATTTCCTTCGAATTGATATATTATGGGCCTAAATCGGAGTTCGGATGAGAACTCTACACCACTCGAAGTATCAGAAATTTTCGCCCTCTTTTAGACCTTTAATGAAAAAACTTCCTTCACAAGAATTGTAGCTCTTTTCGTCCTCTTCAATTTAAATATAACGTTTGCTCGATTTGGATTTCGGATGTGGATGTTATAACACTTTCAAGTTAGCTGGTCTGCAATCCCGATATCTGTTTTAGTGCTGCCTTTCAGTGCTGTAGTAAGCTTCTTCCCATGAAATTTAGAGAATACTTCCTTCTAGAGAGTTGTAGATCGCTGATTTATCTTCGATCAGATCGAACTTTGGGTCACCTCGGATTAAATATGAGGAAGTTGTGCTCTCTGAAAGATTCTGCTGGGATTTTGGCTCGGTTTTGACCCTTTTCACATGTATTTTGCATGTTCACACTAAACATACCCGAAGGTGTAAAAGTGGCATAAAGATCAATAATTTAACACATCGAGGGTGAAATAACACCTAGAATGTGGGTAATAGATATCATAAACTTACATTTGATGAGACCGCATCAACACCCCACACTAAGCATTTTCTCGCCCTCGAGAAATACAATTATACAACAGTTGTCGATTTAAACCTCGAGATTCACCCCGATAGGGGGAGTTCGACATCTCCCGAGGGTTCTGAGGTACAAACCACAATCTCATGAAATGCTTACCCTTATGACCGTCTTCAAACTCTTTTATTTATTGCCAAATAATCGGTTCACAATTGAGCTCAAATTATTGACTGCTGACAAATCACAAACCTACCCTTCCACCAATCAAATACACACAAAGTGCTTAACAAATTAATATGAGTATCATGTATGTCAGTTATGGTCTTTTTCTCACACTTTGAAAAATTTAAACAAAGGGTAAACTAGTCACACATTAGGTTTTTGTGATGCTCGTGTAAAAAGCGATGTGAACTTGGAGTAGCATATCTGAATTGATGCCACGAGACCACTATTTTTGGAGTGAGCTTCCTTATTGCTTTTCACTCAACTTTGCTTTATTTTCCCTCCTCTTTTCAAGTTTTGGGCATTCACCATGATTGTAGAGGCGCTTCTTCTTCAATTCATTTTGCTCATTTGTATTTGGTTTCACTTGTGTTTCTTCAGAGACTCTTCTTTGCTTTGCGTTATTTTCGTTCTTCTGACACTTTAGTTGGAGACGATGTGTACATAGTTCACTCAAGATTTCCCATCCATACATTAAATTCGCTCATCCTGAAGTCTCGCCTTTTACCCCGGGCATTTCCGAGTTTGGGGATCGAGATATGCACTCGCTCTCTGCTTTTCTCACGCTCACTTCCCTTGCTCTTAATTTTTCTAGAACTCCTGTCTCTGTTTTTCCGGCACCACCAACTCAGATACACCCCTTACGGATTCACGTGTGTATGTGCCAAGTTTTTTATAAAAAATAATCTCTAGCATATGATTTTGTGACCCCTTGAAAAATAATTGAAAGTATGATACTTGACTTCCACTAGTCAATCTTACCTCATATTAACTAATTAAACACTTCCACCAAACAAGCACACTCCAAAGGGTATATTTGTGAAATTTCAGCACACAAAAAACTGACTGGGAACCATGGAACCAGGCGTACACGCCGTCGATCTCGCCGGAGGAAGATTGGGATGAGCGGAGCAACGATGGTGAGGATTGGGACGAGTCTCTCTGCCCCCGCCACTGAGATTCTGTCAGGAACTGACTCATGAATCAAGATTTTACTGAACTTTCATGTGAATTTTACACAGAAAAATGAGCTTGAAGATGAATTTACAGAGGGAATGAGAGCAGAGCTCAAGAACACACGCGGAGAAGCCAAAAAGGCAGTCAACAGTGGGTGCCTTGTGGCCAATCGACTCCCTCCACGTGGCGTGTCTTATTTGACTCTATTTACATCTTACCCTTCTATATTAATTTTTTTAAGAAATAAATAAATTATAAAATATAAATCCGCCTTAATTTATCAATTTTCATTAAATGTATTTATTAAAAAATCAATGTTATTTTTGGTAAGTGCTATAAATCATTATTAATTTATTAATGGCATGAATCATTATTCAAACCAATGTTCAATTCAATTTTTTTTAATTCAAACCAATGTTATTTCGGTAAATTTTTTAAGACAATTTTGGTAAAACATTGGTAAATCTATAATTGATATTATTTTTTATTTTTTGGAAGATCAAATCCAAATTTTTCATTAAAATGTGTTCTAATTTGATGGTTAACTATATTTTGAGATTTTTTTTTATCGAAAAAAATTATAATTCCAAGTTAAGAAAAAGAAAACCTAAAATAAAATATACTAAAATTATAAAATATGTATATCAATGGGCATTAAATATTATTACTTTTGTCTATATATAAAAATTATATTTTAATACGGAACGAGTTTGCCGAGTTTTTCCGAGTTTTGTTCGAGTTTCGAGTTATTCTCATATTTCAGCGAGTCGAGTTTTACCCTGAGTTCCGAGTATCATAACTTTGGCTACACCCCACACTAGAGATGTGCACGGTCCACCGAGCTAAAAATAAGAATAAAATATGCAACGTGCTTGCATGAAATTTAGGGGCTCAAGAGTCACCCATTTCCCCTATCAAAAACAATATAAACCCAATCAAACACTCTCTTTCCTATGATAGCAAAAGAGTACATCAATAAACACATTTGGATTTCAAAATTTTTATATGTATAGGGTAAGTGATAAAATTTGTGCCTAGAGGCATCAACAAACACGAGTGCATCAATGCACTTGTCCTTAATCTTTTCAAAAAAATTATGCATCAAACGTGAATAAGATGCACATGAGAAGTAAGGAGAGATATCATCTCGAGTGTAAATCTCCGGTAGCTCATCTCTCTCATTTTTTCCGTCACATGGGCGATCTTCTCCATCCAGAAGCACTAGAATGGGGCCCATTCCGCTCAACTCTTGCGTTTTCTCCCTGAGCTTTTCGATAATGTACCTTTCATTAGAAAAAGAAATTTCATAAGAAATAATTAAAGATATCTCATTATCGATGCAAGCATATCTAAAATTGTTACTTAAACAAGAGTTTTCAATATAATCAAGAGGAGGTGGAGCCCATGTTTTTGTATCAACCACGGGCTCCCTTACCGATACACCCATATATATGTTGTGGTTGACTCTTTTATTCACTTCTCGGCATGGCTCCACCATAAGCTCCTCTTCTTTTTCATTTTTGACCTCTTGAGGAGAGTCGACTTCCATCTTGATCTCCTAGTGAGCTAATGTTGGCACTTCGGCCACTTTTGACTTGTTTATCTTGATCTCTTGGAGAGAATCGTCATCAAACCACCCTAGAGGTCCATATAGATTTTTGGCCTCGAGAAATTTTTCAGTCTCTTTAGTCAACTTTGGTACTTTGGCTATTTTGTCTCCTCCAAAACTCTCTCATATTTCTCCACATTGGCCTCAAATGCCTCCTTATAAAACCTATCCATTTCGGCATACTTCCCAAGTATTTCGTCTTGAGTTTGTAGCAATTGCGTCATCTCATTCATTATTTCCGTCCTCTTCTCTCGAGGAGAATAATCTTGATAATCACCATATCGATTCACTTGGTTTCCATAATAAGCGTGGACTGAGTGATTCTCTGGGTTGGATGATGTGAGGTTTTGGTAAGGGTAGTATTCTTGATCATTTTGAGATGACCTCTTTTGGTAGGATGGCGGAGGGTCATAATATGATTGGTAGTCATGTGGTGATCGCCTTTGATTTAAGTAATGGTAAAGGGGATCATCCCGGTAGGAATAATACCCACTACTACCTTGGCCTTGATAACCTTGCCTTGTAGCATAATACTCTGGCTCCCCTCTATCTCCATCATGACATCCATACGACGTTGATTGCTCTTGAGGAGTCCACTCGTGATCTGGTTGGCTTGTCCTCTCTTGATGATACTCATAGCCTCTCCAATATTGCACCATTTAATTTTCTCTCTTTCTTGCCTCCTTAAATTGATATTCACAAATCTAAATCACTAGGCAACACGAGAAAGAGAGTTAGGGCACTAATGTACAAAACACACAATGAGCAAGAGATCAAGAAAATAAAATATATAAAAAAATTAATAGCAAAAATTAAAATAAATTAACTGTTGGTCCCCGGCAACGGCGCCAAAAACTTGTTAGGCCCGTAGACAGTTGTTCATAGGCACCCGATAACGCGCAAGTGCAAGCGGTCGTTACAAGTAATAATTCCTGGTAAGCACATGGTCGAATCCACAAGGACCAATAAGGGTTAATTCAATTTAACTAATGCTATTAAGTGTAATTTAAAATATGCAATTTATAAAAAAAAGTTTGATAATTTATAAAATAGAAATGCTTGGGAGAGACTATTTAGTAGAGAAAACCATGGATGCTAGGCCACTGAATCATAATCATGTCACAATTTCGGAATGAATTCTCATGCACACACTTGAATCCTATGCAAACAATTATACTGACACCACCTCTCGGTATTGGTGTCAGCCTAGACTCGAGAAGTACATCACCCCTCTCGGGTAGATAGACACCACAAGTCTGCATTAGCACAACAATAATGGAATCAGGGTTTCGAAGAGTTGAACCCCGGTAAATTAAAGCATGTCTATCACCCACCGGCCTTCTCAGGGAGACCAACGTGACTCAAACAAGCAATCAATATTCGTCAATACCAATCACAAGCATTGAGTATTTTAATTCACCCAAAAGCATGTATACACAATTCATTCCATAATTATAAAATCATCACAATTCAATTCAAGACCTAGAATCCATGATCAAGGGTGTTTATCCCATGATCATGGTGCTAGAACCAAAATCCATAAAAGTAAATATAGAAATCGAATTTAAGAAGTAAGAACGATGAACCCTAAACCCAAGTGGGTTGAAGAACATGAATCTAGACTCCTCTCGATTGATGATGTGAAGCTCGATTGATCCTTGTGCTTTGACCTCTTTTGAATCTGAATCCGTCCTCCTCTCTAAGCCACAAATCCTCTCCTCATTCGATCTGGTGTGTTCTACTCTCTGCTCTCCCAAAACGTGGTCTGGCTCAGTTCAATTGTGGCGTGAACACTAAATTTTTCGGCCCCCTTCCTTCAGAATTCGTGTTTGGCTTATATATTTTTTTCTGCGTCTGGGAGGTGTGACGATTGTTATAGTGAGTGTAACGATAGTTACATCATCGTTACATCTCTGTTGCATCATCGTTACAATTCTCTGTTTTCGAATTTCCTTCGAATTGATATATTATGGGCCCAAATCGGAGTTCGGATGAGAACTCTACACCACTCGAATATAACAGACAATTTTTGTCCTCTTCCAGACTTTTAATGAAAAAACTTCCTTCACAAGAATTGTAGCTCTTTTTGTCTTCTTCAGTTTAGATGTAACTTTTTCTCGATTTGGATTTCGGATGTGGAAGTTATAGCAATTTCAAGTCAGCTGGTCTGCAATCCCAATATCTGTTTTAGTGCTGCCTTTCAGTACTGTTTTAAGCTTCTTCCCATGAAATTTAGAGAAAACTTCCTTCTAGAGAGTTGTATATCGCCGAGTTATCTTCAATCTGATCTATTTTTGGGTCACCTCGGATTAAATATGAGGAAGTTGTGCTCTCTGAAAGATTCTTCTGCAATTTTGGCTCAGTTTTGACCCTTTTCACATGTATTCTGCATGTTCACACCAAACATACCCGAAGGCGTAAAAGTGATATCGAGAGTGAAATAACACCTAGAATGTGGGTAATAGATATCATAAACTTACATTTGATGCAACCGCATCACGAGGCCAGACGGCTAAATTGAAAGCTTGATCAGATGACCAAATCTGTCAAGCTGATGAACTCCAACACTAAAACCTTAAACAAAATCTTGTCCATTGGAAAGCTAGCTAAAAACATGAAGGGGCTAGGCTATGCTCATAAGGCTTCCACATCTCATACTGTTTTTGTCCCCCAAAAAGAGGTAAGCCAGATGACAGGTAAGATGTTACAGACATCTGGTGACAATCAAGTCCAGCGACATCATCAGAAACATCCTTCTGCTACTTTCAAATAACCTTGCTGGGTTTGTCATTATTGTGGACAAAAGTGTCACATATAACCTTTCTGCATCTCTATGGGAAAAACCGCACTCACCCTCAATCGTCATAAACATGCGCGTCGTCCCGTCAAAAGACCTCAACTCGCAAGGAATGAAGAGTGAAAGAGACTCAACCTTGTCGACAAACGTCCTCTAAAAAAGAATAGAGAGTGAAAAATGCAAATTATCGTGCCAATATTGCATATACCACAATGACAACCTCCACCGGGAATGATTGATATTTTGATAGTGGTTGCTCACACCACATGACTGGTACTCTTCATCTATTGACTTACATATAGCCATACTCTAATTGTTATGTTACATTCGGTGACAGAGTAAAAGGTAAGATCATTGGTAAAGGTCAACTCAACTTTCCTGGTTTATCGTGTCTAACTAAGGCTTTATTAGTTGATGGTCTTACTGCTATTCTTATAAGTATAATCCAATTATGTGACCTGGATTTACTTGTGAAATTCACTCGTGAAAAGTGCACTGTGATAAATGAGAAACAGATGAAGCTCATGAAAGGAGTCAGGTCCCGAGACAAATGCTACTTGTGGTCTCCAACAACAAATAATCAAGTCACAGAGTCTTGTTTCTCCATGACAGACGAGTCCAAGCCTTGGCATCAAAATCTTGGTCATTCGAACATCAGAAGTATGCAGAAAGGTGTATCTGAAAAGGCTTTAGTCTCTATCCTGGATCTACATATTGTTCAAAGAAGAGCCTGTATTAAACGTCAGAATGACAAATAGTTGAAGAAGTCGCACAAGATGTTGCAACATCTTTCCACCTCGCGAGCTCTAGAAGTTTTCCAAGTGAACCAAAGTAGAAGTGTGAAAAGGAAGTATCAGACTCTTCAGGTCATGGAAAGAGTAATTATGTTAGCTAAAGACATTCCTCTCCACTATACCACTTTCCATATTCACAAGAGAGCCATTATCCGTTCATGTACTACTATTACTATTTATGAAATATGGAGGGGGAGAAAGTCAAGTGTTAAGCTCTTCCATGTTTGTGACTCTATATATTATATACTTTATGTTAGGTATCCCCGACCCAAGTTTGACTCCAAAAGTATCAGTGATACTGATGACGATAACAGTTTCTCTGAGAATGCTAATGTCAGGAAAGATGTTGAAGACAAAGCAGAGGACATTATTCTATTTAAAGAGTTGATACCATCTCTAAGAGGAACTCACACTTGTACGAAAACTCCTGTGAATTATTGAGAAATGAATGGTTGTGTCAAGGGCAAAGGTGATAAAACCCTGGGTATGATAAGGAGGATGAAAACTGTATGATTGTCAAAGAAATTATGTATGATGGAATGTCGAGCAAGATGTCGAAATAAATTGTGCAGCCAACGGAGACAGAACTCGACATGAGCATGTTTATTGAACTTCATCTCGGTTTGAGAATTCAGATCCAGCAGAATAAGGATAACAGGATTTCTCAAGAGTAATGGGAAAATCGAGTTGAGAGTCTTAGGTCATCCCTTGGACTCTGCATTATTGATCAATGATGATCAGTAAGTATTGGAGGGGAGTTTTGCTGATTCATTTCCTCCCCTTTTGAACAAAGAAGGCCTCTAAATCGAATCTGGGCCTAAGGCAGACCAAGGCTCATTTTGGTATATAGGATCGTGGTGAAATTTCAGTCTACCTTAAGCGAAGGATGTCGAAGAGAGGTTGTTCTGGAGGAAGCTATTCATCCATCTGCCAATGTTAATGACGCTTCTAATGTTGTTGCCGCCAAAGATAAAATCCCCCTCTCGATAGAGAAAGGTAATTCTGATTCTCACACTATCTATGATCCGATTAAAGAAACTCCTGTTGTGTTTCAAGATCCCCTGCATGAGGATGAGAATGTTGTGAAAGAAGCTTCAACCTTCTTAGCACAAACGGATTTGGATCACCCTTCTACTATGTGCAAGAACCACTTTGTGTCGATGTGCCTGGTGAACCTCACAGGCCAGATCAAGATGTTATGAAGGATGTCCCAACATCCTAGGTTCAGGAAAACATAAGTGAATCTGTTAATAGGGAAGATGTTGTAGATGATGGTTCAACTGTCTCTACTAAAGAATATCTGAAAGAATATGTTAATAAAGACGTCAACGCATATGTCATTAAGATGTTCCAACATCATCCAGTCCGATGCATGTTGGTGATTGTGAAGTTGTTGAAGCATTTGTTCTCCAACCTGTAGAAGATGTCGAAGAAGGTGTCATAGCTTTATATGTTCCAGTGGAAGCTGGTGAAAGAGACGATGTTAGAAAAGGTGTTTTACCTTCAGTTAAAGATGTTGTAGCAGATGTTGGCACTGTGGTCACTGAAGATGTCGCGGCTGATGTTGCTCAGGATGTCTTAACATCGTTGAAAAAGAAAATACTCATCGATGAGAAAGTCAGCCTAGCCGTGATGATGGAAGAAGGTGTCTCTGAAGAAGAACAAGCTCAAGAACAATCCACTGTTAACTCATGATGTTTGCTAGCTAGCGAAAAAATGTATGTTCAGTTTCTCCAAACTCGTCAGAAGAGAAAGAAGTGAGTGCTGCTACTGTTGTGGAAGAAGCCGATATAAGGGCATCTCCTTAAAAGGCATTCTCGAGACAAATAAAGGTATTCATGAAGAATGTCTCTTCTTCATCTCTGTTTGATGAGCCTCCACAGAGTAATGGTATAAGAAAAATCTGATGTGAAACTAGATGTCATAGAGGATGTTCCGACTTCTTCTGATCAAGAGAATATTGAGAAAGGAGTTTAGTAAGGAGATCAGTGTGCTCAAGAAGATTATCGAGACCCTCTTTCTCAGAAAATCTACATGTGCAGATCTTGTCCTGACTCAAGAAGAAGGTGCTGGTGAAGAAGATGAAATCTCTCAAGAAAAAGTTATGGAAGAAGATAAAGGTCTGGACTAGGCTTTAAAGAAGAAGTTGTAGAAGATGTCAGTAAAGCTGACAAAGAGATTGTCAATGAAGATGTAAATGAGAACATCCAAAAGGATGTCGTAGAAGATGTTCCAACATCATCTGTTCAGATGCATGTGGGTGAAAGTGAAGCTGTTGGAGAAGATGTTCTCCACACCGATGAAGATGTGGTTGTAGTGAATCTTCGGTTTAGAAAAGACGAAGAAGAAGAAGAGAAAGAGCAGAGAACCTGCTGCCCCTGTCAAGGAACTGTCCAAGACAGTCAGAAGAAAAAGAAGAAATTTTTTCAAGTCCCCAATAAGAAAAGGCAGAAGAAGTCTGTCCCTATGTCTAGACATCTTGTAGATGAGTCGGTCTCGACTGACGATGAAGAGGAAGAATACCCATTGTCCCCCTTGGGCGAGGTAACAAGAAATATGTGGGAGGTCAGAAACTCACAAGAAATGCTTCTACAGCTTCTCTCGATATCGTCTCTTTCCACAAAGAGGATGGGGTCCTCAAGTAGAGATATGTGTAACAACGGGTCATTTTCCCGAAGAGGGAGTTTTCTGTTGTGGCCCAGAAGATGGACATGATCGTGGAACTACTCGTTGATGTAGGGCTCCTTCAAACCGTAGTCAACATAGATAACTTTTACCCCTCTCTGGTTAAGGAGCTTATTTGCAATCTTTCTCCTACATTTGATGTCCCCGAGGATCCAGAGTACATAAAGGTTTATGTGAGAGGGCATTACTTTGTATTTTCTGCTGAGATCATTAACAATTTCCTTGGAAGAGACCCCTACTTTGGTGGACTGCGTTCCATCTCTTCATACCATTGCCAAGGAAATCTCAAGTGACGTAAGAAAGATCTGACTGTCCGAATTAAATTTTTGTGATGTCTCCACTACTCCCTCACTTTATTTTGCTCTGATGATTAAGCTGGTATGATTGTTAACTCTTTGTTTCCTGGTTGAATGGTTGATACCTTTGGCATGTTTTTGAGGCAATCATGGGGAGAAGAAGAGTGACATGTTTGGACATCTTTCCGCGTCCTGATATTTGGCTGATAGCGATCATAGAAGCATACAAGTGCTTGCCTAAAAAATAGCCAGAGGGGGAGATTGTTGTTACGATTAGATTGGCTATATTTCTGTGTCCTGATATTTGGCTGATAGCGACCATAGAAGCATAGAAGGGCTTGCCTAAAAAATAGCCAAAGGGGGAGATTGTTGTTACAATTAGATTGTCTATATTTTTGGTGGACAGAAAGATGTATGTTCACATGCTTATTGCTATAGTTCTAGCGAACAGAAAGATGTCTGCTCGCATGTTGCAACATCTTTCAAGACAGTATTTTGGTAAGTTTCCGGTGATAAGAGATATTCTATATTGAGATTGATTTTGCACGACTCAGAAGTGTAGAAGCATATGGAAACTTCATATTCGTTGGGGATATGTTCTAAAGGGTAAAGGAAACTCTAGAGATCATGTAGACGAAACAGTTGGTATAAAAGCTGGAGAGTGTTCCCTTAGCAGTTTGGTTCTTCACCTTTTTTTATTGTAGTTCGTTCTTTTTGCAAAAGGTTCAAAGCTCCTAAGCGTGTTGGACCAGCGTGTTGGGAGGCTGGATGTTTTGACAAGAACGACATACTTGTAATCATTCACTATTCAAAAGAATGAGTGCTTGAGTAATCGGGTTGTGCGTGCGTGATTAAAGATTCACGAAGCTTCTTGTTTAAAGAACAGACGATGCACCGAGCAGAAGAGATTGCTCGAAGAGTGTAATCGGGAGAGGATCTCGAATTCTGGGTGGTCCCTGGTCTTGGTGTCCGCTTTTGATAATCATAAGGGCTTGTATATACTATTGACTACTTCATAGTGAAACCATTCCACTGGTAAAGTGCCCCCAGACGTAGGTGTCGTTGCACCGAACTGGGTAACCATATTGCGTGTCTTTTATTTCTGTTATGTGCTTGTTTAAATTCATAATCTGTATACTAGCAAGTTGTCTATCACAAAGCTCCAACATTGTGTGAGACATCTTGCGGTTTAGCTTATAAAAAATTTCATAAGCAATGGTTCAAATATCTTCCTTGTCCATAATAATAGAAGAGACTAACCCATGCTTTGGAAATGGAGAATCGGCGAAGATATTTATCAAGTTATAGATATCGTATTGCGGGGATATATCGAACAACTAACACAAAGACAGATCTGATAAACTCGAGAAAATCCCGAAAATATCGTGAGAAGATCGCGATAAAAAGCGTTTGTAATAAATAAAATAATTGTATGTATAACTCATATTTATTATTTATTAAAAAATAAATAAATAATATTTAATCATTTTTAATTTCAAACTTGTCAATAAACTCAAAATTCAAACGTGAAATTGAAATAAATGAATGAATGAGATTTTGACTTCTTATTTGTTGTTTATTAACCCAAATTTCAAATCGTAATTAATTATGTGAATTGAATAAGACCGAACTTGATTGAAAGAGACCGAAACTAAATGATTTACGTTGGAGTAGACTATAATTAATTGATTTGGACCAAATTAGACCGGAATCAATTTGAATTTTGCTTGGTTAACCAGGTTTGACTGGTATTTTTGCCAATATCGACCGTTTCGTCTTGAAAACCTTGCAAAATTTGATATATAGTTGGTATATTGGTCGATCGCAGATGTATCCATGACACTGGTATTTACCTTCCTTCTGCTTAAAAAATTAAGACCGTATATGAAATAATGAGGCTCGATCAAACAACTGTTGAGATAAAGAATGCCTCGGAGCTCAGTCAATCAAGTGTTTCAAATTAAGTATTGTACTTATAATAAGTGTTTTTTTATAATAACACGTTTCTTAAAATAATTATTATTTAAAATTTATTGATTCATGTGCACATTACCTATTATTTATCATTACTTGTTACTGATCCCTGTATATCTTTGTAGCGTTTGAACAAATTTTATAGTGTTCGAATACTGTTTGTAATAGCAATTAACTTATACACTTTTATAGTGTTTGAATACTTTTACTAATGTTTGAACAATCGTCAGTGATGGATTCGAGAACTATTAATTAGTGTTTGAACTAGTTTTTGCAGTCTTTGTCATCAGTACTCAATCAACACTGATAATCCACTGCCATTTTTTCAGTAACGACGTATGAAACTACGCCGTTACAGACAAAAAATACGCCGTTACAATTTGTAACGGCGTACAAACAGCCGTTAGTCAATACGCCGTTACAAAGGCACCGTTACAATTTGTAACGGCGTACACATGACGCCGCTATACCAACACGACGTCGTTTCGGCAGTTCATTAACGGTTGACGCCGTTAATTTTGTGACGGCGTATATATCACTACATACGCCGTTACAAATTTGATGGTGCCGTTTACACAGCTTGACACCGTCAACTTAGTAACGGTGTATATTGTCAAATAATACGCCGTTACAAATATAAGAAAGTATTATTTTAATTACAAAATTGTAACGGCATATTCTATAGAATACGCCGTTATAATTATTAATTTATTAAAAAATAAAAACCAAATAAAAATTATATATTAAAAATTATATTTAATATATAATTTTTATTCGATTTTTATTTTTTGCATATTAAAATTACATTAATTAAACTACGACGGTGGAGGTGGAGGATCAAAGTTGGAAAACATGTTTGGGTCGTAAGGTGCCAGAGAAGGATTGGCTGCTCGCATCTGCTCGTACATCCATTGAATGCTTCTTCGTTGAGTTTCGATGTTTCTTTCTTGAGCTTCGAACCTCTCATTTTGCGCGGCAATCTGCTCCGTCGCCTGGCTGAGCCTAGTCTGCATATCTTCGAACTCCTCTGCAGACACACCGCTGGAGGACATGCCACGGTTTCTAGGTCTGGCCTGTACCTGGTAATAATCTCCAAATCCCCGAATTTTGCGTCCTCGGGGGAATTGGGCATCTAATCGTCCCGCGGCAACCTTCAGGTCGTGACAATGCTGATTCGCTAACATCATCACTTCAGTCTCCTCCGCTTCGGTCATCCTTTTTATGTTTTCGTGCTGGTCTGTATTGGCCGAGTCCTGCCTCCAATCCAGCAACGCCCTATATCTGTAACAAAATAAAATATCAAATTAATGAAAAAATAATAAAGTAGAATAAAATATTAATTATTAATATAACCTATAAAAGAACTTACGCGTTTCGGCTTGTTGTCCTCCTCCTGTAAAAGTTCCGCCTCAGAAGCATCCTGTCCCGGTTCCCGGCTAACAAAAAGTCAAGTCTCAATCTTGGAGGAGATGTTTGTGTTGCCTGACTCTTCTCTCTCCGTCCAAAGAGTCCGATATGATTTCTGGCCGGACCGATGGTTAATCTTGTTTTCGCTCAAGTGAATTTCCCTCATATGTTCTCCAACACCACCTACACCCTACACATTGAAATGAAGTTAGTTGAAATGACCACAAAATTAGAATTAAATAAAAGTTTCATACAATTGCGTATGAAAGTAAGAAAATACCTCGTTATCGTCAAAGTGTTTGATGAGCCACCGCCATTGTGTTTTTTCCCTCTAAATATGTTGGGAATTCAATTGCGGTTCAGATACTCAGGCGAGACGTAGAGTTTGTACCATGCCTTCATATTTGATTTCCGCTCTTTATAAGCGGACCACGCCATCTCGCGAATCCACTTCTTGAGGGGATCTGAATCCGTGGGCAATTCATAGTAGCGCTGGCATAAATAAATTGTCATGTAAATATCCAAGTACGTTAAATTCGGCCGGTAAATTTAGAAAATTTTGAAATTACCCGAATTTTTCTCCAAATTTACGGTACTCGAACATAGGAATATCGCAAAACAGCTGGTAGGAAGCGTCGCACTCACGTGCAAACTTACCTACCATGTGTTTAATCTGCAAAGTATTCCAGGCCTCGTTGATTCCAAGCGGAAAAATACTCTACGGACGCTGTAACTCCGCGTCCCAAAACAATCCTAAAGGTCCCCCGTTCTTGGATATTGCCTCTTCTTCCAAGTCGAGGCACGCGTCTTCTTTTGGATCGACGTACTTCCTGGCCATCCAGCTCTCGGTATTCAAGCAATTCGGCTGCAGCTTGAAGTCGAAATACAGCTCTTTATCCGGCGTCTCATCCCACTATAGGGGAACAAAACCGTACTGGTTAAATGGCGGGGACTGTGTAGAGGATGCTCCTACATTTGAGGGTTCGCAACCCGTGAATGTAGGCGGCACAACCTGGTAGCCCCAACTGAAATCGGGGGTCGGCTGTGGAGGTAAGGGGGTGTAGCAATCCCTATGATCAGGGGACTCCCCACCAACAGGCGGCGACGGAGGCGGTGTGTCGAGTGCCGATTTCTCATAAGCCAAGAAAAATTTCGGGTCCATTAACTCATGCCTCGGTACCCGAGCATGAGGCTTCTTCGGTCGTTGGTTCAAATCGCTTGACGAGGAGGCCATTATATCTAAAGACGATTTCAAATTTATTAATCGTCAAAAAAAATAATTTTGAATTTTACAAATTACCGGAAATGCCCCTAAGGAGCATTTCCTTAAAAATTACCGAGATGCCCTTAGGGGCATTTCCTTAAAATTATCGAAAATGCCCCTAAGGGACATTTCTTTACAAATTACCAAAAATGCCCCTAAGGGGCATTTCCTTACAAATTACTGGAAATGCCCCTAAGGGCAATTCCTTACAAATTACCGAAAATGCCCCTAGGGGCATTTTGTAACGGCGTATTTACCTACATACGCCATTACAAATTAGGCAGAGTAACGGCGTACGCAATAGGATACGCCGTTACAATTTGTAACAGCGTATCCTATTGCGTACGCCATAGGATACGCCGTATGCATTATATATACGCCGATACTGATGAAAAATCTAACAGTGATCTCTTACAAATAATAATTCATTTAGGGAAAGGGAGACTTTTTACTACTCCTAATTATCGTTTTATACTTTGTTATCGTAATTATGTTCCTTTTTTGGTACTTTAACATATATTTTGTGACATTTTATTACATTTAACTACACTATTTTGAAAAAAATTAGTTTAAAAATATCTCAAAATATAAGTTACGCAGCGAAAAAGAAAACAAAATAGTTAGATTAGCAAAATATAAAGCGGTCATAGTTAAGTATGGTAAAGTATCATTTTTTCTTAAATGTTAAACTTACTGAAGTTGGGAATAAATAAAGACAAATTGAAGCTAGATTGTCCTTAACTATGGTCGTTTTACACTTTGCTACGATAACTTTTTTTTCTTCTTTTTAGCACCCTAAATTATACAAATTAGACTATGCTAATTTGGACAAAATTTACCCTAAAAATGTCCCAAAATACATAATTAGATATATTAAAATTTTAGAAATTAGAAAATGCATTTTATTACTGTGTACTTAATATAATTTCTATTTATTAAGAATATATGAACACAATACGGAAATATTATTCTCAAAGCATGAATATTATCAAACAACCAACCCGAGATTACGTCGAACAGTCAAAGTAGCCAATGGTGGGACATATCTTGTACCGTGATCCCAACTAATATTAGTTAAACCCTACCTGACTAATTCACGTGTCACGGAGTTACAAGAGCAACAATATAAAGAAATAGAAACACCTGTCCCGGACTCGACCCGTTTAGTATAATGCAACACCATGACCTCTACCTCATATGGATGGAGAAATCACGTGATCCCGCTGCAGAATGGTACTCCAAGATTACCCTGGAGACTAATCGACTCGAATCAGTTAATATTATGCAGAGCCATGACCTCCACCTCGATTGGATGGAGAAACCCTGTAAACCCACTGCATAACGCATTGGATAAGCTTACTCGATCGACCCTACGATCAATATTCTTCTCCCGATGATGGCAATCGACATCTTTGAGGGAATCATGAATCTTTAATAATCCAAGTCCTCCAAGCTATTCATGCTTACCAAGATCAGCCCATCGACGCTAGAAAACCCCAAATCCCTCACAATGTCGAGTCATCACCGGTAAAACAAACCAATGGACCCCTCATCTAGCTCCCCGAACACCAGCATGACCTCATCCTCCCCACGGTTGATATGTTCTTCCTCTCCTCTGGATTTCCTCCAGTCTTTTCAGCTCCGATCTCGACCGATATTCCATCCCTCTACAATAAGTTGGGATCCGAGCCGACCCTTAACCCAAACTTGCCAACCCCTATTGTCCGTCGCCGAACCAAACTCGTCACCAACCCCTACCATAATAGCCACCAAGTCGTCGACCACCCCTGAACGACCACCCCCGCCGTAGATCCCACCTACCCGTCGCGCGCCAGCTACTAGCCACCAAAAACGTGACTTCGATTACCAAAATCGTCGACCTCCAGTCACCCAAAATTGCCTCACCCCAGTACAAAATATGGACAAAGATAACCCTCCAAGCTGAGAGACAGGCTCCCAAGCTCCAGTTGATCGCACCTCCAAGACTGCTTACTTATCTCGTCTTTTAAAATATCATCTCAGCAACATATTATTTTGTTATTAGTTTAACAATATGAGTAATATGAAATTATAATTATGGTACGATCATAAAAATATTTTTCACCTTGGGTTTCTATACGTTATTTCATAATCATGATTTTTCATATATGAAATAGATCCGTATAAACATATCGTGAACATGAATGTAAAATTTACATGTAAATGTGTTAACAAGCCGTATTAAGGTCATATCTATCAAGACTCGGCTTGATTCGAAAAAGAATTGTTTTGATCGAATTCAGTTTGAGCTTGAATGATCTTATATATTTAAGCTCGAGTTTAATCAAAACATAATAAAGCTCGATTATATGTTTAGTTTTCATTACAAATATTTATTAGAAATAAATTTTAATCTATGTATATGATAAACACGGTGACCTGGAAGTTATCGAAACTTAAATGATCGGATTCAAAACTAATTTTTTATCAAACAACTTAACTTGAGCTTGAATATGGCTCAAACTTGATTATATAAAAATTTTAAGCAAAATATGTATTGAATGGTTTGTCAGCGAAGGGCCATCCTAGATCTATAGGAAACACCATATATATGTGATCTTTGGCCTTCAGCAAAGCCAAAGATGGCCACAACCATGACTGCAATAAAACTTGCACGTCGGAGATTTGTCCTATATTATTGTCGGATATCATTAAGTACTGAGGCGATGTGATCATGTTAGTTGTTAAGGATAATTACGTACACATTTCCAAATTCACCATTCCAACTTCAATTTCTTTTCAATTCCCCGACTTTTTTTTGTTACATTTAGGGTAGGAATGACACTGGGGCGGGTTTGAGGTGGGTCTTGTAATCACAGACCCCATCCCGAAGTTAGGTCCTTTACCCCAAACTCGTCCCATTTCCAGATATTTTGCTATATAACCCGTCCCGAAACCTGGCCCAACGGATGCAGGTAATTTGCAAATCCCAGACCCGTCCCGAAATCAAATGTTATTTCAATTTTCTTTTATAACCCGTTCTGTATTATATGATCATCACACCCTCTCCCACTACCTCGGCCGAGAATCGGCCGTCCCTCACCACAAATACTTCCTCGTCCTCTGTGCCTGCAATGCCTCGATCTCAGAATCTAGGTTCTTCGTCGATTTGGGCTCGTCAATCTGGTCTGGTCGGCGGCGCAAAAACCAAAAAATCTCACCGGAAACCTATTGTTCTGCAAGTTCCGGAACTTGGAGAGGCTCGCCAGGTCGGACGGGATCGACCCAGAAAGCGTGTTGTAGCGGAGAGAATGTGTGGAGCTCCGTGAGGTTCCTGATGACCCTAACCAGAAGTTTTCCATAGAGGGTTGTGTCGGGGAGGGGCAGCTCCACCACACATCACTCAGAGCACTACACTCCCTAACACAAACACACAGAATCGAATCCCTCGAAATTGGTCTCTAATTTCTAAGTCTTCCTCTTCACTGACCCAATAATTGGGATCATTCTCACGACCCTCCCATCATCATCGACCGACCCACCTGGATCCAAACACACCGAACCCAGATCGTCTCCGCCGCCATTAAAGACCCAGGCCTCACCTCTCACTTCGTCGAGCTTCATCCTGCTCTCCCACACCGACCCTGCCCTCGCGCCCGAACCAGTCGCTCTCCAAGCCCTCCTATTCGTAGCCAAAGCTCCAAGCTCTCGAAAATGGTGTCTCTCTCTCACATGCAAGTTGTGGAGGTAGGTGGTGGCTTCATTTTTGTTCTTCATGTGATTTGTGTTCTATCGATTTGAGGGATGTTGATTTCAAACCATTGTTCGATGTTCCTCAAATCAAACCCACCGATTATGGTTGTATGGTTGTTCAGTTGGAAGCATCAAGAAATAAGGAATTGAATCAAACCAGTGGTTGAATTTAAAAAAGAAAAAAAATCAGTGGTTAAATTCAAAACATAAACACACATAGAGAAGTTTTCCTTTTTCTTAACATACATTAGGGGGGGGGGGGGGGGGGGGGGGGTACTGGTCAGCTTGACCTTGACCGCTTGTTTTCCCCATTGCCCGTCTCGCTATCCGAAATTGCTAACCCGCCCGCTCCCTATATGGTTAGGTTTATGGGTTACCCGTCGAGTTTGAGTATTTTTGCCATCCCTAATTTAGGGTAACTTTCATTAAATTTCAATGCTTGCTTAACCAATTGGTTAAGAACTTGAACTTGCGGCCAAATGTCATGGGTTCGAGTCACGCTGCGATATCTCGCCTTTGTTTCCAACTTCTGTTGGGTCTCTCTCTCCCGATGGGAATCAAGTGACAATATTGGGGGCCCATCTACATAAGGGTGTGTCTTGAGCCTGTTATTGATACAATAATCTTAAGAAGTCTTAAGATTAACAAGTTTGGTGTTGTCTTGCTTCATTATAGCATAGTCGAGCCCAAATCTTGATACAACTTTCTAATAAATAAAAGTGCAAAATTCCATCACCGCATTTCCAAATTGTGCATCTATATGATAATATATGAAATGACCATTTTACTCATAGTTGAATAACAACGTGACATATGATAGAAGGACAAATGATATTTCATAATCAAAAATAAAAAAACTTGAAAACTTGAAGACGACTCCCGCTATGGTCATCGTCGACGGCTTCCACTCTAGGAACAACGAGGCTTCTCCACTTCTTGCTTCTTCGTTTCTGTAATTAAATTTAATACCCATAAAAAGAAAATGGAAAAGAGAAAAGGAAAAAACTATTTAAGTCAATCAGTCACCCGCCATTATTGCCCTTTTTAATACCCCACTCACCTCAATCTCAATTTTATCCTCTCCTACCCAAATTGAAAGTACTCGCCCAACGCCACCACCTCAACACCCCGAGGAAATCCTCTCCAAGAAAGACCTACATTACATGTTCCCATGTTGACTCGGCCAACAAACCCTGGACGGGAAGCCCCTCGACAACATCTAGATCTCTCATTTCCCTTAAGGGACTGTTGGGAAGATCCGGGCCTTACCTAGGAGGAGTACCCAAGGAAAGCTCATAAACACATTAGAGCCCACCTTTGACCCAAAAGACTAGCCTATTGGGTATAGGTTCCAATGTGTATAAACTCTCCTTACCTTGTAATCTTCCGATGTGGGACTTTGAACTCACATGTGGACATAACAATCTCCCCATCCACATCAAGTCCATCACATCGGGCTAGCTCCCCTTAAGCCCACATACTTTACCTTGGTCTACTCTCTCACAAGAATCTTTTTCATCCTATCTGAGCCTCGCCATGAGAGTGGCCAACTCATGGTCCCAGTCTTACCAGCCATAGGAGTACCCGACCCACTTATCCAGGAGAGTCTACCGAACCAGGCTCTGATACCACTGTTAGGGAGATCCGGGCCTTACCTAGGAGGAGTACACAAGGAAAACTCACACACAGATTAGAGCCCACCTTTGACCCAAAAGACTAGCCTATTGGGTCTATGATCCAATGTGTATATAAACTCTCCTTCTACCTTCTAATCTTCTGATGTGGGGGTGATCAACTCTACACCGACCCCGATCATGGTCGACACTGGAGCTAGCCATTGCTTCATCCGAAAAAAGAGACCCTCAGATTAGGATTACGCATTGACCAATCCAAGTCCACCCTAAAGATAATGAACTCAAAGCCAATCCCAGTCAACGGAATCGTGAGAGGAGTCACCATCGACCTCGGAGGATGGAAAGGAAAATTTAACCTGACTGTGGCCCCCTTAGACAATTATGCCTTCATCCTTGGGATGGAGTTCATGTGTCCATAAAGTGTATCCGGTACCACATGCCAATTCCTTGTTGTTCACCAGCAAATCTCTAAAGATCGTGGAAGGAACACCCTTCCCTATAGCGATGGGAGGATCAGGAAGCAATTCACCGTCCAACCTTGGAGTTGTGAAGCTTGCTCCCTCCTACCTTGATGTCGTCAAGACCCTTTTCGCAGCCACAAAGGATGGTCCATAGAAAATTTCCGCCCATGGGAAGTAGACCTCGACGAAGGTCCCAATCGTGGCGCCTACCGCAAAACCCCTCGCCGTGATTATGGCCTCAACCGCCACTTCCACCCTCGCGCATCATGTCATGACCACTAAGAAGGCCTAGTCAGAAATATCTTGAGTTGGGGAGATCGAGAGCATGCTAGCCGACGTCATCGTCCGCTGATGTGGTACATTTATGCTTTTTCCGAGCCCACACACCCCCCCCCCATCTTAACGCGTTTTTCCCCTCGTTTCGGTCAATTTAGGTCCATTTAGTGCGGAGATCTACCGTGGACTTGAATTGTGTGCAGGAACAACTTTGGAAGGTGTTGGAAGCAAAATTGAAGCAAAAGAGGAGGTAGCTTGCAGCTCAAGAAACCAAGAGCAGGAAGAAAAGAAGATGTCACGATCATGACTCTCACCGTCACGATCGTGACACTACAAAGTTGGGACGACAGAGGCTTTTTCACGATCACCAGAATGATCGTGACAATTCATCGTGACAAAGGCACAATTGAGTTGTCACGGACCGGCCACGATCGTGACAACTTCGTGACAAGAAG
Organism: Geranium rotundifolium; assembly: GCA_963920655.1. Classification (NCBI taxonomy): domain Eukaryota; kingdom Viridiplantae; phylum Streptophyta; class Magnoliopsida; order Geraniales; family Geraniaceae; genus Geranium; species Geranium rotundifolium. Next base: position 26,916,980 of record OY987317.1, on the reverse strand, counting down.
ACAACAAAAGCATGAGTCACGATCGTGACACCTTTAGGTACGATCGTGACCAATGCAATCAAGAGCAATGACGATCATGACACCTTTAGCAGCGATCGTGGCCAAGCCAAAATGAAGGGCAACAACGATCGTGTCAGCAAGCGCAACGGTCCTGAAATTTTAAACGATGTCACGATCGTGGCGCTTTTTGGGACGATTGTGACATAGACAAAATCTGTTTTTTTATAAATAGTCAAGAGCTAGGTTGATCTAGTACTACCTTTTTTATATACCACTCAAGACTTTCAGCCTCTCTACATAGCTTGTCACCAACTCTTTCTCAAGAACACTATTCCATTGAAGAAGCCAAACAACTCCAAATCCACCAAGACCAAGCATTGAAGAAAGGAGATTCCCTTAGCTTCTTTTGTTTGTTTTCCCTTGCATTTAACTCTTGGCACTATGGTTGTAGGCTAAACACTTACAACCATGGGTGCTAGACCATTTTATGAAGATTGAAACTTTTCAAGTTTGAGTTATATATTTATGTTTGAGCATATGTGTGTGAGTTTACTTATTTGAATTCTTGATGACGAGTTATATTATTATGGGTGAGAATTTGTGATAGTATAGGTTTTAATCTTGCACTTGAGTGTAGCTAGATGTTTGCATGTGAGAATGTGCGATATTTTGGGTATACGAAAGTTACCTTGAAACTTGTCCGAGAGGAAGGTTGAGTAGAGACATAAGTAGGCTCAAAGTGTAGAAGCCTAGCTTCTTACTTCGACTCGGAAATAGTTGCACTTATTGCTTCCTAACGTCAATTATTGCTTCCTAACGTCAATATAACATCCCGAGAGGGTAATTGACGTTAGGAAAGGCTTATCCGAGAGGATAAGCATTTAAGGCTTAGATCGCTCACATTTTTCTTGCATGTGCATTCAACTTGAAATGGTTCATCACCATCGGTCTAGCACCCATGGTGGCTAGCATATTTAAGGGAAATTCGTGAATTGTTATGTGTTAAGACTTCTTGATTAGTGTGTTCCTTGTGTTTGAAGTTCGTTTTAATTGCAAATTGTCAGTATAATCGAGAACCCAACAACTTAAAACTTAAGTAATTTCAATACATTTTACAACACGCCGAACAATCAACTAGACCACTTAAATACCCATAAGTCGATTCTCAAGAGATCGACCCGCAAAGCCAGAAACATAAATACTTGAACGATTAAAGGGCGACCTTTTCTCGCCTTTCATCCGCAAAGACGGATATGCTCCATACCGAGGGTACCTCGTGAAATGGAAGGACCTAACAAATTAGCATTCCTCGTGGGTTTGCTCTATCGCGATCCCACCACACTTCATTCAACAATATCACGCTGACTCTTGACGGGGACGTCAAGGGAACCATCGACCCCTCTTGAGGTTCCTGTGGGGTGGGTTTCCTCGGCTCTCGCTGATAAGTTCATGCAAGTACACCTCGACCCTGCTGAACGAGTTCCTAGGATAAGCTTCTACGCTCCGACATAGATGGGTTCCTGCGAGAAGATATATATCGACTCATCCGCCTGACTTCCTACGAGAAGAACCCGAAAAGCTGCAAAAACCAGCATAGGCCCTAACCGGCTCATTGATGTTGAGACCGACCCTAATTTGCATCCACTACTAACCGGATTGCGGCGTAGAGTCAAGAACATGCCAGAAGAAGCGTCTGATCTTGCAAAACCGGTTCACGGGATGAACCGAACCTAAACTGGAAAATCAAGTTGAACTAGACCGCCGCCTCCGACCGTCATCGCCGCAAGCTCCAGCTATTATGGGCCCGAAAGGACGTCGTACCGACGCATTTCGCCCATAATTTAGAGGTTTATTATTCTCGTGTGTGCCTAAGTGTAGAATCATTAAGGACTTTTGATGCTGCGAGAGATTTTGTATCTTCATTGCAGGAGCACGGATTAGGAGCGTAAAGGAGGCTTGAAGAGGAGGTTGCTTGGAGGGCAAGGCAAGAGCAGAGGAGACATCCTCCCTAATATCCAGTGCGGATATCAGGCCGGAATAGCAACCCAGAAAGTCTATCCGGTGCCACATCCGGACCGGATAGGGCAACGGATGTGTAGTTCAGAGAGCATATCCGATGCAACATCCGTACCAGATGTGGCCCAATGGCCAGACTATCCGATGCGTTATCCGGTCCGGATAGGCACCTTCTCTAGGGCATATTTAAGCATTTTGGAGCTCGAACTTTGGGGATATTGAGCCATTTTTCAGTTGAAACTTCATTTTCACTCTTGGAGAGGTTAGAGAGATCGAATCTTGGAGGTTGAGAGCAAAGTGGAGGAGGTGGATTCAAGAGATTGGAAACACCAATTCAAGGGAGGAGCAAGGAAGAGAGAGCATCAAGCTTGGAGAAGAAGAGATTCACATAATCCTAAGCTTTCTTCTACCTTTCTTCTTTGAGTTTTAGTGTGAAATTGAGCAACACTTGTAATTGCTTGTGGTTCACTATGGATTGTAGTAGGTTTTATTTTAATTTTCTTGAAGTAGCCAAGGTTGAGGGCTAGAATCCTTAACCATGGATGCTTGGCGTTGTTGACATTATTTGAACGTTAATCGAGGTATTAGTTATAGGTGAATTGGTGTGTTGATGTGGATTGCTTGAGTTTGCATGTGATTGTCCATGGTTTCATGTGTAGGATAGAGATATTCTATGTTGACAGCCGAGGATAATTTGACCTTGGTCGATTCATCGATTCTCGAGAGAGACGGTGAGTTGTCGGATCTAGGTAATCCCGAGGGTTGCGATTCGAAGCCGGTGAATCTTAGTGAATAATCGTCGTGCTTAGTGCGAGTGGAGTTAGAATCGGTCTCGAGAGAGTCATGCATATCTCAATTTAGGTTGATTTCAAAATCGAGAGACGAAATTGACATTAGAACGGTTACTTTCCTTACACACAATTTGGTGTTGATTGCATGGATGCTTGTTTACATTTTGCAATTGCCATGAATTAGCTACTTGTGAGCAATTACCTAGGTTAGGAACCGAGTTCCAAGAGGATAGGGCCTAATTGATCTAGTATCCATCGCGAGTTAGCTCGTAATCTAAAATTGTCGAACTAAGTGCGGAGATAGATTGCAATTGATCTCGAGAGAGTAAAGCACAATCGATTTCAAGGTTACACTATAAGTCGAGAGGCGAGTGCAAATACCTTAAGGAATATATTAACCACAACCGCACCTAAAATTATACCTTAACCTCGAGAATTATGCATGCCAATACGTTTCATAAAAAAAAATTCATTTTTCATCAAACTTTTTGTTTCTCTACTACCTTTTATTAATTAAAGGGATAATGACACTTTATTACACTTAACTATAGCGAAATGACACTTTTGACCCTAATTATTTTTTTTTTTGGTACCCTGACATTTTTTTTGTGACAACCTACGCTCAAATGACTAAAATACCCCTTGTTTAAAAAATTAGAATAGAATTGATCCAATTTGATTCATCACACCGGATTTGAAATGGTTCAAATTTAATTTTAGATTTGGTAGCATAATTGTAATTGCATCTTAAATATAAACCAAATTAAACCAAAAATAAAGAAAATTGAATTAATTCAATTTCTGATTTCTTAAACCAATGGTAGTTTAGGTATTTTAGAGATAGGTTGTCACAAAAAAATTGTCAGAGTAGTAAAAAAGAGACTAAAATAGTTAAGGTATGAAAGCGTCATTTCGCTATAGTTAGGTGTAATAAAGTGTCATTATCCCTTAATTAAATTATTTGTTATTTATTGAAAATTTTTGAATTTTTCAAGCAAGTAAAGCAGAGATTAAGTTCAAGGGTGTGTCGTTTGATTAACGAATCAAACTTGAGCCCAAACTATTAGAGTTTATAAGGCTCGTGAACCGACTTACTTTGTATTTATATATACATGAAAGTTTAATTCAAATTCAACTAAAAAATAAATGATCAAGGTCGAATTGATTTTTGTAATATGAGTCAAAAGCAATAGATTGTGGCCACCCATATAACTATCATGTGTCACGTAATTACAACACTCCTCCTTGGACACCGCCTATTTATAAATAATTACATTTGACTTTACAAGGAAAACCCGATGGGATAAAAATCGAGTAAAGAAGTAACTCAGGTGATGTTGGACGTGCATAATGTTGCCTCGTTAAAAACCTTTTCAAGAAACCAAGTGGGACAAAATCTGAATAAGGGAAAAAAAGTGCAACACACATTTGTCCAAAGTGTAATCAACTTTATAATCCTCGTTCCTCTTGATCGATGCTCGCCTTATCTTTGCTCCCCCTAATCGTTGTTTCCTCTAATCGATGCTCCCTTCTGATTGATGCTCCCTCTAATAGTTGACAGGGTTACTTTGATTTGCTTGCATAATCGAACTGATGTCTTGCATAAGTTTCTCGATAGATGTCAAATCTCAGTGAATAAATCTGCAGGATTTTCACTTTAGAAATTACTTTCTTAATATCGATATCATAACTCTTATGGATTTTATAGTATAAATCATTTTCAGCGCGCGTGTTCTCGAATCTATCTCTTTTAGTGTACCCTTATACAAGTTGCATCGTAGCTAGCTCATGTAGTGCAATTTTTTTTTAATGATTGGAGGAGTTCGCAACTAAGAGCGTCAGGATACGTAATTACGTAATTTGTTAGGAGCGAGTTTATAGGGATCTGAAATATATTCGTTTTCTCATTGCTTCAGGCAATATAACTTCTTCCAAGTAGTTCTTCTGGAAATATTTATCTATTCACCTGATTCTATTAATTGTGAGTAGAATTATACTTTACTCATATTTGCATGTTACGCTTTTGGCGAATACTACAGAAATTTGCGACTTCCATTACACTATCATCATTTACTTTAATTCTCACATTTGTGTCCCACAAAATGCTTCAGGCAATTCAACTCTTTCAATGAGTCTTATATAAGTATTATTGTCTAACGTACCATATAAATAGGCAGTGACAACGCCCATCACATTCATATCCAGTCCTTCAAAGACTGCTAAAAATGATCAAGTATATGAAATGAGCAATTCTTTATTGATTATCATGCGTGTTCTACAAATGCTTCAGGCATTTGGTTTGCGACATTTTGCAAACTTATCTACTGCACTTTCTTCTCACATTGTAATGTGCATGGATATAGATAAAACATAATATTTACTTTCCGCAAAAATTCATGCCTAACTTCAAGAGGCTCTTTCTCATCACACAGTGGTAGAAATGTTGTCTCATAATAATATATAAATTGTGCAATAAATTAATCACACTTCAAGTGCTCAAAATTCATGACAATAGATGATGAAACAAAATCATCCTCAAATTTTATATGAGAGTATTGATGATATGGAAAATATTATCAAGGCGAATAGATTGTGATCAGAGAAATGTGTCTTTAACTAGATAATGTATGTCAATAATTTAGCAAAATGCAATATTATGAGTTTGAATTAAACAAATATATGACCATCTTCAGGATGTGTCAACATTACCATAAACAAATAGAGTCACATATATTTCTCTGAATTTCATGTAAGAATTATAGAAAATCAATACTAACCTTGGTTTGAGAGGGTTGGACCATATATTTTTCTTGTGAACAAGCGGTGCAAATGACCTCATCGGATAATAAAATCTTCTGGATATTCAGTAGGACATGAATTTTCGATAACCCTACACACCATGTTTTCAAGATGATTATGCTAATTCGCAAAATATGTTGGATAAAGAACTCCAAGTTCAATATTGTGTGGGTCTCAACTATTCAGTGCACGTTTTTCACCATATCATTTGAGGTCTCAATATAATAACTATTTCGGCAGATATACCAAGATTATGCATGAGAAATATCACTTCTGTGATCCATATTGAAAACCGATATTTTATCTATCCTGCGGGAAATTTTAGAACTTCGAGTTCCGAATAATTTTCATCGAGCTCGATATTCCACATTTGACAATATTCGGATAATGTTTAGAACTTTTGGTTCAAATAATAAAAAATAATTCACTATTTAATATCACGTGATATAATATATCCACACACACACACACACATATATTTAAAAAAAATGTCCGAACTTCGGGTTCTGTATATTTCATGAACTTCACGTCATGTAAATTTTTGTGAATGTACATTACACCAGAACTTCAAGTTCCGTATAATATATGAACTCCGAGTCGTATAAATTCTAATAATGCGCATTGAGTCAGAACTTCGAGTTCTTTTGTTTCAAATTCATATAAACGCCTAGTCATATATATTTCAGTAAATAGAACAGAACCTCGTGTTTTATATCCATATGACTTATGGTCATATATCTTTGAATAATTGTACATTAAATTAGAACTTCGGATTCTCCATGTCATATATAATTCAATAAAATGTATATTGCGTATAAATAACATAATTAAATAACGTGCAATATAAATGACATGAATAAATGAATACAGGACCACACTTTGAGCATCGATGGAGGTATAACCTACTGTAGGTTAACTCCCGGGGTTTAAGTAACATATAAGTAAACGCAATAAATATACAGTCACATTATTAGCATACTCACATGATATAAATAACAATTAAATAAATATAAAATCACACTGTAAGTATATCGGTGGGTACAATCACACCGTTGATATACCTCGGAGTCTAAATAACAAGTAAATAAATAAATTAATGGAACCAATATAAATAAATATAAACTTCAGGCCTTTATTCATTATTCGGAACTCTTGGTTTCAAGATGTATCAATCCTGTCTGTTTGGCTTCTGGCCTAAATACACATTAACTTATAAATGTGTGCAACACAATTATCTGTACAGAGATCTCGTTTATTAAATTGTATACGAACTTCAGGTTCACAAATATATATCATAATGCAAAATCTGATTAAAATAATGGTGTTCTTGTTATTTGCTTCTTCACCTCTTTGCTATCTCGTAGAAAGATTATCATATCATTATAACAAAAGCAAAACAAACTTGATACGAAACAAATACATGTGAAAAAGAAAAATGAATTCAAACCTTATAGTAAAAAAATCAGTTTGACATAGCTGATAACGTGATATAAAATAAAGTGGCATATACCATAAACAAGATTTGTGTAAATATAAAATAGAAAGAGACGAAAGAATTCATTTTTTCATATACATAAACAAGAGCAGCAAGGTAATCGGCAGCGAAGAGCCAAAGCTCTTCTACTTCATTACCCACAAACACACCCATATAACTACCACGTGTCACGTATTTACAACATAATTTAATTTTTTAGTCATATTATTTTTAAGTAAAAAATTGATTTTTAAAATTACTTAAAAATATATATTTCTTAGTTCTTGAAATTTTTTAGAATTTCAATGCTACATCCTCTTCGTTCAATTTATATATATTTTTTTCAGCAAAAAGTTGATTTGTATTAATCGAAGTGATAGACCAAGCCCAAAGAGGGCTAAAAAATTGAAATTGGAGGGTATTAATTAAGTTTTGGTTCAGGAGAAATGTATGGCAATGAGAAGGGATGGCAGTGTTTATGGAGGACATATTCATTGCATAGCTCCAAATCTGAATTTATTGATTGTCACTAGCACATATCATAATGGAATTACAGCCGTAGTATAATCCACAGCTAAATTCGGTAATCTAAGTAAACAAGAACTCACTAAACCAAAAGCTTTTATTGAAAACGACACTTGACAAGGTTGAGGTCTAGTTCGGCGGAGGGAAGAAGACAGCATCCGAGTTCCTCTTTGAACGGAGGAGCTTCTCCAAATCTGGTGTCACATTGAATGCTGCTTCTAGAACTTGAGGAGACAATGCCTTCCAAATACTCGTCTTTCCTCCCAAATTGGTGAATATGGGACTGCCAATACCATACAAGCAACATCAGAATCATACACAAGATAAAATGTCTATGACCAGAATCAGAAAGAAAGCAATAATTAATTAACTTACTTGGGTGTGGTGATGATAGAGAACCATTCCATGCCCTCTGGGTTTGAGATCTTTGAAACCACAAAGAACCTCGGAACAATGAAGAGGGTACCAGTCTTGATGGTAGTTTCCAACACCTTGCGCCCATCAACGCCCACAACTTGGACACGCCCACTGCCCCTCACAATGTAGGTCACCTGCAATGCAGAATCACAGGAAAACCCAGGAGAGCACATGGCTCCCCCGTCAAGCCTGACAAGATCAGCACCGAGTCCAATCTCCCCAACCAGAGGCAAGTTCTTAGTGTTAAGAACAACCACTCTTCCACCATTCTTTATGTCAATATCAAGTGGAGCTTCCTCGCAATTTAACACCAAACCATTTCTGTGCTCTTTCTTTGGTTCAGGCATCTTCACTGACCCATCAAGCTTAACAATCCCCTTACCAGATTGCTTCTTGACAAGAGTCTCCACCACCTTCTCTTCCAGATCCCACGCCCGGCCCACAAACTCGGTTGAAAACCCAGTGAATAAGCCGTTAGAACCAGTCAAATAGAAATCAGTGAATTCCCCGGCCTTGTGGCCTTTTGCGGTATCTCCCAAGAAGAGAACAACTAGCTCAGTGTCCTCTTTGTTGTACCACCAAGTAACAACCCCAAAAGGCATGGCAATGGCATCACCCTTCTTAATTGCAATTACCTTCTCTTCAGCCTCAGGAAGAACAATTCCAGCAGTGCCAGCACCTATAATCCACCATAATTCCAATCAAAACATAATCTATTACATCTCTAAATGAAAAAGAACAGATCCATTCAGTATTAGCCTTTCTATAAACCTTACACTAAAACTTAATCCAATCACCAGTAATCCACAGTATTTGGTTCTCAATAAACTGCCTAAAACAACAATCAACAAATAATGACATAAGGATCATCCAATCAAAACAAGTCATCAGTCTATATGAACCTACATGACTTATCAACCTAACACTAATACCAAGGTCAACGAATTAAACAGTCTGCATATTTCAACAAAAATTTCAAACCACAATCATAAATCCAGAACACTGGCCATATACTGAGATTGATCAAAGACCAAATCGACTAAGGTAACTTCATATGGTCCATCAGGATTAGTATTACTAATAACTGTACTTTCAACCCAAAAAAATCTGCACATACGACAGTAACATTCACTATCATTGAAAACTAAATTGAAAATCATCTAAACCAAAACAGCATAGACCCTGAAATAGCACATGCAACAAATCGATCCAACTGAAATAGCACATACGACGAAACGATCGATTCAACGAGCAATACTGATAAATACAAAAAAGCAAAAACCAAATCAGGAAAACACAGGATCGATACCTTGAAGAACATAGGCTACTTTAGCGGAGTCAGAGTAGCGAGGGAGAGCGAAGCCATTCTTCTCGAGAGCGAGCTTCGCAGCGCCAATGTTACCTTGGCGCAGCATGGGCAGCTCCGATGGAGACCAGGCGTGGTACGATCCACCATTTCCTCCATACACATTCTTGGGCAGCTTAGGAGACAGATCGAGATCCATTTCTTCAAAAAAAAAACACTAAACAAAGATCAAATAGCAGAATAAGATTGAGAATCAGTGCGTGGAGAGAAAGCAGAAGAAGAGGGACTATTTATAGTGACAGAATATGAGTTTTTTTTTTCTTTTCCGATAAGCACTCGAACAGATATTGAAAAAATATTCTGGAGAAAATTGAATTGGGATTTTAATTGGGATGGAAAAAGAGATAATTTCGGAATCCGATTTAGTGGATATATATTGTTACGGAATTGGATGCCAATTAATTGTGATTATTTGACATTTAACCCACGAGAAACAGCCTAGTTTCGACACGTCAGAATGTGCGTTTTAAAATTCATTACCAATAATGATGATGACGTGGAAAGATTCCTAAAACGCAATTGGCGAGAACACTCTCCCAAAGATAGGCCAATTTAGAAATTTGTAAATTATTAAATCTTGGTTGTATTTTTAAATTACTTAAGAGAGTCTTTTTTATACCAAAAATCCGTTTTATTCTTCTTTGAGTCATAGTTGTAACGGTGGATTAATAAATAAATATTAATTTCCTTTTTTCTAAAGGACTCGAAAATTTAATTTCTTTCAAAATGAATTTATGGGCGTAATATTGATCTTATCCATAATCCCAAAGAAACAAAATAGGTCAAATAAATATGGATAATTAACACGATAATTTAAAAAATTAAATCGTCATTTTTAAAAAATATATTCCGTTTTTTCACAACTAGATAGGTTGATATTATTTTTAAAAAATAATTAAATAATATTAAATTTTGAAATTTTAATAAACGAACTGTTATTTGAAATTCTAGAGCTTCACCTAGTCTACATTTTCACCACACAAAAAAATCTCTCAATATTCTTATGGTGTGACTTCAATATTTTTTTTAGAAAAAAACGTGATATATTGTTAAATACTAAAATAGCTAACCGGCGTTACATTAGACAGCTAAAGTACGAGATGGTAGGACAAACCATGTAACATGATCCAAATTACAATTAGTTTAACCAAACCTGGCTAATTCACGAGTATTAGAATAACAAGAACAACAAGTGAAATAAAATATAGCGGAACAGGAATGAACTAGAATACAAATTATAGTTAGAGTACAAATGTTAAAACAATTAATATCAATTACATTAGTTTCAATCAATGGTTTAGATTAATGATACTAATTATTAAATGAAACAAATAAAAAGGGTATATCGGTCTATATATATATATATATATATATATATATATATATACATACACACACACCACGTTTATGAACCCTACCCCTAATTTTGTCCGCCTTCTTCTCAAACAGATACACGAGTCGACGACTCACAACAGAGACGAAATGCGCCACCGAGATGAGCTCTTCGTCGTCGCTCTTGCTGCCTCGACGTGCTCCCGCGTATGCCTCGCCGTCCCTCACCGTTTCAGCCTCGTTTTTTTTCTCTCGCCAGCGCATCGCCATAGGTAACTGCCAGTCAGGGGCTATTCATCTCAATCCAAACGCTACGACGGTGATGCAGGGCGACGATGATGGATGGACGGCAACGGTGCGACGACGACCCTCCATCTAGAAGCGATGATGGACGTATGGCGGGGATGCGACGAACGGTGGCGATTCACAAGGAATCACCGTGGGGATCACCGATGGCGATCCAATTGGCATCACAGGGCATCACCTCTCGACGTTGGATCTCTCGTCGGCCGTGACTTCAGCCTCCGCGGCACGGAGCCCGCCGACACCACCAAGCTCCGCACCTATCATGTCCTCAACACGGTGGGGCACTACATCATGGCTTGGGAGAACAGGGTCGGCGTGATCGGGTTGATCCATGCCGGAATCGAGAGTGTTGTAAGTAGTTCATGATTTTGATGATCCGTTCTTGAATTTTGTGTTATTTCGATGTCTGTTTCATGATTTGTTTCATTTGGTTTTTATGTATTTTTCATGTATATGATTTGTTTCGTCTAGTTTTTCTTATGGATTCTCAATGTACATGATTCAATTTGCAAATGTTGCTTCTAGTATGTGAATCAGTGTTGATGCAAACCATGAATTGTTGTTGGTATATATGCAATTTTTGGGTCTTCTAGTGTGTGAATCCGGGTGATTCCTATTTCAACACAAAAGAATTCAAATGCTATATAGACAATGGCTGAACTCATATTTTTTATGTATTATGTTTTGTGATGCTGGCAATTTTGTGTCTTTTGTGGAACAAAAGTATCCAATATTTTGTGTTGTTGACAATTTTCTCCAGAGAGCACAATGAAACAATTTTGTGCTGTTGAATAATGACACTTGATGAATTATCATGATATTTGACGAAATAACCATGACACTTGAACAATAAACTTGACGTATCTATTGGGAAACATTTTCAGAAGTTGATTTAGCCATGAAACTTGACAATTTTGACGAATTTGATGAAGTAAATCATAAACTTGATGAACTGAATAATGACACATGACAAATATGATAATGAAACTTGACAATAAAATTGAATTTGTCAATGACACATGATGAACTTGAACAAATAACACATGACGAATAACACAATGAAACTTGATAATTTAAAGAACATGAAACTCGACACATGAAACATAATGATTTAAACAACATGAAACTTGACACATGAAACGTGATGATTTAAACAACATGAAACTATCATGATGAACTCATTTAAATGATGAAATTACCATGATGAAACCGAATTAATGAATGACGAAATTATTAATTGATTTCATAATTTAAAACTACCATGATGAAATTGATTTAGTGAATGATAAAATTATGGAGTAATTCCATAATTAATTGTCAAACGATTTAATTTTTAAAAATATTGAAATTAGGAAATAATAATTGAAGTAGTTAATTGTGTAAAAATACATTTATGCCCTTATATTGGTGTAAAATGACCAAAATAAATTCTCAATTAATTCATAATTACATTAGTGTGTCATTGATGATTCATCATAAATCTCACCCATTAATTACAAGATCGAACGGTTAGGAACTGTTCTAACATTTATATACTACTACCTAGTTTGTATTCTAGTTCGACCCGGAACAGCATGCATTTTTCAGCCTCGCGGCCTCCACCTCGGATGGGTTGAGACTCTCCGCAAATCCATTACAAGAACCACACCGAGAATGACGAACATAATAACAACTAATATCGCAAAGAAATGCCTCTTGCAAACTCGCGGCCTCTACCTCGAATGGGTTGAGACTCTCCGCAAATTCGTTGCAAGAACCATTCTGAAAACACTTACAACAAGCCCCTAGCACACCACCACTAATAAACCTGTGAAATAAAATGATCATCTCAAATTCTCTTCCCATATCAAGATCCACGTGTCATTTAGACCCCAAATAGCCCACAGGAATGCCACGAGAACATATTGAAGGTTCAGAAAACCAAGACTTCCTAGTTCGATATACATGCATAAATCTGTCCAACGACGCCAGAGAATTTCTGATCCCTCCTAGTACCAAGCCATCAACCAACCAAAGTCGCAGCAATCAAATCGCCAGAATTTTCCTACCCTACCTCCGATGAGCCCCTCCCAGATCCATCTTCCCTAGATCAAGCAACAAGCTAATCAATGAATTTTCTCTGTCAAAACTCCGCTAAGATGGACCAAAAAGATGATTTAATAAATTTATCATAAATTGATGGGAAAATTTTAAAAAGTCTTCTTAGTATTGTTTTTTTTGAACAAACTCTTCTTTCACTGTATTTTTGCAAAAACTCTCACTTATGTTCAAATTTACACCGTTTGTGCAAATTTCTGAAAATTAATGGAAGTGTCACTGAAGTGTTGGACGTTTGAGTAAACACATAAGTGACACTTGCATTAAATTTCACGGATTTGCATAGGATCAAAAATGAATATTTTTTTGAGGGAAAATCGAATTTATTAATTAAATATCAACTAACTCGGCATAAAGTCGAACAGCTGAAGCTACAGATGGTGGGAAAGACCCCTCGCCATAATCCCAACTACTGTTAGTTAAAACAAATTTGGCCAATTAGTGAGCCATTTGATACCGAGAAAAAGAAAGACGAACACATATTCCGATAGTGAATAGTATGCAATACCCTTCGCTAATAATTTCACCAAAATTGTTCAGCTCTACCCGTCTAACATCGTGTAGAGTCACGGTCTCCATCTCATACGAACTGAAAAACCCCGCGGTCCCGCTACAGAATACTTTAATCAGTGAGAGAATTTTTACAAAAATGTAGTTAAAAAAGAGTTTGTAAGAAAATATAATTATAAATAGAATTTTGCAATTTTCCTTGAACTAATTACTAAGATATTGAAAATACGAAAAGGATTTTGGAAACGGACGAGTGTACTGCAGCATGTACCCTACTTTTAGGGTTTGTTTCGTCATAATTGGGCGAAGTCTTGCGGCGCCGATTTCTTACGGGTGTCGACGTCTGCTTGGTACTGGCGGCGACGTCTGCGTGGTGCGGAGGTAAGAGCAGAGATCATGTGGAGGTAGATCTGGGCCTGATGGAGGCATGGTCGGGTAGCATATCGGGTTTTGATGGAGGCCAGGTCGGGTGGTTTTGGGATAGGTTGAGACGGGTGAGGCTGGAGTTGCAGATGGGTCACGTCTGGGTTGTGACGGTGGAGCATAGAGGGCAGGGGGTTTTACTTTTGGTTGGTTGGTAGGCCGAACTGGGAGGAAACCGGAGTTATCTGGCATCAGTGAGCAAACTCATGCAAGCATACTGAACTAGGGGGCATCGGCTTGCTCAAAAGCAATACGTGTCTTATTGGGATCGGTACTGGAAGAAAACAAGGGGTCCCTAATGTCGATAGGTTGATTCGGTTAAACCCAATGAGTTGGGAGGATTTGAATTTCACGAAGCCCATATTGATCGCAGGGTTGATCGAAGAAACTGGTTTAAATCGGTCTGCATTAAGATCACGGGGCTTCTCCATCCGTATGAGTTGGAGGTCGTGGCTCTGTATGCTGCTAACTGTTTTGAGTCGATTAGTCTCCGGGGTTATCAAAGATGCATGTGTAAAGTATTCCGCAGCAAGATCGCGAGGTTTCCCCATCCGTATGAGTTGGAGGTCGCGGCTCTACATGATGCTAAACGGGTCGAGTTGAAAAACTTTAGAAAAATCATTAGCGAACGGTGTTGCGTACTATCCATTATCGGAACTTCTGTTCTTTGTTTTGCATGTAATCAAATGGCTCACGAATTGACCATGTTTATTTTAACTAACAGTAGCTGGGATTATGGTGAAGGGTCTATCTCACTATCTGTAGCTTCAACTGTCCGACTTGATGCCGGGTTGGTTACTTATTTAATTAATAAAAAAAAAATTTCTTAAAAAAATTACTAAAATACTTAAAACCTTAACACAATACTTCCAAATCAGACCCCCTTCGATGAAGTTAAGCGTGTTATACGCATAAACAAGATAAGATAAGATAGTATTTATTACTGGAGTATTTTTTGACGGATTTATTACTGGAGTTACCCCTACATAAAATAACTATTTTAGTCAATAATTTTTTAAATAAGATCACAAACCTTAGATATGATATGCTTAACTTGAGGAATGGGTAGTCCAAAAATATATTAGGATTACGAGAAAATTGAGGTGTAATAATTATTTGCTTTATTAGGACTTACCTCTAGATAAACACTGATTGATTTCTGGATGACTTCGTATACAATTATATCTTGTAGAAAATGAATTACTACATATATATATTTCAAAAAATAAAAAGGACATGTATGCAGATGTATAATAAGTTTATTATAATAAAATTTAAATGATAAAATGTGTGTGTGGCTGCTGGGAATCGAGCCCAGGTCTCCACGGCCACAACGTGAAATTCTTACCACTAAACTACAGCCACATGCATGACTATCATTTATTAACATTTATTAAGAAAAATATTGAAGAGCATTATTATTACATCTTCAACCCAAAATTCTCTCTAAACAGTTAATTTTGTGGGTGAACCCAAAGGCTTGCAAGTTGCAACTCCAGTTACTCCACTCTTAAAATTGCACACCTTGATTGCATTCACTGCACAGGTCATGTGCCTTGTGTATAATTTGTTTTTGTGATTAACATATTATTATATTCCCATAGGTAGTTTATTTCAATTGTCGTACTGACAGTATTAATAAAAAAACTGTTCGATAAAGAACTTATTTACAATGTATTGATTTATTCATCACATTACACGGGCAAGACAAGAGAACACGAGAAGTGCTTACAAACAATACACAACATGTTCAGTGCAATAAAGGGAAGGGGGAGGTTAAAAACACGTGATTTTCAACTATGAGAAAGTGATTAGTAGTTGATCAAAACCTTTTCGGTCAAATGTTTATTGAGTGTATGACTTCTTACCCATGCAAATAAGAATGTGTACATGGGAGAAAGAGGATTAATTATTCGAATGTATTGTTGTGCTTTTCGTCCGTCACGACTCAATCAAATTTACATGACTTATCAAAATTTTTATCACAGCATAATTCTCGTAAAAGTGATATTCAAGAATGGGTGCTATGTAAGTGATCCATTCGTTTGAAGCTATCAAGATAGAGAATTTGAACAAGCTCACCTCAAAACGTTGAGTACTCAAAAATGCTTATTGATTTCTCGTGCCAATAAAAAAATATATTGTTGTGCTCTCATGCTAATATTGTAGTCAACTCAACACAAATCACCAATCTTCCTTTCCGTTGATCATTTCCTTTGCTATGAGAAACAAATGGTACAAATAGCTTAAAAGTATGATACATTATTCGTTAAATATATGCCTAGGTTACTTTGTATTAACACTCGGCATGCTCCTCCCGCAATCCAATGCCTTGCGATCTACCAATCCCAGCCATACTCTTTGCAAAGTTTTATAGACATGCTCCTGGATTTCGCATTCTATGCAGAGTTGGAGAATATACCATGTTGCTAGCTGCCACAAGTCAGGCATTTTCCTTGGGAATCAGAGCTTCAACTTCCACTTCTTTTGAATGTGGAAGCTTTTCAGGTGCCTTTCTTAAGAAACTTCTACCATATAAGGATCCAAACACAATGACCTGTACAGCATATCAAAAGTACGGTTTTAGTTTTCTGTTTTACTGAATTGATCATAGTAGAGTTAACACGAGCTTTATGAAAGTCGATAACAAGCTTAAAGGGTGGAGTGGTTGAGGTTCAAACTTACAGCTCCAATACACTGTTCCCAGCTAAGTGGATGTGAAAACCACACACATGACAACAAGATGCTTATCAACTTCATCAATAAAAGAAGAGAATGTGAGTATGTAACCATCGATAAGACTTGCAGTTCTAGGGGCAAACCAATAAAGATAATGCTTAACCAAGTATGATTTCACCTGTCTTGTGGTCATTATAATGGCAAATGTCAGCGCACCAAATGTTCGAATTGTGTAAGAAATGAAAAACTGACTAGCTGTTGCTACCTGATATGAAAACTTTAGACCTTTAGGGGTGTATCTTTTATATGCAGAGTGTACGGCTATTCCATGAGAATGATACTGTGTGGTATGATAAGAACAACTTAACAAG
The DNA here is from genome assembly GCA_963920655.1 of Geranium rotundifolium. Classification (NCBI taxonomy): domain Eukaryota; kingdom Viridiplantae; phylum Streptophyta; class Magnoliopsida; order Geraniales; family Geraniaceae; genus Geranium; species Geranium rotundifolium. The sequence continues at coordinate 26,899,874 of OY987317.1, read as the reverse complement.
AGCTACATGTAACTTACTGTGGAAAGCAATATGATGTCCAAGAAGCAATCACTGTGGTGAGAAACAAAATCTATAGCTGGAAGTAGATGCCCCTGTAACATAAGCCCTAATACAGAAAGAAGACCTGAAATAGTCAGTTACCAATTGAAATGCAAAACAAAAATCTGATAGAGAAACAAGACATTAATGCCAATTGTAGTTCTAAAGAGGAGCTGGCACTTATTGCTGCATAAATGAATTATTTAGCAGTCAATCAAAATGGGAGGATTTTAATTGAATGAACCAAATAGTTCGTGCAACAACACTGTTGAGATCCTTCCTCCCTTACCTTGATTTGGCAGGAGAGGAACAAGCCTCTAGGGCTCACGTGATTTCTAAGTTTGGTTTCAAAGAATAATAGCATTTTCATGACTACTGAAAATGTGGAAACTCAAGACTTCCATCTTCAATCACATTGTTTAAAACCAAATTCAATCATGTAAACACAGAATGTCTTAGCAATTAAATCAAATGGTATTAACAATGAGCTTACCTAACAAACTGAGTATACAAGAACACAATGTTGTGTAGAATATTTGGTTGTGTATTTCCATATTATACCCCTTAAAAAGCTTATCTTGGAATGTACTCGTAAAGCCATCAAACCTGTAACATGCAAATAAACATGTAAATCATGGCAAAACAACGTATAAAAATCAGGAAACCATCTTGATGTTTTGTCCTAATATGTGATTAAAGTATGAGCAGATATGTTTTACAACAAACTGAGTTTAAGGGTAGTAGATTAGGAAGACCAAGGCAAACATTGTTCTAGGTTGCACTGATTGGGATTCTAGAATGACATAAGTAACACTCTTTCAAACAATGGATCTGAGCATCAATGCAAATCACTGTCCTAGGGAGCATTGATTGGTATTCAAATTATGATGGTAATAACTAATATATCCAACCGACATCAGTAATACACCTGAATCCCTTTTTCAAAAGTGGATCTGAGCATCAAGGCGCAAGGCATAGAAAACGAAGTCAAAGTGAAGATGTGTGATCTGAGTTAACCTAAAGCATGATTAAGACAGGTATTTGTAAATAAAAACTTCAGCATATATATGCCCATGCTGATAAAAATAATGATGAAACAAAATCAGTCATAACATTGACAAGAGAGCATGAGTTTATAGTTGATACCCGAGGTAACTAATCATTAGGGAAACGCCCCAAACTGTATTTTCCCTTCCTTTATTATAAGGACTTATATCAGTTCCTGCCTACAGAGAACCAAAATTAGATATAATTATACAACCATTACAATGTATGTATGTATGTATGCATGCATGGAACCTGGAAGGTGAGCATGTCAACAATTCATTAGTTGCCAATATGTAACAAAATCAAAAGTTTGTGGGGGAGAGTAGTGAAATCAGTCTGAGAAATAGAAATGAGGGTCATGGTAATTACTGGATATAGAATAAATATTGAACATCCCAGGGTCACTAAAAAAGCGAACATATAGTCAGGTCCCCCATATTTCTTTTGCATGATGACAGTCCCCCATACCTGTTTAAACAACAATAGTAAAATGAGAGAAATGTTCATCCCTTAAAATTGGCTGAGAAACTGAAAGAAAACAAGATATATCCAAATTGCTGATTGCTGGAAAGAAACACAGCATAAGAGATTTATATATCTAAGCTAAACACACATGTCTGGATTACATAAAGGAGGGAAAAGACATTGATGTTATACGAAACACAGCAATTCAATGATTTCTACTTTCTTGGTTTTTCTCATATTGGAAGAAAGAGCAGCGCACTTAGCCAACACTATTAAGAAAGTGAATGAATAGCAAAGCATATGTGCACTACCAATCAAATTACAGATACTAGCGGGCCATTCAACAATAATATTTACTGCTTATAAAAAAACAAAAATATTTATATATTCAACAAGATAATTTGTGTAGGCAACTTTTTGTGTTGAAAAAATCACTTAAATCCTTCCACGGTTCCACCCAACCTACTGGGATTCGAACTCACATCTCCATTATGGAAGTGTGAAGCTTGAACCATTTATATGCAACATAGTCAGATAAAACATCATTGTGAAGTAAACTAGTAGTTCCTCCATTACATAACCAAAATGCATGTCTACTGAAAGATGTATGACTAATTGTATACATAGAGAAACAGACAGATCTTTCCTCTGTGAGACATTAAATGGCTACAATGCTACCATAGTTGTTCACAATAATTTAACTTACCATGACAGGTATCATCTTGGCACACTTGGCAAGTGTCTGAACAGGAAAACTGACATATTTGAGGGCCTGGAGCAAGAATTTGGGGTGAGTAAAGTCTAACAGCATAATTTATACTTGTTTTACTTGCAATCCTGATTACTTTGAGAAAATCAGGAGCTTACAAGAACTGTATAAGTTCAATATTAAAATGGAAAGTGACATCATGGTAAAGAATACGAAAATAGTATACCTCATATTGACATGTTGTGGTTAATATGTTTGACATTGATATCAGGCAGTACTTATAAAGAGGAGCAACAGGAGCCAGGGCTTTCCGGCTTGCCTAACAAATACACATGAAGCAAATGGAATTGATAAGTTGGAGGAAACAAATAAGATGCTACCCTGCTTCATCACTAAGAACAGTGCTAACGATTCCTGCTCTACTAATCGATATAGGGAAACAACCAGCAGTCCCATTTAGGATCCCATATAAAAAGTTCAATGCTCAGTTATTGCTACTTACCACTAGAAACCCAGCGGAAACAGCAGATGTTGTGATGCGATTACAGAAAACAAGAAACAGCGAATACTTAAAGTATTCCTTGTTCTCCCCATATGGAACTCTCATGATCTTCTCCTACACAGAGTAGAGTTTCTCAATATTCAATAAAGCTTCTTCAGAACACGATTGAGACTTCTGAATAACGATATGACACAACATCATAATTATTTTATTCTTGGTATTATTGTCCAACCTCTTTCTTGTTCTATACTACTGAAAGCCTCCCAGCACAATAAAAAAAAGGGAACATTATATTGCAAGGAATTCTAAACTCGTTACGAAAAGGGAATGAGGTATGAAATTCCATCATTACGGGCAAGTTTCTACCACCTGATCATCCATTATTCACATCTACTTTAGCATGCATCTTCAAGCTTTCAAATTTCACAACCCATTTATTCAAAGTTTCTACCTTGGGAGACTGAACCCTTTGTCATGATTTCTGGCCAAGAAGTGCCATACTATGTAGCATTTCAAATGTATTAGTACAGGTAAATACAAGCAAAAAAAAAAGAAAAAAGATTATCAATGTAACCCAAAAACCTAAGAAATTTTTTTAACATGCTTCAATAAGGCATTGCGTAATGAATTAAAACATGTAATCAATATTTGTTCTTGAACCTCAGTTATTTGTGAATAGTTAGTGATCAATTAGGGAACCATTATAGCAAATGTGAGACTAAAATAACAAAACAGTAATTTCTTAATGGATAATTTATAGGAGACCAATAGGTTAGGTTGCTAAAGACAAATGACTTCCCTAAACCCCGAAATGGTCGGAGCATTGTGCATTGAGCCGAGCTTCAACATGAATTAAATGTCCAGTTCCAATTTGATAAATACAAATCGTCGATACATTGAAGGAGCTGAAAATGGGGAATTTGAAGAAGAGACCTGTAAGACGCCATAGACGACGAGAGTGATGATGATACCAGAAACCGAGAAAACCCCTTTCCACAGCTTGAAGTCCCTGAGACCTGTATCAGCTGATTCCGGCACGGCCATAGCCCATGCAAGCTCGCCGGAACAGATGGCCTGGCTGGGGATCGGCAGAGGAGTAATGAGTCTGGGCGCGAGAGGGAGTAGAAATATAGGCAAGTGAAGCTTTGTGAAGATCGTCCGAGTCTCGGTTGCGCCGGCGAGTTTCGGTTCTCTATTTTGGATTTGGAGTAGGCCACGTCAGGAGGTTCCGTGCACGCTGTGGGATCCACTTTCGAGATTCAAACGGTGTCGCATCACATCCCACTAATAAGTATGGGCCAGGGCCGGCCGGTGCTCGTGCCTGGAACTGTGGGTATATCAACTTACGAACTGGACCCAATGTGTGTGATACAACTCATATTTTAAGGGTTAACGACAGTTTGTACATATTTGGAACGTGTTTTACAGTTTACCCCAGTTATAATAAAATTTTCAAAATAAGATACGCTAATTGTATTTCTTTTACAAAATTAACGATTTCATCCAAATTTTAACAAAATTAAGTTTTTTAAATATAAAATGTCTAAAATGCCCTCGACTGTTTATTAAATTTTCAATTAAATGCCACTCTTTTTAACTATTCATTTCTCAATATTTTGAAATTGGTGGGTTTTCGCATCTTCATAGGATCCTCTTTTTCCTCTATTTACTATGGACGATATTGATCATCACCTCCCCCAAGAAAACCCTACTTACCCTCTTCAAATTCAAACCCAAACTCTCAATACAAAAAGCACCGACACAAGTACCACTGACACCTCCAACGGCAGCGGAGGTACTGCCGGTGGTGGCAAGAAGAGCAAGGAAAAGGATGGGCCCGACAGCAGCAAGTTCTAATACAAGGGGTGAGGCAGTGGAGCTTGGGGAAGTGGGTGGTGGAGATACACAACTACGATGGCTCTGCAAAATTCATGTGTTGATGTATTGTGGTGGCGTTGGGGGTGAGGGGTGGTGGGTTCGCCGTTTTGGGGGTGGTTGTGCAGCACAAGCTTAGTGAAGCAGCAACCCATTTGATTTGGGTGTTCAAAAGTGGAGATTTTTTTTTCAGAAAGGGGAGGGATGTTGATGGCGGGTCCTCCGGCGAGGACGGGGTGGAGATTGTGATTGGACTCGCCCTAGAGTTGCATTCGGACCTTGAGGAGGTCGAGGGGGTGGGTGGAGCAGCCGGCGATGATTGATGATATGCCTCCTTCAACAAATTCCTTGACGCCCATCTCCATAAATTATAAGAAATGTAAAAATTTGAAATTAAGAGGAATTCAATTGAATTGGAAGTACGTGTGTTGTGGAGAACTACATATTTTTGTTCCTTGTTGCAGTCAAAGCTTTGTGATTTAATGGTGAGAAATGAGTACAAGACAATAATGAGCTGCCAAAAAAAGTCACTGGGTATGATATGGGAATTGATTGCCAGATCTGTTTGCGCATGCTTCTCGCTCCCCTCACCCATCTCATTTCCCAAATAATTTTTCAGTCAAAAATAGGGAGGGTATTTTAGTCATTATGAAAAAATTAACAGCACAATCCGTTTAAATTGATAGAATTGAGCATTTGTACCAAAAATGCAATTAGCGTATCATATTTTGAACTTTTTATTATAGTTGGGGTAAAGTGTAAAACGCACCAGTATGGGCAAACTGTAATTAACCCTATTTTAAAGTATCTCATTTTTTATTTTAGGGAAATTTCGGTTCAAAAATGTTACTTTTTTAATTTACTACGATAAACTATAGTAAATATTAATTTTTAAAACATAATTTTTTTTATTAAAGACAAGTGTTCTTAACATAATTAAATTTCCGTAAACCAATAAATTTGGATATTTGGAGGCGATATGTATCCTTCATCTTTGGCGATTAAGGTTTCTCGCCAAATTGATGAGGTCTTGCGGCGACGATGTCTACAAGGGATCGGTCTGAAAAATTTGTTGGGTGGTGCGGCGGTAGGCGCGGGGACGATTGTTGAAGGGGCGAAAGGTACCAATTGGCGAGCTACGATTCGGTCTGCGTTTGGGAGGGAGACACTCGGATTCACACCGACGAGGCTGGGGTGAGGTTAGTTCTGACCGGAGACGTCTAGTTCAGAAGGTGCAGGCGCGAGGCAGAGCATGAAGGAGAGGGGGTTAGTGTTGAGGAAAAGGAGGGGGTCGGGGTCGGGGTCGGAGATGGATTCGAGCTGGGACGAGTTGAGACCCGGGAACCGTTGGTAGATCGGTATTGGGAGGGAACCAGAGTTATCTAGCGTCGATGGGCAGATTCATGCAAGCATATCGAACTAAGGGTACTCTGTTTGCTTAAACTTCAATATGTCAAATGGGTGTCCTGTTGGGATCAGTACTGAAAGGAAATAGGAGGTCTCTACTGTCGATGGGTTGATCCGATTAAACCCGATGAGCTTGGACGCGATGCCCATAACCCATATTGATCGCAGGGTTGATCGAGGAAGCTGGTTCAAGGCAGTTTATAGCAAGATGACATGGTTTCTCCATCCGTATGAGGTGGAGGCCTTGAATCTGCATTACGCTAACTGATTCGAGTCGATTGGTCTCCGGGGTTATCATGAATGTCTGTGTAAAGCATTTTGCAGCGAGATCACGGGGTTTTCCATTTGTATGAGGTGGAGGTTGTGACTCTACATGATGCTAAATGAGTCGAGCTGAACAACTTTGGAGGAATCATTAGCGAACGGTGTTGCGTACTATCCACTATCGAAACATGTGTTCTTTATTTTGCTCGCAATTAAATGGCTCACGAATTAATCAAGTTTGTTTTAACTAACAATAGCTGAGATTATGGTGAGGGTTCTGTCTCACGATTTGTAGCTTCAATTGTTCAGATGATATCAGATTAATTGTTATTTAATTAATAAAATTCGCTTTTACCTTAAAAAAACATAATTATTTCCCTAAAAAAGAATTAAATTTGATATAAATGGTCCATGTTACCTGTGTATTAAAAACAAAAAATTTCAAAAAATAACTTTTTGTAAAAAAATATCTTTTATCAAAAAAATTTTGATTTCAATATTATTTTTTATAAGTTTTTCAATAAAAAATAAATTTTAACAACGTTTTATATTTTAAATATTTTTTAGAAAGACTTTAAAAAATAATAACATTCAAGTAAAAATTTTATTATTTATTCCACACAAAGAGTTTAAAGTAAAAGATAATTCCTGATCACTACCGTTAAGTTTGACACACTTTCATGTCACTACGGTGAACTTTTTAAGTGTCACTTCAATACGGCGAAGAGTTAGTTTTGAAGTGTCACCGTTTCAAAAAGAGTTAGTTTTGATATGAAATGTCCATATTGCCCTTGTTTTAGAATTATAAAATAAATCTAAAAAAATATTTTTTATGAAATAAATATTTAAAAACTGATTTAAATATTATTTCTTTTTATAAAACAGTTTTTTTCGAAAAAACGTTAAAAATAAAAAAAAAACAATTTGAACAACGTTTTTTATTTTTAAAAATAAAAATAGTATTCAAATCAGTTTTTATTATTTATTTCACAAAAAAATATTTTCGACATATAATAAAATTTAAAAGTTAAACAGTATATTTTCCATCAGTTTTAATGGCGTTAGGGTAATATGTCACATACAAATAGTTACATGTATTGAAGTGACACTTAAAAAAGTTCACCGTAGTGACATGAAAATGCGTCAAATTTCAGTGCAGTGATCACGAATTATCCCTATTTTTAATATAGGAGCATTTTCATCATTTAATAAAATTTAAAAGTCAAAATTTTTTTTCTATCTCTTGTAATAGTATTTTCAAGATTGAGATTTTTTTAAAGAAAAAATGCTTTGTTAAACACTAGTTCTTTTAAATCCAAAATTATTTTGGTATGGTTTGACGTAAATTTAAATTTTATTTTCTATGCTTAAATAACAATTTTGATTTTATTTAAATATATAATGTGATATCATGGATATATCATATTAGTGATGCAGCATAGGGTGCTTCAATACAAATCAAGAATAAAACTCTAACTCTATAGAGGAAACAAATTAATCTAAGTAACTCAAATAATCATAATCATAATCTCGACACACGAAGATTTAAATAAAATTAATCAATGCAAAATAATTAAATATAGAAAATCTAATTTAATAAGAAAACATAAAGCTTTCCAAAATTTAATATAATTAAGAATCTTAATTGCTATCGTCTTACATCAACTCTCTGACGCTTAAAAAAATTGTAATGAATTTTTAGGGTGACACCGCGCATCGCGCGGTGCTCCCCACTAGTTAAATATAGAAAACCTAATTTAATTGAAAAACCCTAAAACTTTCCAAAATCTAATATAATTAAGAATCCTAATTGATATCGTCTTACATCAACTATGACGCTTGAAAAAAAACTCGGTGACTCGACCGGGTATTGAATACCAGACGCACATGGCAGTGTATGAGTCGCTCATTAATAAAGGGTGTAAAATTACACCTAAAATATTGATCCCACGAGGATCGCTACCTAGTAGGCGCTAGAGCTAGAACGTGTCATTTTTCGGTCTTGAGCAATATGAATGAAAAATTTAGAATCTCGAGCAACTAAAATTCACACACTCAATTGTCACAAGCATGCAAACAAAGAATCACACATGTATATAATTTGAATAAAGTGATGTGAATGTTTAATAATCGGGGGTTATCATGGGTCGAACTGAATTGTACAAACTTAATTAAGGGATTTAAACTAGGTTTTCGGGGTATGTTAATGAGTTTCTTACTCAAAATCTACCCGCCGGGGAGATTAAGAACCTAACCACCTATAAATGGTATGTGTTTAGTTTTAGGAAATCACAATAACTAGCTTTTGGCGTTGGGCACCTATGGCTATCACTCTCGTGTCCGTCCTCACGATAAGGATGTAAACTCGAGCCCACACTACTCTAAACCTCCTTGATCTAAGTGACACCCTAAAATCAAATCACCATCAAATCTACACAGGAGATGAAGTGCTGAGTTATGTAGTGTGAGTCCCAAATCCTAATTATCCTCTCTTAATTCATGCAATTAACTTCTAACCCAATCAATTCCCTTCATACATTACATCCCAATCCTACAAACTTAGCTACTCATACTTAGACTTATCATGCAATTAATTATTAGAATCTCAATCAACATTAAATCTTTAGTTCTCCATTCATTTGACCATGTCCATGTCATATGATATATAAAAAGTTCAAGATAATTGCCTTCCAAGAAGCAGAGATCCAAAGATTTTAGATGTAAAACACAATAAATTATTTTTTTCAACTCATTGATACGTTGATACAATTTTTCATTTCTATTGTGTTATTTAATGATATAGAGTTTGAAGACAATAAAAGCAACGAGTAATTTTTGGAATAAAGTTTTAATTTTGTGAGAAAACTCATTTGATTGTGTTATGAATGATATAGTTTTTGTAGTCCAACGGTTAGGATAATTGCCTTCCAAGCAATAGACCCGGGTTCGACTCCCGGCAAACGCAACATATTATTCTTTTACTGCAGCATCCAAGTTCTGCCCCGACCAGCTCTGTTACATTCCATGTAAGAACATTGAACAAGAAGATGTCTGATACTAATTAGTCCAAGAAAGTAAATACATTGACCAGATAGTGCTATGTTATGATTTTTCTTTTCTCAGTCCCCATAATTTACAAGAAACTATGCTCTTCTGTCGACTCCATGTCTAATCCATCAGATTGGTGGATGGACAAAAATACATTCATTCTTGAGATTAACCAAATCATGAATCAAGATCAAGTGGCATGTGTGGGTTCATTTCTGAGTGCCGAACCCTGTAGTATGTTGGATCGCAACATTTGGTAATGCCTTGCCCTCTCCTGAAAGAAATCCTCCCTCGTCAGAGTCTCGAGAAGAGTCCGCACGGAGATGGGACAATCCTGAAAGCTGCTATTATTGTTCGAGTAGAGCACATGCGATCTGCAGAGAGGACAATTGGAGTGGGACTCGAACCAAGTGTCAATGCAAGAAACATGGAAGGCGTGGGTGCAATTGGGCAAGTGCTTCACCCAATCCCCGTCTTCAAATTCCCCCAAGCAAACCGCACAATCAGTGTTGGATTCCCCGTCTTCAATCTTCCCCTTGTTGAACTCAAGGACGGGCAGGGCTCGCACGACGGAGGTGTCGAGCCCGTAGCTCTGGAACTGCAGGGAGGGGTCGTCGGGGTTGGCCTCGTTGAGGAGGCGCCTTCGGGCCCTCGGGGTTTGAGTTCGAAAGCGGGAGCATAGTCGTCTTAGAATGCTGTAGTAGCTGAAGACTAGCAAAACGGTGCAACCGGAAATCACAAAGGAGACCACCAAGATGTTCCAGTTTCTGGGTAAGGAATCAGGAGGAGAAGCAGGAGTTGGGGACATGTTGATGGATAGATAGATAGATATAGAGGAGAAGGAAGTGGTTTGTGTTATGAAGGTGTTTTTTTTTTCCTCTTTTGTTAGTTAAGGTTACAAGAGAGTCCATTGGAGTCTACGAAAGCTTGCGTGTGGGATGATAAAATCAAGGTCGATGCCGATTGTTGTTTTGTTGATGGTATTTAGGATCTGGTTGCAAAGGAACTCAAGTGTCTTGCCATTATCCAAAGTTTGTACTCAATAAATATTGAATACCTCTGCCTCTGCCTGCATTGTGACAACTGTAACTTTGATGTAAACATGGTGAATACTAAGCTACGGAATTTACCAATAATGTCTCAAGTGTCTTGCTACTGCTATTACGTGTCATTGATATCTTATTTCTTCTTTTTTGGATAACATTCAGTACCCAATATTTATGTTATAGTCAATAAATATGATTTAATTTGATCGATTATTAACCTTTAATTTAAGGTTTAAAAAAACGAGTTAAAATTTGTTAGGTCTTGATCTTGCTCAAGCTCAAGTCAAACTGAATTTATATAATTGAACATGAGTCTTGACTTGAAAAAATAATTTATCTCGAATTCGGCGCGACTCAATTGTCTATTTTACTATAAAAAAATTTATACGTAAATAGTTTTAAATACAATATTAAACAAAATGCTAGCTGGGTCAAGTCGAATTGTCTGAAATCATGTATAAAGCGTTTTGCAGCGGGATCGCGGGGTTTATTCATCCAGTTGATGTGAAGACCGTATCTCTGCATGATGCTAATGGGTGGAGTCGTTTTGTTTCTAATATGTGACTTTATTGGTTTCACGTTTTATTACTGCTACATTTGCTATTATATCGTGTTTGGATTTGATGTTAGTCAAGTTTGTTGCTAGCTTTCTGATTTTTTAGAGTTTGAGCATTATCCCACCAAATCTTGTTGTTGTTTATCTGAACGTGTAGCTAACCTCTTTTGCATAAATATTGATCATTAAATTAATGGGTTTAAGCTCAATTCGTTTATCAAAAAAATCTAATCATATCATCAAATTCAACTCGAACTATTTGTTTATACCCTTAAAATGACAAAGTAAATATTACCGAAGAAAACCTATCAATCAAAATCAGAGAAAAAAACAAATATATCTCATTTACATCCTTGGCAAAAGGATTGCAGTACTCTACTTCCGGATAAATATAAACCTCAGTAAAACCTCTGTCTCTTGGCCAAGGGAATCTGATTGTTCATGCTCATCCCAGAGGCCAAGACCCTCCCACTGCCTCGACCACCCGTACCGAAACTCAGAGTAGACGACGTCGTCGGCTCAACTCCAAAACACATCTCTAAGTTGGAGCCTGAATCAAATGCTCTCTTGCCTACATTCTGGTTAGTGTCAACACAAAACGGCGGCGGGTTTCGCCACCGAGGAAGCGGTCCGGCGACCAGAATGTTGGAAAGCAGAGGGCCAGCCTCCACCACAGCCTGCAACAACCTCCCTTTCTCCGGCAATCTCTTTCCCTTCAAAAGACCCTCAAATGGGTCATTTTTGGTCACCGATGAGGAAATGAGCATTGACCCATTACAGTCCTGCACAAACGGGAGCATATTCGTGGAGTTGTTGGGGGAACAAATGGGACCGAACAAGGAATCCACGGGCGATGAGTTTAGGGAGTGGCTGTTCGATTCTGTGATGCTCGACTTGGGTTTCGGAGACTTGAGCTTGTTCACGAGATTCTCAAGTTGGCTCCTCGCTTCGTCTCGTTCTTGGTAAGCGACTTGGAGAAGGTTGAGTAGGCTCGTCACGTTCTCTTTGTTCCTTTTCATCTCTTCGTTTGCTTCGGCTCTTACCGTCTCCAGTTCCAGACTTGTGTACAGTAGCTGATGCTTTATTTCATCAATGCTCTGCACAATTCACAAACACAACAATTTTAAAAAAAAATAGAATCATCCATTTTCGAAATAAAAACATGGGTTCCAAAGGTTGTGTTTCAAAGTGCAAAACTTTACAACAACAACAACAAAAAAGAGAGGAAAATGAAAAATAAACACCAAGAAAATATGATTTGAGAACCACCTCTTGATAACCCCAAATACAACCCAATTCCCCCATTTTGTTTATTTCTCTTCTTCTATTTGTTGGAGGAACAGAGCAATAGACAGAGGGGTTATTAATCAGAATTGGAGGATTAGGATTTAGGAGGAGCTTAGAGGTGTGAGTTGAAGATCATTTATAGCACAAATGAGTCACAGCATAAGACAAGATAAATGGAGCCCACACTACATTTTACAAATTAATGATAAAACATTTCCAATAATAAAATTTTAGAGATTCCTTTTTTCCTCTCCTTTGTGAAATTAATTTCATTAAATTAAATAAAAAAATCATTGTCCAACTCATCTTTGTCTCATTCATAATAAATAAATAAAACATTTAAATTTATATGACTAAATCCAGTTAGATTTTCCTTAAAAACACTTCATCCTCATTATTTTAATTTTGTTTAAATGATTATTTTAATTAATTTATGTGGTTCTGTCCTAAGTTTCCTTGTCCATCCCTATTGAAAATTCAAAATTTATATTTGGCGCACATAAAATATGATGAACCATCACAATATTCTATTTTACATTAATTAATTTTGCAATGTTTGACCTTTTTCTTCTTCTTATTATTTATGGTAAGAGTAAATTGGGTGTTAATTACTCTCATTAATTGGGTCCCTTGTTTTATAGTTTCCTGCTTTATAATACCGGTTTTAGGGGAATACTTGCACGTTGTTTATTGATCCCAAGCTATTTTGAATGTAGATGCACAATACATCATGTACTATTTATAAGTCTACTTTTAGAGTAGAAGAAATCTTTTTTTATTATTTACATTTTTGGAAAGAAATGTAAATTTGATAAACAAATACAATTCAAGATAAAAAAAAACTAAAAGTAATGTAATTTCATGAAAACAAAGATCATGCAATTAGAAATATGTAGTACATGATAACAAAAGTTCATTTGACTCAATATTTGTGTTTATTGTAGTTTGAATTTTAATCATCAAAATTTTATTATCTTCAAAACAATTAATCACTGCATCAAATTAATAGTATTTTACCTCACTTATATGAGTCATTTTATCTCATTTATAAACTAATTCCCATCATTGACTGACTAAAAATACATTTAATAATTAAAAAATTAAAAAAACCTGTCTTTTTTTCAGGAATCACATTGCATTGCCTACCATTTTATGTGGAAAATTGTGAAGGGTTTGCAGTTAAAATATACATGAATTGTGATATGTTATTATTTTAAGGTTTGTAATCCATGGAAAAAATATTTTAAGACCATTAATGCATTTAGATAGATTGCCTAAAATTGTGAAAACTCATGTAAATCATTGGGAAAATACCATTATTATTTTTTATAAATCCCACCTGTTATTGCTTGGAAGTAACGACATCTTTATGACGAGAAAAATAAATTTAATTTAGGAAAGTCACGAGATCTAACAGAGTTTAAATGCGTGAATATTTTGCTCTAAATAAGTATTAGTAATTATATACAAATATATTGTGTAGATTGTATAATCCTGATCCTATAGGGTTGCTAGGTTGTCTTGTGAACTGCCCAAGACAACTGAACTCAGCCCTCTTATGGTTGACATTATCTCTCACTTCTCTTCTTTTTTGTATCTATTCCTTTCATACTTTTCTGTGTGATTAATTTAATTAATCCATCTTAATTACACATTCTAGCTAGCTACCCTATTAATCCTTTAATGCCTTCCTATAGTCTACCATGATCCACGATTATTATTAGTATTATTATAGTTTCAATATTACTTGTTAAAGTGAATAAATTTCATGAAAAGTTAATTAAGAGTCAATTTTTTATATATGGAAATGATCATATAAAAAAAGTTGATGCTATATGTGACATTAAACACAGATGAATTGTTAAATATTTTTCTCTATGTTTTATGAGAGCTTCAATGAATTGATGTTTACATTATTGTATATTTTATGCTTTTATCTGTATTAATCGAAGTATCACGGAATGAACAAGCCATTTCCATATAGCAATCCCTAGATTGATAAATAATGAGGAAATTAATGTTATTGATCCAAGTGTCAAGAATGATTGGAGATGCTCAAAGTGTTCATACGGACTTGCATACATTTAAATTTGTTAATTAAGCTTGGGATAGGATAAGACAAAGCCGCTGCATTAAAAAAATGTAAGGTTTGTGCTCGATGCGATGTATGTAAACAGTTTGTGCTTCTTGTTTGTTTCTGTCTTGTGTTTTTGCTTTGTAATTTAGGTGCTCCGCATAGTTGACCCTTCCTTATTTCCTAGTATATTAACAAACAAAACCATATTAATTGTTTATGTGAGTGTGTATTTGTTTATGACACGCTCTCTCCACTACTTGACAACGCTTTGAGTTTAAACACAACCCAACTGTTTATTCGTATTGGAGTGTTGGTCCATGTTAACATACTGTCCGATTTATTTTCTCCTGAATGACGTCCACATTTGTTAGCAAAATCAGTTCCATACATTTATGATATATCACAATACCAAAATGGCATGGCAATGGCGGAGCAAATTTGGCCGTCACTACTAAATAAGAGCTTGGTTCGGCGAAGGTGAATGATATGCCGGGCCACTTATTAGTAGTGTCAGTGGTCCACCACTACTAAGTGTTTAGTATACTAAATACTTAGAGCATTTTTATTGTAGTGGTGATGCGGTCGCATCAAATGTAAGTTTATGATATCTATTATCTACATTCTAGGTGTTATTTCACTCTCAATGTGTTAAATTATTGATCTTTATGCCACTTTTACGCGTTCGGATATGTTTGGTGTGAATGTGCAGAATACATGTGAAAATGGTCAAAACCGAGCCAAAATCGCAACATAATCTTTCAGAGAGCACAACTTTCTCATATTTAATCCCAGGTGACCCAAAATTAAATCAAATCGAAGATAACTCGGCGATCTACAACTCTCTAGAAGAAAGTTTTCTCTAAATTTCATGGGAAGAAGCTCAAAACAGCACCGAAAGGCAGCACTAAAACAGATATCGGGATTGCAGACCAGATGACTTGAAAGTGCTATAACTTTCACATACGAAATCCAAATTGAGCAAATGTTGTATCTAAATTGAAGAGGACGAAAAGATCTACAATTCTCGTGAAGGAAGTTTTTTCATTAGAGGTCTAAAAGAGGGCGAAAATTTTCTGATACTTTCGGGTGGTGTAGAGTTCTCATCCGAACTCCGATTTGGGCCCATAATATATCAATTCGACCGGGAATTTGAAGACAGAAAGTTATAATGATGATCCAACGGAGCTGTAACGATGGTGTAACGATCGTTACAACTCCCAGATGCAGAAAGAAAATATAAAAGCCAAACACAAATTCTGAGTTTGGGGGCCGAAAATTTGAGTTTTCACGCGACAATTGAACACCGCGGTTTGGGAGAGCAGAGAGTAGAACATCATATCAAACAAGGAGAGGATTGGGGACTTCGAGAGGAGCTCGAATCTGATTCAAGGTCGATTCAAGTGCTAAGATCAAGCAAGCTACACAGCAACAATCGAGAGGGATTTAACGATTCATATTCTTCAACCTTTTTGGGTTTTAGGGTTCTTCGTTCTTACTTCTCAAACTCGATTTCTATATTTTAATTTTATAGATTTTTGTTCTAGCACCATGATCATGGGCTAAATACCCTTGATCATGGATGTTAGGTCTTGAATTGAATTGTGATGATTTTATAATTATGGATTGAATTATTTATGCATGCTTTTGGGTGAATTAAAGTACTTAATGCTTGTGATTGGTATTGAAAAATATTGATTGCTTGTTTGAGTCACGTTGTCGTGTTTGAGAAGGCCGGTGGGTGATAGACATGCTTTAATTTGTCGGGGTTCGACTCTTCGGAACCTCGATTCCATTATTGTTGTGCTAATGTAGACTCGTGGTGTCTATCTACCCGAGAGGGATGATGAACTTCTCGAGTCTAGGCTGACACCAATACCGAGAGGTGGTGTCAGTATAATTGTTTGCATAGGATTCAAGTGTGTGCATGAGAATTCATTCCGAAATTGTGACATGATTATGATTCAATGGCCTAGCATCCATGATTTTCTCTACTGAATAGTCTCTCCCAAGCGTTTCTATTTTATAAATTATCAAACATTTTCTATAAATTACATATTTTAAATTACACTTAATAGCATTAGTTAAATTGAATTAATCCTTACTGGTCCTTGTGGATTTGACCTTGTGCTTACCATGAATTATTACTTGTAACGACTGCGTGCACTTGCGCGTTATCGGGTGCCTATGGACAACTGTCTACGAGCCCAACAAGTGGTATATTAATGTAGTGGAGATGCTCTAAGTAATGGTATATTATCGTCATGGCCAAGTCCTTCCCTTTAGAGCGGGTTGATTTTTCTTAGAGACTAAAAATAAGTTTTCAATTGATTAAGTCGCGCGTATCAAATTAATGACAATTTAATTGAGTGTGTATAATAAAATTAATTTGAAAACGATTAAATCACTAAACAAACAACAATATTAAAGCTAACAAGGGTAAAATGGGAATATCAAAATGGGAGAATACCAAGGCTAAGGGTGCTAGACTACTATTCTTGTTGATTAACTTATGAGGGTAAAATCACTAAACATGCAAATGTTGATTGGCTTATACCTTAAAATATTATATTCGTCCATCGACACCTAGATCAAATCAGGGTCGAGCTTTACCCTTTCAAGATCAAATTCAATTCAAGATCACGATAAACCCAACAATCTCGAGTTAAGGGTAATTTGAGTGTCAAAATATAAACCCTAGCCCTCAAAGCTACTTAGATCTATTACTAATCACTCCTTTCGAAATCAACTAACAATTATGATTAACTATCCTACGTTGCCAAAATAGGAAAGTTCAAATGAGAACAAAGTAGAGTAATACAATCGAGCATGCTCAATGAAAATAACTCATTATATTAATTAACTAATCATCACTATCTACCACCCATGGTCACGGGAAATTAGTCCAAAACCATGAGGCTCAAAATCAAATACATCAAAACTAAAGTAGAAAGAAATAGAATAAACTAACCCAAAATGGAATCACTCTCTATTCTTGCTTTAGTTGATGAACTTGGCTTTCTTTTAATGTTGGTTCCAATCTTGATGCAAGTTAGTGGTGAAACATTGTATTCTTCCAGCTCTCTCAAGCTTCAACAATGGGGAAATGGAGTTGAAAATCCTGAAAAAGTAGATGCTGGAAAGTGGAGGTGGTAGGTGGAATTAGATCCCAAAATAACCTTTATATTGTCTGAAAAATGGACGCCATGGACCATGTTACCTTAAAGTCCAATCTATGAGACAACTAAAGTAAAAAGTGAATTAATCCAAGTTAGGCGATTAACTAAAATCATCCGAATTAATGACGCCTTAAATGTCTAATAAGAATCTCCATCTTTCAAGTTGGTACCTCATAGACGTAAACTGTACCCATTAGTAATACCCAATGTAAATATGGTGTCTAAAATGCTATAATCAAGCTATGTCGATTGATATTGCCTCGTTTCCTAGATTTAATATGAGCTCAAGCCTACCCAGGAGAACTAGCATTAAGATCGCATTTAGATCCCAATTATTAATCAAACATGTTAAAACATCAATTTACAATCACCGTTCATCCTTACACCGATCTAAATATTTAGCTAATTATGCATTCGTTCATCATATTTAAAGTATCTAAACCGCACATCATTATATTCATGTGAAAATGGAAATCAAAGCTCAAAAACATGAAAATGAAACTATGAATCCTCAATATAATCTTAGAAACATAACAATATCCAAATTCTCACAATTCAAACGAGTATTGCTACTCAAACCTAACAATCGCTGATCATGTGCTCAACTCGCTCCCTTCGATTTTCTCCAATAGTCATTCTTGATGATTTGTCTTCGATTTCTAACTCTATATATGTGAAATATCAGTCTCTCTACATGTCTGGATGTATAGGACCGGGGGGGGGGGGGGGGGGGGGGGGGGGGGGCTCTTTCCAAAGCCCTCTTTTTATAAGAGTGTTGAGAGTTGTAAATCTTTCAAATTTAGGAAGATAGTATGAAATGGGAACCAAATCGCAGAACTTGACTGGTGAATCTGTTGGCTGGATCCCAACAAGTTAATTCTCCCTCTCAAATGAAGCTTCGGCCTACCCGATTAATAAAATATGCCGAGTGAGGTCCGATAGGTCACCTCAGCAGACTTTTTCCTTTTATGGTTGGCTCGATGAGATTGTAGAAGGTTCTCACGGCGATTTCTTCAAACTTGTTGGGTGAGGTTGCCGAGGTAACCCCAACAGGTTCACTCGGTCAGCTTGAATTTTCAAAAATACTCAATTCAGCCTACTAGATTTAGGCAAACTTATCGGGGTGAGCATGGCAGGTTGCCCCGACATGCTTTCCTCTTTTGCTCTTTTGTGTTAGAATATGCCCATGGTTAACCCCATATGTTTATGACATGTTTAGTAAAATATGACAGTTAGGGTTTCATATGAGTTAGTCTAGGGTTTTCTTATATGTGAGAACTTTCTCTCTATAAATAGAGACGTATATTATGTATTTCCATATCAATTATTCAATCAATAAACACATTCATTTTGTGATCTTAGCTCCATTTTGACCTTTTTCGACCTGTTTTCACCTGAAATGCTCTTGAAGTACTTGTGAGTTAAAAATAACATACTACACATCAAAATCTATAAATTCTGGATAAATTGATGCTAAAAGTGAGAAGATTTGACTTAGGATGATAGAAATAATGAGGGATATATTATTGATGTGTGTTGTGAATTACAAGAGACCTCTATTTATAGAGGTAATAGAAATAGAATAGAGAATCCTAATACCTGTGAGAAAAAGAAATATAAATATAGGAAACTAAAGATAGGAAACCAAATATAATCTAACAGCCCCCCTCAAACTCAATGCGGTGAAACAAGAATTGAGTTTGAAGTTTGATAGTATTGAGTTGTGGCAAGGGTTGCAGATGTCGAGAATGTTGTCGAAGTGATGTGGCAAGAATTGAGGATGGAGGATGCGCGCCGCTCACGACCGATGGCGGATGCCTGATACCCGTATGTGCTGAATGATGCATGATGACTGCTGATGCCCGAAGATGCTTGATGCCCAAAGATGCCTGATGCTTGATGCCTGATGGCAGATGGCGAGATAGCAACTGCCCGATGATGCCTGATGCCTGATGGCTGATGGCGAGATAACAGATGCCTAATGATTGTTAGATGCTTGATGGCTGATGGCGAGATAGTAGATGCCCAATGATTGCCAGATGCCTAATGGCTGATGGCTGATGGCGAGATAGCAGCTGCCCGATGATTGCCAGATGCATGATGGCGAGATAACGATGGATGCACTCCTCTCACGTGCGGTGTCCGGATTACGGGATGTCCAGATTACGGGATGTCCGGATTACGGGATTCCGATTTACGGGATGTCCGACTTACGGGATTCCGGATTACGGGATTCCGATTTACGGGATGTCCGACTTACGGGATTCCGGATTACGGGATTTCCGACTTACGGGATTTCCGCGCGTGAGGAAGCAAGGGAGCGACAGAGAGGAGTATAAAAGTAGATAAAGAGAACACTAAATATTGTTGGCACTTCAAGACATAATCAAATTGAATGAGTACGTATGCACGTCAGCACGTTTATATAAACACCTTGGAAGACAAATAGTGATGGATAGAACAAAATAAGTAGCCAAAAAAAGATGTATGGCAGAAGAAGACAGAATAGGAAGAGGAGAGAATGAGAGACACACAAAATTAATAAGGTAAAGAGTAAAAGAAGAACCGATTGATTTGAGAAAGAAAATAACAGAATAAGGGAAAGGACAAAAAAGGAGTAGAGACGGTGTTTGAACTTGTTAGAGAAGATTTGCTGAAGGTAGCGACGGAGGCTTACGAGATTGTCGAGTTGATTGTTTGCCGAAGCGAGAGGCTAGAGATTGAGATTTGAATTGTCTCGCCCACCCGTCAGAATCACGAATCATCGACGAGTGAGCAAAGCGATAAATTCATAGAGATTTGACCAATGATCGATTATGCCTCTGATACCATGATAGAAATAAGGGATAATTCCAGGTGGCTACACCTAGATTTTGCTGTTTTTCACCTGGTTACACCTAGAATTTTTTTTTTCAGCTGACTACGCCTAGAATGTGCAAAATTTTCACTTTGCACTTTCCGTCCAATTCTGTTAGTTTTTAACGTTTTTTTCATGTGAAATGACTAAAATGCCCTTAGGGTAAAATGAGTTATTAAAATTGGACTGAAATGACTAAAATGCCCTCACCTATTCATTTAATTTTCAAACCAATGCCACTCCATCTCTCTTCAACCACCTTCGAACCCTAGCGCCACCGCCTCCGAGAAGCTCCTCCCCTTCGGCCTCCCCGTCGCCGACCAGAGCGAGCCCCACCTCTGCCACGTCGACCTCGTCAACACCCTCGCCGACCTGCGACGCGTCGTCGCGAGCTCGCCACTCCATCTCTCTTCAGAATCAAGCTCGCCGTGGCGGCGCTCGAACCTGAGCCACGCGGCGAGGACGACCTTGGCGTGAGGGTCCACGGCGTGGCGGCGAGCGAGCCTGAGGCTTCTCCGGAACATCCTCGGGTCCGACAGGCCGCGAAACGCTACGCAGTGGCGCAGGTACTCCCCAGACCTGTAGGCGACGACGAGCTTGATTCTGAATCGGCATCGACAGAAAATCATCATCCACATCGTCCCCGTCCTCGTCGTCCATAGAATCGATGTCACTGCTTCGACGACTCACAATCGATGCCTCGGACTTGGGCTTGGTTCTCTTTTTCCGCTTCTTGTTCAGAGGTCCGGCGTCGGGCTTGGCGGCGGCGCGGAGGAGAGAGCCGGCGATTTTGGGCGGGTCGGAGAGAGTGAGTGATAATGGGAATGAGAGAGAGCGATTGGGGTGCGAGGAGGAGAAGCGGAGAGGGAAAATTGAAGTGAGATTCAGAATTGTGGAGCTTGTGGACGCCATTTTTGGGTCGGCGATGGGTGGAATTGCGGAGAAATGTGGCGGTTGAGCGGTGGCGGCACCGAGACTATGTTGTGGATTGATTGTTTTGGTGGCGTTGAGTGGTAGCAAGATGGAGAACGTTGTGGCCGATCATCAACGAAGAAGATGGGTTTGCAATCTTGAACTTGTTGGAAGTTATAGTTCATGGGCTTGCGAGAGAACCCCAAGTCTTGCAGAGACAAAAGAGAAAGAAAGAGGAGAGTGACAAGTTTTTGAAAATTAGAATGATAAGTGAGGGCATTTTAGTCTTTTCAATCAAATGATAATAACTCTTTTAATTTTAAGGGCATTTTAGTCATTTCACATGAAAAAAACGTTAAAAACTAACAGAATTGGACGGAAAGTGCAAAGTGAAAATTTTGCACATTCTAGGCGTAGTCAGCTGGAAAAAAAATTTCTAGGTGAACCCAGGTGAAAAACAGCAAAATCTAGGCGTAGCCACCTGGAATTATCCCTAGAAATAATGAGGGATATATTATTGATGTGTGTTGTGAATTACAAGACACCTCTATTTATAGAGGTAATAGGAATAGAATGGAAAACCCTAATACATGTGAGAAAAGAAAATATAAATATAGGAAACTAAAGATAGGAAACCTAATATAATCTAACATAGATGGACAATGAAATTTCGACCCTACCACCAGCTCAACACTAGTCCGATGTAGAGACATCAATCGGGACAAGCTTATGCCTGAGTGTCACGAGCCTTGTCATGATCTGTAACACTAATTGTGACTCCTCACTACTCGACTGTCATGGGCCATGTCTCAGCTTGTGACACTATTTGTGTCTCTTCTCTGCTTGTTTGTCACGGGCGTTGTCAAGGCCTATGATAAACCTCGTGACTCCTTGCTACTCATTTATCACGGTTCATGTCCCAGCCCGTGACACTAATCATGACTTGATTTTAACCAAATGTCACGGGTCATGTCCCGGCCCGTGACATGCATAGTGACATCACTCTATCGCTCTTCGAACAATCATTTCACTTTCGAACATGTTTCTTGATATTCCAATTAAGCACAAAAAAACATGCACATTCACTTTTACCACTAAAGAACTACCAAGGCATCACATGGAACAAAATATTTTTACAAAAGCATTGAACCGAGGACAATATTAACAAAGATGTGAGACAAGGGAGTTGATACAAGATTCGAGTGGACTCACATCACTTGTCTAAGTGACCGTTGTATTTCTTAAAACCCCAACCCATTTTCTACCTTGACCAATTGTTGTGATCCATTTTTACAATTTTTTCAATCGAAAACTTCAATAGAAACTACCGAAATAAGTTCAAATTATTTTGATAACCATCCCTGTATCAATATACGCTTCCACTCAAACAAATTCTACTCTTCGCTTCTGTCTTCGTCATCAAGTTGAACACATCATTTTAAACCAACTCCATCATTTTGTTCTCTAGTATTTATTCGTCATTCTTATCTTTTCTACCACTTCTTCACTATATCATCAAGAAGCTCCACGTATTTCACTTCATCCCCATATTGATTTGTGCTTTCATATCTTCAACTTCTTTCCTCGTACAGAGGTTTTATTCTTATTGCTACTTAGATCCCTTACAACTTCGTACAAAGGAGCGGAATTACATCAGCTTCTGCCCCTTCTTGAACTTCAAATAATTTCTTTGCATTCATCTTCCCCAAGTATTGTATTCATCTTCTTCCTTAAATTGTCCTCCATAATGATTGTGAAAAATCTTTGATGCAGTTTTGACCTTCGTAAAAATTTCTTCTCCAATTGTAAGTTACAAAACAAAACACAAAGGAACTAAGTATTCTCAATTTATTAACAATTCAATCTACGCCAGGGGACGTAGTAATGTCTCAGGACCGCAACGGATCTCTAGTTACTTCTTTTTTTTAGGTGAATAGAAAACCCCATACCCCATGTAGGTGAATAAAAAATAACTGTATGAAAAATAACAATATGCAACTTAAATCAAGTACCAAGTAAATATGGCTCTCTTATTTTTGAGGATGGTAGAAAGCTATAGTGACTGGATAGCCTCAAATCTCAATCAAGAATTTAACATGATACAAATCTGGTTTTGAAAATTAAAGAAGGATAAATAAAGTGTAGTATTAACTGGTGTGTTATAAAAAATGTTAAGGACTAATTAGTCAGAAAGTGTCTCATAAGAACTAATTAAAAATTAATTATATTTACAATCTCAATAACACACCTGACACCTCCATGCCCTAACCTAAGAACACAAGTGGGGCAAATAATGTAACAATTGCCTGGCTTATAAATTTGACATTATAAGTTTGTTTTGTTCAATATTGTAATTACTCTACCGAAGCATAAATTAAGAACTTGTTTGAGGAGCCACAAAGGTTTATGGGCTAATATTGGCTTAACTTTTTCAGAAGGAATGACTTATGGAAAAACTTCTCGAAGATTTAAATTTATGCAATATTGAGAAAGCAACTGTTGATGACTTGAATATATATGTTACCTGCCAAGACAATGCAATCTCAAAGTGTTAATATATTTATATAAAATAGGAAACTATGTCTCAACTAATAATTGAAACACACGGACTGTTCATATCGTAGCCACATGAATATATTTCTTTATTTTGCATATAATTGTTCGTGGATCTAATTTTATATGCTCGTCTATAATTTACTTTGACTTACTCATATAACATCTAGTTTTGTATAAATTTACGTTTATTCTAACTGAGATGTAGAAGTTTAATCAAACGCAATATAAACTTTGGTGAAACCTGTATCAAAAATATACGAAACCAATTAATATATAATTTTTACTAAATCAGTTTTTAAGTTGATTGACTCAAACCTAATCTATAGTGCTAGTATTAACATATTTCGCTTAAATCACAATTACTAAGCAAAAAGGCCTGAATTTACGGGAGAAAAACTTGCACACATCTAAAAAACCCATTAATCTTTAGGTTTATAAATATTATTATTCGACCCGATAAAATTAGTCATTAACATACTAGTATTGGGCCTAGACGACCAACAGCCCAGCTAACACAATAGTCTTGGGATGAGAAAACTCTTCTCAATTTGGGGAAAGAATCAGCACAAAACCATATAACTACAAATAGGTATCAATGGACCAATCTCAGCCACACAATTATATGACTAACAGTGAAGATGGACGCGGTGGCATTGAGACGTAAATAAGTCGAAGTTGTAATTTCTTTTCGTCATTTAACATATACATAGGGGTATATTTGTATTTTTGCTCCTTAAGCTTGCATTCTTCCCTCACGCACCTCTTCTCCTCCGTCCGCGACCTCAACCTCCTCTCCCAGCTCTTCTCACTCAAACACGTTGAGCATTTACGCCGTCCGACTCTCGGTCTCCTTCGTCCGTCGGGTCCACTCCGCCGATGTCTCAGCCGTCGGGATCGTCGTCGATGTCCCCGAACGACCCTTTCGTGCGCTAGCTCGTGGCGTCGGGTCAGGGAGAGAATCGGGGCTGAAGCCAGTCATGACGGTGTGGGAGAGGTTGAGGGAGATAGAGAGGGCCTGCTCGACAAAGCCGGACATGGAGGGGACGGGGCCGGACCGAACACCTGGCGCTGAACCGCCTATCCGTTCCGAATCTGAAAGCCTTTCATAAAGCTGAAAATATGAAAGCCTTTCATATAATTGAAAACCTGCAAGCCTTTCATATAACTGAAAACCTGTCCCACATAACTGAAAACCTGCAAGCCTTTCATATAACTGAAAATCTGTCCAAACAATGAATAACTACATTCGAACAGGTTTTCTGAGACACATTTCATGAAATTCAAATGTATCAACTCATGTGCCTTCAGATCAAGGTTTTTCCAAAATATGAAAACTTTTCATATTTTGTAACTGAAAACCTAAAAGCCTTTCATATAACTGAAAACTCTCGTTACACCAGGGGACCCCTCGTCACACCACTTCCCCGACGGGTATTAGTGTTTTCCTATAGAAAAATACACGAAACCCTCGTCACACCACTCCCCCGACGGGTATTAGTGTTTCCCTATAGAAAAATACACGAAACCCTCGTCACACGAGGGGACCCCTCGTGTATCTGAAAGCCTTTCAGATTATGAACTGGGACATTAAAGCCTTTCAGATTATGAACAAATTGAGTCCTTACTTGTTCTGGGTTAAAGGTCTTCAAATTTTTCTTATACAAAAATTTTGACTGACAAACTAAAAGCCTTTCATATAACAGAAAACCCTCGTCACACGATGGGACCCCTCGTCACACCACTCCCCCGACGGGTATTAGTGTTTTCCTATAGACGAAAATATATGAAAGGCCTTCAGATTTTGAAATGCTTTTCAGATTTTGAAAGGCCTTCTGATTTTGAAAGACCTTCAGATTTTGAACACATTGGTCTCTTACTTGTTTCGGTCGTCTTGTATATGAAAGACCTTCAGATTTTGAAAAGCTTTTAAGATTTTGAATGGAAAAACCTTGATCTGAATTGTTTATGAGTTGATACATTTTAATTTCATGAAATGTGTCTCAGAAAACATGTTCGAATGTAGTTCTTCATTGTTTGGACAGATTTTCAGTTATATGAAAAGCTTGCAGGTTTTCAGTTATATGAAAGGCTTTCAGGTTTTCACTTATATGAAAGAGTTTCAGATTTTCAGTTATATGAAAGACTTTCAGATTTTCATTGTTTCCAATTTCTCATATGAAATTTGTGGATCCAGATCTGGGCACTCTTTCGAGGCGGTCCAGCGCCAGGTGTTCGGTCCGACCCCATACCCTCCATGTTCGGCTTCGTCGAGTAGGCCCTCTCCATCTCCCCCAACCTCTCCCACACCGAATCGATGTCGCCGGACCCGAGCCTCCGGACGAACCTGAGGTCGGAGACGGAGGAGCGCGAGGATGGGGAGGCGAATCGCATCCATAGTATCGCGGACCGGCGAGGATCGGATGGCGGCGCGTTGGGCTTGGTCGTGGTGAAGGATCCATGTGCGGAGGAGGACGTGGCGATGAGTGTGGCGGAGTTGAAGCTTAAGCACAATTGTGTGGAAGGGGTGAGACAAATGGTAGATGTGATTTATGAGACACAGTTACTAGTTTACCCTTTATGATGTTTATTGAATTATTTTTTAGCTGAAATTGGTTAATATTGACAGCTGTTGATGACATTACATCTAACGGATGATGGAGGTCCCTTTGTACCTATTTGAAACATGGTTTCCAGCCGATTGCATCCCCTAATTTGCTACATATCACGAGAAGCCCAACAAGTTTGTGATCAAAAACAAAAATAAGAACGGCCAGAAAAAGAAAAAGGAACGAGAATAATTTTATTAAATATGTGAAACTCCTGACCTCCATTTAATTAATGCCGTCCTCAATTATTTACTAAGCAGATAACATAAACAAGCACTAACGAGGAACTGATGTCGAGAGTAATCATATTCATGGACAACACAAATACAAACGACAATCATCATTATTTAAACAAAAATATGTACTTTATCCCCGTATAAATTGCTTGGTCGGTCCATTAATCATTTACACTTATATAACTAATGCAAGCCCTACATATCTTACATAATTAATTCATTAATATTTATCTCATGATTAGGTCCGTCTTTTTTTAAAATAAAATGAATTTTATTAATTAAATAACAATTAATCCGAAATTAGATTACACAGCTGAAACTACAGATGGCAGGACAAATCTCTTATCATAAACCCAACTATTGTCAGTTAAAACAAACTTGGCAAATTCGTGAGCCATTTGAATACGAGCAAAGTAAATAACGCAACATTTTTCGCTAATGATTCCTACAACGTTCTTCAGCTTGACCCGTTTAACATCATGTAGAGTCATGGCCTCCACCTCATACGAATGGAGAAATCTCGTAATCTCGTTGCATAATGCTTTAAACAGGCATCCATGATAACCCTGGAGACAAATCGACTCGAACCGGTTAGCATTATGCAAAGAAATCCCGTGATCTTGCTGCAGACCGCCTGAAACAAGTTTTCTCGATCAACCCTGCGATCAATATGTGAATCGCGAACCTTTAAAAATTCAAGACCTCTCAACTCATTGGGCTTAACATGACCAACACATCGATACCAGAGACCCCTCGTTTCCTTCCAGTACCGATCCCAATGGGACACCCAGGAAAAATATTGAAGTTTAAGAAAACCAATACCCCCTAGTTCGGTATGCTTGCATGAATCTGCCCATCGACACCAGAGAACTATGGTTCCCTCCTAGTACTGAGCCCCGACCTCACCAGCCTCCACGCGGCCTTGCTCCCCCCAGCCACCCCAGCCCGTCATCCCTATCCCCTGACCACCATCCCCGATCGCGTTGGGGTTCCTAGCGGGTCTAGCGCAGCGGAAAACATAAACGACCCGAACCCCTTACACCGAATCCTTGCCAAAAACTAGATGAATCATAATCAAAAGAAAAGGTTGGGACTTTACCTCTCAAAGAAAGAATCAACCGATTCGAAGACAGGTCCTCGGGACCGTCCTCTACGCGTGCACACACAACCGGGTTCGAACCTTGCGAAGCTAAGACCTTTACAAAAATTACTAGCTTTCTTGGTGGCCTCTCTTTCTCTCTTGTTCTTCTATTCTCAATGAGAGAGATAGAAGAAACATTTTGGGTGGATAGAAAATGTGCTATTTTGAGCTTATGGAGGCTCTCACCCCAAGCCTATAAGGCTCAGCCCGTCAGTGTATGGTGTCAATCGACACCCCCACGTGTTGGTTGTTCGATCGACACCGATCGAAACCACCAAGGTGTCGATCACTACCCACATAGCCACACTTCCATTCCACCCATTATGGACCTCTTGAGTCCTATCGAGAAGTTTCGGTTCTTGCCACTGGCATGTGACCCTATAGGCCCGTGACCCATTGGCAGGTCGGTGTGAAACTCTATTTCACCCGATCAATCACAAGTGGTCTCTAGTAATACGTTGTGATTATACAATGTTTACGAGGTATCGATTCGATATCTCCTTCCTGTCATCTGTATCACTAACCCTTTGTTTGCTTTAAGGCGTATGAGATCGCATGAGACATATAATTGTCATCCTCATTTGTTCGATCTAGTTTATTGAATTTCGAGTTGATTGATACGTATTGGTGCGGCCGCACACTTCATCAGTCACTCATTAAGGGGCCCTGAACCATACCTTTCGCCACGTCTCACCATAGGGAAACAAATCCCTTCGAACGCAACGTGCGCTCCCACTACAGTCCGTCCAATGGCCAATGATGTCCGTTATGGCTACCATGTTACATGCAGCGTTGGGACATGTCAAACCAATGGAGCGACGTGCATGTGAGCCACTCGCTCCAAGGTATTAAGGCAGTGATCACACGACGACGGAGTATGCGTTGATGACTTGATCTATGCGCCATACTCCACATCGGGTCATCCAATATCATTCTCCAGATGATATCCGTGATAAGACTTTGGTAGTCCCACTACCTTGATCAGCAGAACTTGATCTTAAGTCATCATCACACTAGTCACTTATAAATAAGTATCTGACTATGGATTCGTCAAGCATAACTTAATAATATTTAAAGATTCTGTTGTTCTTGTGTAAACACTAACGACTTTAGATTAAGTTATCTCTTGACACATTATCATAACACAATAATAATGTAAATGTCATTTATTGCTAAACAGAAGATTACCTAGGAAAGACTTGGACTAGAGCGCAAGCTCTTACAGATCGCTCACTCCTCGAACCCAAATCCTCCGACTTCGATCTACCTCCTGATACTTCCCCACGCCGAGACTCCTCCATCCTTACCTGCAGACTAAATACGCTGCGCACCTCGTCAGGCCGACGAGACCTGCCAATATCGACGAGACAAAGAAACCCTAGAGTTCTAGGGACGACCGAATAAACGTCATGGCGTGCTGTGCAATTATCACTTTAATCTAACATCAACCTATTCTCATTAGGTCCGTTTTAATTACAAGCAAACTTGAAATCACGGTAAAACATCTTTTCTTTCATAATAATAATAATAATTTTTGAATGTGTTAGAGCTTGAATATATCAGTAGCTCATTTGTTATTAACATATAATATGGGATTTTCTTTAATTGGACATGCATTTAGTGAGATACATGGTTAAACATGATTGTGACATATACACGTAAATTAATTAAAATAATTACGAGTTGTCAAGCGCATGATAGCGAAGGTAGCGCAACCTAACCACTCTTGCTAGTAAACTACAAATTCCAAATCGTCAATTTGTATTAACAATCCAAATGGTCGGTCAGCCAAAAGTAAAACCGCACAATCATTGGCTGAACCATCTGTCCACGTCACACAACTTTACACGTGTCATCACCAGATCAAAAGGGAGGCCCGCCTCACCGCCTCTTATGTTTCCTCGTTGAAAATACGGCCGCACCAGATTTGCACCGGTTCAACCCTACTCCTATATATATATATAATAAATACCGTTGATGCCACGACCAGGATCGAATAAGCAACAGGGTAAAGAAGATACATTTTAATTTTGCAACAATGCCTCTTCCGAGAATAGCTTTGGGTTCTTCGGCCGAGTTCGGGCAAGCCGACGCTCTCAAAGCCGGTCTGGCCGAGTTCATTTCCATGATCATTTTTGTGTTCGCCGGTGAAGGTTCCGGCATGGCTTTCAGTAAGTGCCGTTCTACCTATTACTTATCCTAAGTTTCAAATATTAATTACTTAATTAACCCTCTCATATGAATACACATAGACAAGTTAACTAGCGATGGAGCCACCACACCGGCGGGACTAGTAGCTGCAGCAGTGGCACATGCCTTCGCTCTGTTTGTGGCAGTTTCGGTGGGCGCCAACATCTCCGGCGGCCACGTCAACCCTGCCGTTACTTTTGGTGCCTTTGTCGGAGGACACATATCGTTTACGAGGACTGTAGTCTACTGGATTTCCCAGTGCCTTGGATCCGTTGTCGCTTGCTTGCTTCTCAAGTTCTCCACCGGCGGCTTGGTATTAATCAATTATTTTTTAGATTTTGACTTAGGTTTATTAGGTTTGGTTTAAATATAATAATGTTATTGCAGACGACATCGGCTTTTTCGTTATCGAGTGGAGTGAGTGAAGCAAACGCAGTGGTATTTGAGATAGTGATGACGTTCGGCCTGGTGTACACCGTGTACGCAACGGCCGTGGACCCAAAGAAGGGAGATATTGGAACCATTGCACCAATTGCGATCGGGTTCATCGTGGGTGCCAACATATTGGTCGGCGGTGCCTTCGACGGAGCGTCCATGAACCCAGCGGTATCATTCGGACCTGCCGTGGTGAGCTGGACATGGACCAGCCACTGGGTATACTGGGTGGGCCCGTTCATCGGCTCCGCCATCGCCGCTCTTGTCTACCAGATCGTATTCATCGCTCCGACCAGCTATGACCACCTTCCCACCACAGCAGACTATTAATTAAGGAATCCATATGGGTTGGGTTGGCTCTTCTCTTTTGGTTTTCATTCATGTGTTTGTAGTTTGTATTGTTTGTTCATTTTCAATAAGTGTATTTATCGTTTGTTAATTCAAACAACATAATCATGTGTTTGCTGTTTCATTTGTGCAGTCTCATATATGCTATAAACACATGCTGTTTCGTAGAGGGGGTGCTATAAACAAAGATTAAAATGACCTTTCAATTGCATATTTATTTACAAAGAAAACAACATTTCACAAAAGACACTAACAGTAACAACTCAAATAATCCACTTTGACATATATAAGAGCATTTTCATCAAATGACCAGTAATATTACAGAACAAACACATGGTTAACACAAATTTGACCATTTCCAGAATATTTTGCTAGTGAAGTTACTGAACAATCACTTGCAACCATTTACCTGAGTCAGTTTCAGCAAGGAAATACTAACTCCCG
Organism: Geranium rotundifolium; assembly: GCA_963920655.1. NCBI lineage: Eukaryota > Viridiplantae > Streptophyta > Magnoliopsida > Geraniales > Geraniaceae > Geranium > Geranium rotundifolium. The sequence continues at coordinate 26,868,651 of OY987317.1, read as the reverse complement.
TCAACTATAGGAATAATGGACCAAATAGTTTATTGCAATTTAAGTTACTTCCTCCATCCGAAACAAAAAAAAGGTATACCGTTTGACTTGAGTATGAGTAAAATTAAGAACTCATTTGGTAGAGCTCAGCTTCTCATACGCTCTTGTGTGTCCATGAAATTATTATAAGTAACTTATGGCAATGCCATTAATAATCTATATCTAATTAACTAGGTAAAATAATATGATACCCTATTGTAGAATATTCGTTTTGACAACCTTTTTTTTCTATAGAAACGATACTTATTTTGGGATGTAGAAGTAGCTTACTGCAACTTAAATATTCAACAAGCACATGATGTGATCAGTGAAAAAAGTGTAAATTATGATGCAGAGTATATTGTTAGGATTAATACATGGAACACAGCATCATCTAGGTTTCATATTCATAGAGCTTCAAATTCAAAGATTGTTTTTGGTATCTAGATTCCAAAGATGAAAGAGTACCTTCACATTTTCTTCTTCTTCGAATGTTGTTTAGACAATTTTGATTTTCGCTGCTTAAACAGATGAAGGTAGAGTTTCAACCATAGAATAGGGTAGCAGAGAAGAACAACCTGAATTGAAAATGTCATCTGAATTTTAGAAGTATGTTTGAAGAACATAACAAGGTATACTAATAATTAAAATGTACTTGCACTCTGAATACCAAAACTCTGGGACGAGTGATCAAGGAAACAGTAAATGGGAAGAAAGAGGAGATCCCATATCCTTAGTATCAATTATTCTCGCAAACTTATTGATTACTCATACCTGAACAAAATTATAATAGCTGAAGAGGAGGCCAAATAATGAATCTCCATAGAGGCGTGTCTCTTTGATGTATGGAAGTGCTTGGTACATGAGCCACACTGCATGGTAATGGGCAATCAGTAACACCAACGATAGAAATATATGGTAATTAAATGAGAGATGAGCGGTCAGGTATGGATCTTATGAATGTGGATCAAAAGTAAACAGTCTCTAACAGAACTAAAATTTGCAAACTAAGGTACATAAGAAGGTATTGACTGACTTACTTTCACCAGGACCGACTCCTATTGGGTAAAGAATAATGAATGAAGTGTACCTGACGAGAAGTAAAATTGATGTAAATATAAGCCTCGGCTTGTATAATATATTGGTTCTTAATATGGAATTTAAGGAAAGAGAAAACCTCAGATAGGTGATCCAATATGGACAGGGTCCCAAGCAACTCAAAGCATATTGAGGATACCTAATTACCTGCAGCACCGCTCAAAATCATATCATATTATGTGAGCTTTCACTGAATGACATGAAGCCAAAACTAGAGAAAAAAAAGGAAACATGCTCAGAGAGAAAAGGGTACAGTATTTCGGTATGCAAAAAGACAAAGTGTAAAACTCAATATGCAGCAATAATAGCATTGGCCGACACAAATGAAGTATGTCCATACAGATGATGATAAACATGAAGAGTAGCATTGCCAAGCAAAAACTGTGTCAATTCAACCTTGCAGAATTTATAGCAAACTGTGTTAATGCATACTAAAAACCGTGTGATGGAAATGATTTCTTCCGGGTTTTTAAGTTGAATGTTTTTGCCTAAGTGAATGTACAAGATGACATAATCTGGATAATGTTTCCTGAAGAATAAGTTGATTAGTTGGGAGCAAACATAAGATTGTTTAATGGGGTAATAAGATGTATAGTGCGTCTAAGCCTAAGTGGTAGCACTTATGACTTACCATGTCAGTAGCAAGTAGCCTAATAATTTACATATTTTAGGTATCAATCAAATTATGCAATTACAAGTAGACCTCATTTCAAGTTAACCAATATTGACTTATGTAGCCTAAAAAATATATCTGGTGATAGTTATTGACTTGTAAAATTTTGTGATTTCTTGTGCAGGCTCATTTAATAGACAGGAGTAACTGTATTTCTCATTCGCCAACCAAGTCCCAGTTGTAAGTTAAATATTCATTACAAGCATTTAAAGGGCGGAGCTAAGGTCCACTTGTCAAGTCAGCAACCTTACATCTTGTTAGACAGCTATTCATGAGATGTTTTCATTTCTGATCCTTACTTTCTGTCTTATCTAAATCAGGGTATTCCTTAACATCTCAGCCTTTGAAGTCGATTGTCTTTCGGTAAATGAAACACAGTAATTCCATAAGAGATTGTCTTCAAACACATCAAACAACAAGATCCCAGGACAAAAAGCTAACCTCACTCAGGCTCCAAGCAAGAAAAGTTATGAAAACGGATGGCAACTGTTGGACCTGTCAAGGTTAAAACCCACAAATTAAAGTGAGCATGAACACATCTAGCACATTATAAGCAGGCACATGAACTGAAACCTAATTTCCCATAATTTGAGCTCAGTTATTGCAAGAGAAATTCAGTAAACCTCATCAATTCCACGAACAATTGCCAACAGAAAATGAGTCCTTCCACCCCATTGTATTAGAGGAAACAACGCCCCACTCGGCACAAGACCTTTATTCCAAAGTCCAAACCCAAAAATCAATGCTACATTAGAGTCAATAATCTTACGATCAAAGGTCAAATAGCAGAAAACTCACCAATGGCTCCATGTATGACCTCCAAGAACGCAACAGTTTGCAGAAAACCTTAACCCAATCATGCAAAACACAAAAATACATACAGTTAAGCAAGCAACCACAGAATCAATGCTTGGCTAACACAGTTAAGCAAAACACTCATTTTTCCCCTCGTTGTACTTCACTTTGTAAATTTTTAAGTTTGATAATTAACATATGATTGACATTCACTTACTTGTTCAATTAAAGTTCTTTATTTTTTCTTTCAAAATTAAATCCCCCCTTTGAAAAATGACATAAAATCAAGAAAACACAAAGCACTCCAATCAACTATCTATTTTCAGATAAGTTACGAATTTATCTATCTTCAGATTTGTTAAATTCAAATGACATTATGCGTACACCAGGGAAAAACAAGACAAAATGAGAGTCTAGTGACTAAAAAAAATCTTAATTAGGGCAAGCTAAAAAAATGACGAAGCCAGATCATCCTGTTTCAGCTTCTGAGCAACAAAAATGAAAACTCACAAATTAGCTCTCCAGCGGAAGCATAAGCTCCATCGGTGGAGTTGGTGACCACGAAACTGCTGAGAAGTCTGAAGAGAGCAAGAGCCCTGCAACGAAACAAACAGAAACTAAGAAATTGCAAGAAAAAGTAGTGAAGAAGATGAGTAGATCACACCATCCAAGGGACTGGAGAGAATTGTAGAGGAAGAGATAAAGATTTGACAGTCGTGGCATTTTTTGATTGTAGCCGCGCGCTTTCGTTTAGCCATCTATAGTAATAACCAGGTAGGTTTATACTCATTTTCAGCCCACCTAGCGACCCAACTTAACTATTGGGCCCAATCCTGCAAGGCCCACATTTGTGGACTATTTTTGCGCGGGTATGAGCTCAAGCTACAGCTCACAAATTTGTGGTGAAAATGGCGATGGAAGCTACGAATGTTGGGGGCTCTGGCGGCAGTGGTAAGAGCAATTTTTCCATTTGTCTTCCCCGTGATTTCTCTGCATCCAAACAGACTTTTAGTGCATCAATTTCAAAATAATCTTCTTCAGTTGCAGTATAGGTTTAGTGTTATCTGCATTTTCTCACAATTCCATCAATAATTTTCTAATTGAGCTTCATTCGATTGTAAATCCTTTCCGGCTCACTGTTTTTCTAAATTCATCATGTTTGTTGTATGCAGGTTGAGATCAAAGAGTTCTCAGAAAATATACCGAAAATGAGGTTTGTATGATTGCATAGGTAATGTAATTTGACTAAATTCTTACTGGCGATGTTTTTAAGCAAAATGAATATTGTGGTAATGGTTGGAGTTGCTTGATGGAAATAACCCTAAACTATTGATTCCATTGCTGGTGCATGTATCAAATGAATGTATATTGTGTGTTTGATGGTCACTGTGTAATCCCACAAATTTAAGTCGTATTGAGTGCTTGAGTGGGCAAACAATGATGTCAGACATGGTTCTGTGAAGCAGTTATTAGATTCGACAGGAGGATTAATGATAGATAAGCTCATAAACCACACCAATAAGCCAAAAAAAAGTGGGCATGGTTGGTCAAATGTACAACAGGAGAAACCTGAAACTAAACCAGGCACATACGGGAATTCCATGCTCTGGGACCTAGGATCACACGGCGAATTTGGCATTATCATCTCATATGCAGATATGAAATTATGGTTTATGTAGTTCCTGCCTGACTTTCCAAAATAAAAAAAGACGTAAATTGTTCCCACTGGGGAAATTTCTTGGAACTCTTTTCTTATATTCCGTCAATAGTACCTGGCGTGTATTACCTAGGTAGGTCTTCTTGTCAAGATCATTGTGTATGTAAATTATAGTGCTCATCCACTTAACTTTTCCTGCTTATTGGATTGATTATGACACTCACTCTAATGGCCTAAATCTAAGAGTGTTAATCATATAACAACTAAAGAATTATTAATAAATTATAAGAAATGGATTTTATGACACTCACTCTAATGGCCTAAATCTAAGAGTGTTAATCATATAACAACTAAAGAATTATTAATAAATTATAAGAAATGGATTTGGATGGCTAACCACTGAGTACATATTATATTTTAAGATATTCTATGCATGTTTAAGTGCATAGATTTTTGACTAATATTAATTACTTTATAAAACTCTGTTTGTCAATTGATTCAGTGCCCTGAGAGAGGCCTTAGTTGGGTTGAAATTTCACTTATGATTAGTTTAAATGGGATTTTTGTTTTCTTGACTATTCATAAACCAATAGTGATTTCATTCTTGAGCAGTTTCTACTTATAATGTGGAAGTTAGTTTGGGGAAATATGGTTGAACTGTGCCTAGGGTAGAAGTGAATTAATGTTTGGTTTTGACTTTCTTTTATCATGTGTATATTGATGGACAGTAGAATTAGATAACTATTTCTATCTAAAGATTCTTACTATGATTGATCAATATTAGATTTCTAATTCTGCTGTTAGGGATAATTATGATACATTGTTTCTGACTGATAGATACTAGGATATGGATATCAAATCAGTTTGCAGACGAGTGTCTGTACATATGCATCTATAATGTTAAAAAATGAGATAAATGGATGGTAATAAAGCACCAGCTTGATTCAAAAGCAAAAACTTCAAGGGGTATTATACAGTACATCTAGAAGCATGCTAAGTCCTCATGGGAGATAGGGCTTCTCTTTTTCTGGAAAGTAAACACACACCTACCAAATTGACTTACCACACATGAGTTGGTTACAGACTTATGGTGACTTGTGGGTGGTGGAGTGGATCTGATGCAGAAAGCATGCAGAATACCCATACTATACATGTTAGAGCTTCAAGAAATTATTACATATATGAACAGATTTGAATAAATGGAATTCTGACTAGCCAGTTAGAGATGCTCTCCCATTGTCATAACAGAAGGAAAACTGATCGCATATGGGGAGAAACACCTTACTTTCTTCTTCATCCATCGTCCACATCCAGTCAGGAGAATATTCCCATGTCGGTGAAGACATTCGGGGACAGGAAAAACTGCAGCCATCTGCACTATAGCCATCATAAACGGGTTTGACAGTGCTCTCTTCTGATAAAGCAATATCCTTCCATATATCATCCATTGAGTACACCTGTTCGCATTCATCCTCTTTCTCACTCTTCTTTCTTGTGGAAGTTGGTTTGACAGGTCCTCCAGTATCATAAAAACTTTCCTCTCCCATCTCGGGGAAGGGCGAAAAGTCCACCTTTGTATCGGTTGATGGCGAGGAAGAGCAATTAGAAGATGAGGATGATGTGCATACGGCCCGCTTCCTCTCTTGAGCCTTTTTCCTCATGTGAGTTCGCCAATAATTCTTTATTTCATTATCCGTTCGCCCTGGTAATTTTCGAGCAATTCGTGACCATCTGCATGAGGTTATTGTCATCAGCACATATATTTAAGTGAATTTATGTTTTTAACTTAGTTGTAATGAAAATTAGTTTAATCTCTATAATTACTCTAAAGAAGGATATATTGATAGATGATAGATATAAGGCATGTACAAGTAAATTGATGCATATTCTCAAACCTATTTCCCCATTTGGAATGAAGTTCAAGCACAAGGCGCTCTTCATGGGGCGCCATCTTCCCTCTTTTTAGGCCGGGGTGTAGGTAATTAACCCACCTTAACCTGCAGCTCTTTCCTGTTCTGTTCAAACCTACAACAAAACCATGGGGTTAAAGGTTGCTCCCTCCAAAACCGCCCATCTCCAGATAACCCTACCTATTATTTGTCTCCCTCCACCTTCAAACCTGAAACCTTTGCTATAAAGTCCCATCGTCGATCGCCAAACAGGCCAACAAAGCCAACCAATTGAAGGTCTTCCTGTTCGGTCCATGGACCTTTTCGGGTTTCCTCTTGCACCATTTTCCTTTCCCCCCCTCTCAAACTCTCTCTGCAAATGGGAACTTTCTCCACCTAATTGCTAGTACATGGAGACCTTGGTGTGTGCCCCCAATATTTATATAAGTCACTTACCTTGTTGAGAAAGTATATGGTTATTTCATTAAAATATGTTATTCTGCATCTTAACCATACATGTGGTGCGCTTGCTCTGTGATAGCACACCTTGTGCATATATGATGTCACCCATTTAAACTAAAATAATCGAAGAGATCAATCTATTGGTGTAACTTTCATGACCAGAACTCTGTTACTAGACCACTAAATTATACTATTAGTTTAGCAATATGAATGACTGGATCTAACAACTACAGTAATTCGGTATATTTTTCAATCTGGTTATAGATCTTCAATCTAATCATTTCTACAAATCACGATAAATTCTCTTCTTTATTTTCATATATTAGCTCAGGACTCAATTGGATAAAAAGAATCAATTAATGCAAAATGTTAGATCTTCTCCTCCATCCATTGAAAGAAATAATTCTCTTGACTTTAATAAAGGCCATGGAGGTATAAGCTATGGAAAAGAAAAGGAAGAAGAGGACAAACTTGAAAAGCATGGAATAGGAAAAAACTATTTAATTGTCATATAAGTGACCTTCTTCCATAGAAAGTTTGTAAAAAGAATGGGATATTATTATGCAGATTTTATTTTATATGCTAGATCCGTTTCTACTTAATCAGGATAGTGCAAATAGGTTCTTGTGGAGTCCTTGTGTTTTTCTTAAAAAATTTCAAATAATCTTGGGCTGCTTTAGCTATATTTGGTGCCTTTTTTTTCACTATTGGTATTGTGCAGCAGAATACAACTGTATGATAACCCATTGAAATTTGCATGAAAAGCTTGATAAACAGTGTTAGGCATGTTTAATCCATGCCTTTCAAAAGTATGAGTTGTTTTTATCAGTGTGGTTTAGGATTTTGATTGTATATCATTTGTTGCTTTGGTGTCATGTTACATGTATATGTTCATTATAGCCTTAAATCAGTACCTCAGGTTTGAACTTTATTATTGGGAGAAAATGATTCAGTATTAAATAATTCTTTATTCATTTTTGCTTTCGTGTAGGTGTTTTTTCATTTTGGTGAGAGGATATTTAGTAATATATCCCTTTAACTGCAAGCATAGGCGCAAATTACATTCAACTTGTTATAACTCTGGACAGAACAGTCAAACACTTGAAGTCTCGTAAACTGTGAAATTGAATAAGAAAGTTTAGTTGACGACTCTCTCTTGAGTTTTTATATGCGAGCGCTCTAATGTATCTGTTGGAATATCTATTGGTAAATTGAATTGCAGTTATGTAAACTTTCAACACTTTGTTGTAGCCATGAGCGAGCACAGTTTATCTAGTAATTACTTTTTTAGGTTGTTAACTCGTCATGGATTACGAATAATATTCTGTCATGAGTTAGTTAAACCAATTTAAGTAGTGAGAGTTGGGAGCACACTGTGGTATATTGTGGAAAGTCAAACACTAAAGGTTAAATTGTTAAGTAGGCTAAGTGGACTTTTATTTTGGGACGAGTGTAAAATTTCCATGGACATTCAAGTTGTGTTGCTGTTCTTTTTGGCACTTCGTAGCTGATTGTGTTGTAGGATATAAAGAATTCAATTGTTCCCATTTCCTTGTGCTTATTATCTTTTTCATGAGATTAATGTGTGTCTTTTAGTGCCATGAATATACAATAAATCTTATATGCATGAGATGGTTGGGGTGTTATTCTGGGTCCCAACTGCTACCATGGTATTTTACAGGAGCACTTGTGAATACAAAATTTTGCCTACTTTCATTTTCCACTTGTGATTTGACAACTCCAAATTTGTGAGAGAAGTAATTAATTTATAGCACTAGCAACAATTTGATATGGTAAAGAGATATAGAAAGTGGAATATGGCATCATGTGGGTCTATTAATACTAACAACATTTTATTTGTGGTGGTGATGTTAGCACTGTATCCAGCATCATATGGAAACAACAAGCTATACAACAAAGTAACTGTAAAGGAAGATGAATGGAAAGATGGCTCCTTGCTTTAAGGGGATGATTGAGTGGAGATATCAAAATATGAACCAGTGTGACGTGGACACCACCATTTTTGTGGACACCCCACTTAATTTTATCTCCACAGCTCCCAGGCCAATTAGAGGTACTAAGCTGGACCCATTACTGTATTTTTTTTTAAACCTTAATTATTGTGGGAAGATTTGTTTGAGAAATTTGGCCATTATATGACATAAGCAAAGTCTTGTCTACTTCTTTATTCATATGAAACCAAGGTTAATGAAAAAACACAAACGGAGTTATGGCATCCTGCAATTATTTGATTTCATAGAGAAAGAAGAGGGAAAACAATGGATGTCTTTGTATTGAGCTGCACCATTACTTTATGGGGAGAGAATATAGCCTATATCTACTTATCCTGATATTGCCGGAATACCAAAAAAGGAAAACTTGATTCACATCCTTTTGGTTCTCTTCAAATCTACCCATATTATGGGGTGCTTTGAATTGTCCCACAGAGATAATGTGGGTTTTGGGCATGTGACACATTTCTTCTTCCTTGTTCTAATAGTTTTGGATTTAGCGACAACTTGAGTTTTACTAATTGTCCCTCCATCTAATAACTTAACCTTTTTGAGTGGAATAAGCTTAACGAGGTTAAATTAAATTAAACCTTGCAGGCCTGAGAGAATTGAGGTCACTACTGTTTTTTTCTTCTAGAGACAGAAATGATACAAATGGGGAATATCATTATCAGGTTCGAAGTTAGCACCTCTTTTACATTAGTTTGTTAAGAGCAGTATTGCCAAATCAAATCATCCTATTGATCTTTCTTTATCACAAATCACACATCATTTTATTCCTTGAGTGGTTTGATACTAGTAGTGCACTTCTTTTTGTATTTTTACTTACAATTGCCTGATGGTAGACTTAGGACCAAGTACCTTTTGTTCTTTACTTTTTTACTTTTGGTCATTTATGCAACCATTACTAAAGTCTAAAGATGATATTATACCTGCACACGTGGCCCAAACAAACCACCCATCTGTTGATACCACGTATAGACAGCTATGCATAGTTGATATCTACTATCCTCTGAAGATATATAATACATATTAGCCAATCACAATTATGTTTCCCCTGTTACATGATAAGATAAAATATTCTTGGATCTCTTTTTCTTTTTGGTATTCCATTTATCAATTAGCAAAGGACTCCATGTTTTATTACACTACTGGTAACAGTTGGTTGAGTGATTTTTCATCTCAACTTCAGCTATCTTGAAAATTACATTTCCAGGGTTTATATCATCTATAAGTGTACAAGGCTAGAGCTTGATTGGTCTTGCATCTTTTGTTGAAGTCATTACTTACACTTTCAATAATATGATTTTTAGGTTTGTATATATATCAGCAACAAAGTGAAATTTTATTAAACTAAAATCGACAGGAAACGAGGAACAAGCTCAAAAGTGCACGCAGACACGCCAAAACTATTAGGGACACACTGACCATTGAATGAATGACTTAAGGGGTCGCCGAGAGGAAGGGTCATTAGCTATAATGGCTTATATTTGATAAACTTAGATTTCTTGGAGAATAGAAAATTACAGTATTGAGGGGATGCACAAAAGAGCTATGTGTTTAGTATAATATACATTGTTCTGATTGGAGTGTTGGTGATATGCTCGGGTTTTGATGATATATTAAAAGCTTACCGCAATTGGTAGTGAGCTCCAATTGTGGAAACCAGAGCATCATTTCAAGAAGATGATTTCATGTAAGCCCACCACTAAGTTTTTTTTAATGCATATCCTTTCATCTCTCTTTCTTGTCTGTAGGAGACACTGGTTATCAGTCAAACAGAGAGTAGCCACTGTAATGGTGATAAAAAAATAGAATGATCAAGAAAACACCATGGCCATCCTTTGGGTCACACCCTCCACTATCCTATGTCGTTTTCTTATACATTATTCCATATGGTGTAAAGTGATTAAGCAAGTAGTAACAAAAGGATTAACAGGTGGGGTTAGATTAACTTATCACCGGGCCGGCCTAATTGATTAAGCATCAGAATCTGAGAGGGAGTGCCATTTTCTGAATTGAGAAGATAATATGCTCTCGTTGATAGGAGCAAGATTGGTGACAATTTAATATGTTAGCGGAAAAATAATGGTAACCTTTCACTGGGGTCATTTCGTTATCTATTCTTGTCCTGACCTTTACCATCACCATTGTTTATTCTCTGCCAAATGTCTTGTACGCCCTTGAGAACTTTCATTACATCAGAAATACCCTCTAACAATTTATTTTGGACTGTTGAATGTTTATCAGTGTAATTTTGTTTTGAAAGGTTGCAGATGTTCATTCTTTGTTGGGTTTACATAACTTCAGCATGTAAAGTAATTAATATGAAAAGTACTTTTTTTGTAAAAACAAAGTAGCTATTTTCTTGAGTAAAAAAACTTAATGAAACTTGAGTCTGGTTTGAGCCTTAAAGTTCTGTTGATGATGTAGCCTGGTGCTCGTTTTTCCTGGGGATGCTGTGATTGATATTGTTTACTTGGTTCATCAGTATCGCTTCCTTTTCTCAGGCACATCGAGAAGTTTATGAATACAAAAATCATGAAACCAAATGCATGCACGCACTATCTGCGGTAAGGATTGTTAACTCCCAGGAATTGCTCTTATCTTGATAGAACCAATGAAGCAATGTCATTATCATATCCTATGACTTATCTCAACAGTCTGGAGATTTTATGGAGGAAATAGTATCATGTGGTGGGTGCTGATACGGAGAAAGAAGGAAAATGACTTCCTTGCAAATTTGGAAGCTAAAGAAATGCTTGGCCTGCTGTACAAATCCAGTAAGTGACTTGATGCACTTTATTTCACCCAATTATATGCTTACATGTATGTATATGCTTCAGATAGAACTCTTCTGCTGGTGATGCATTATGGAATATGGAATGAGAATGTGTGATTTGGGTGTATAGTTTCATGGGGTTGAAGAAGTAAACCGGCAACATGCATTACTGAACTAAGTTGTATAATTTGGCAGGTAGCTAAGTGAAATTTAATATTCCAGCTTTCAAAGACTATTTCTTTTGTTCAATTATTGCACCGTTTAATTGTAACTTGTAACAGAAACAAAAGGACTAAAGCTGCATTGGTTGATTAGACAGTTTTAGTAATGTGAATAGTGCTGGAAAATATAAATTAAATTTTGTTATGTTTTCCATGATATCATATTTATTGATACGTCTTTCAATTTATGTTGCAAATCTTCTAATTTTACAAATTAGTAAGAATTCTCAAATCCATGGTGGAGTATTTGGTAATTAAATTGCAGTAGATATATAGTGTTTCCCTCATAACTTCATGTTTATAGTTTTTTCAACAAAGGTTAATTGGGTAATTGGCAATAACTCGGCTCCGAGGCAAGTTTGCTGGCAGGCCCAATGGCCCAATTAATATTGTGGACCAACCGGGATGGATAAAACAAACAGTGAAGTGAGCCCAATGGCCCAAGAGGCCACTCCTTTCACAAACTTAAGAACACGGCTAACAATAATCTTCTATTTTATTCTGCAAATAATTCTATTCAATTTACAAACTTATTTAATTCTCGGGCGCATGATTTTTGGCGACTATGTTTTCACGGAGCTTGATTTTGAACTGCTCCGACAAATCTCAGGATCAATCTTCAAGAATTAAGGAAGATTTAAGCAATATGATTACAATGACGATCGCAGACAATAAGTATTTTACTCTAGTGACTATATTTGGATCATGCAATCTCTTGAGTCGGTTCACATAATCACTTTTCTAATCTATAGATCTTATTCGCACAATCGATCCATGATTGCTACATAGAGTGGTCTCTTGATTATGTTCGCCAATCAAGTGATGCAATAATCACTTGTTTCACAATTTTATATTGTGGCATTAGATTCAATGCTACTACATATGTTTTTTGAAACATGTTTTATTTTGTTGACACTATTATTTGAATCATAGTACTTTTAACCGACAACGCTCCAGGAAACTTTGGATACCGCCAGATCGAATGCCCTTCGACCGGTAGGCCAACACGCAAGGTCAAGGCTTACTTTTTGTTAATTCAATAACTAATTGTATTTTAAGTTGCGCCACAGTAATAATTTTGGCTTAAGTAATGCCCTATATGCTTGTATGTGAATTATTCATATCTTAAACATAAATCAATCTTATAAGAAAATTTATCTATACAACTATTAAATGCATTCTTAAGAATTTTTAACAACTAAAATGTTAAACGTGGTGTATTAGAAACATATGAAAACAAATATATCATAAAAATTCACATAGTTCAATCATAAACAAATTTGATTTAATTAATAAAAAGGATAATCTCATATTAGTCACATATAATTATGCATTTCTCATATAAGTCACAAATTTTTTATCTCGAAGTTCACCAAAATTATATGACCAAAATACTCCTTCAAATTCAATCAAACACAATATCTTGGCTCTGCAGGACATATGTAATTTGAACCACCCAATTCCATAAAGATAAAGAAAAATTAATGTAGAGTTATATTTGATGGCATTTTCTTTTTCGATTAGAAAAAATAGTGGATAGATTAGACGTTGGTCCCGGCGAGGCTCAAACCCGTGACCTTCGGCTCGTAAGACCAACGCTCTAACCAAACTGAGCTACGGGACCTCACAGATAATTTGATGGCATTGGTTTTGAAAAATGGTATTTACCTTCATTAATACACAAGTTGCATGCTAGTGAATCCTACTAAGAGGCATGCCCTCCATTTTCAGTATAATGTGATGAGCTGAGTGCACAAAGCAACACAACTAACCTTTGTGTCCAATTCTTGAAAATTCGTCTCTGTGCCCCATTCTGCTAGTTTTTGTATTCGAAAATAAAATACCTGAAATGATCAGAGATGCTTCAAATGATTGAATGACTATAGCATATCCCAGTTAGTGAGACTGTAATTGATCATAGGTTGGACAAAGTGGTAAGGAGGTCACACTAACATATGTAAGGTCCGAAAGCTGGCAAAGGGGTTAAAAGCCGATAACACGGTTCCCTGAATGTCGGTCCAGAATAGAGGGTTTTCCTGATTCGCTGATAAAAAAATGGAAAGCAGACATAAGAGTATAGTGGAGAAACATGGAGAAGATAAGAAGGAGAAGTGAATAAAAACTCTCAATGTCATCATTTGAAAATTTAAATGACAATGAAGGGTATTTTGGTCAATTAAAAAAACGATACCATATGAAATTATCTCTAAAAATAAGGATTAACTATGAATAAAATAAACAACAGATAAATATATTTAAGGGAAAATTCCAATTAGCTACCCTAAGAAACAACAGATAAATATATGTAAGGTTTACCACTTTTCCACTTACCTATCCCAGAAAGTTGGTCTGTGGAGCACCTGAAGTTGTCGACTTTTGCACTTAACCCTGACGGTGTTAACTCAAAAATGAAAAGTCCAAAATGCTCTCTATTACCTTCTCAATTTCCTTAATGGATGGAAGATATTTTTGTCTTTTCATTCACACAAATAAAAAATGAATTTGATAATCTAAAAATACAATTTTACCCTCAAATGAATAATAATTATAACTTATTGGTGGAGGGTACTTTTTTTTCATTTAAACAAATAAAAAATTGATTTGGAGGAGGCGGGCAGAGGAGGGGTGGTCGGAGGTGGAGGTCAGGCTGGCCTGGGCTGGAGGAGGGAGGGATGGTGGAGGGGAGAGAGGTGGGGTCGAGATGGGCTGAAGGAGGGGAGGGAGGCGAAGGGTCGGAGGAGGGAGGAGGGGCGGTCGGCTATGGGTTTCGTCGCCAGAGCTCGAACCAGTGGTCGGAGGAGGGAGGAGGTCGCGGCGGCTCTGGGCGGAAGCGGAAGGCCGAGCTCGAGCAGATCAGAGCTCGAGCTCGGCTCCGGGCGGAGGTCGAGCTCCGATCTGCTCGAACTCCGGCCCTCCTCGACCTCCGCCCATCTCCGCCCAGAGTCGAGCTCGAGCTCCGATTCGTTCGAGCTCTGGTCCTCTTCGACCTCCGCCCACCTCCACCCAGAGCCGCCGCGACCTCCGACCCTCCGCCTCCCTCCTCTGACCACTGGTTCGAGCTCTGACAACGAAACTGAAATTCTGAGTAGATGCAAGATGTCTATCACAATGTCGAGATTAACTGTGAGACATCTTGCTGGTGCAAAGTCAACAATAAAAATAACAGACAGAAAGTAAACGACACAGGAGTTGGTTACCCAGTTTAATGCAACATCACCTACGTCTGGGGGCACTCGGCCAGTGAACAAGTTCCACTATATGTAATCAATCACACATACACAGCTTACGATTATCACACAAATCTAAGCCCTATGGTATTATTACTAGTGTGAACTTAACCCAGGGTCTCCCTTTGTCTCCGAGCCTTCGACTCGAGTCCACTCTTAAAACTGATCCCACAGTTCTGTCTCCTCCTTTGTCTTTATCTTCAAAGGTTTGCATACAGCTTCACTGGAGCGGGTTCGTTCAAAACATCCAAACAATATTTCTACGATTCTTTGTTTGGAACACATAAGCTATATTTTTAGCTACAACATACAGCTCCCTAACACGCTCGTCCAACACGCTTAGGAACTCTATATATTATCAACTAAGAAATAACTACACAGCACCACCTTCTACCGAATGGAACGATCATCTATTTGTAGAAGATGGACGAGAATCTAATTAGGGTTTCCTAAAAGATCTCGTACACGCTTTACCGATTACGTCTCCTCCAAGTTTCATTTTGCTGCTGCACAGCTGATGCGGAAAGAATCCTTCTGATATTCAAATATCTTCTAATTAAGGAAACTCCAGAACGTCTTCTGGCGAGATGTCCGAGACTTCTAGATAGACATCTTCTGATGTAAGCATCGGCTTCTTAGGTCGCGACATATGGATGGACATCGTTCCATCATATAAAATAGCCAACAACCGTAGGAACCACAATCTCCCCCTTTGGCTATTTTTGGGGCGAGCACTCCTTTATTCACGTGTCCTGGAGAGAGAGTCTTCAATCCTCTAGACAGTAGCTCAAACCAAATGGTGTCTGAGACATACGGTTAGTCATAATGTACCATAAAATGTCAAGACATAAAACAGGTAATATTATAATGCAAGTAATGGTGTTTTCTTCAATGAGCTTTCAGTGAGCTCCATCTTAGCGTTCTTCTTGTCCTTCTCCACGTGAAACTAGTTTCAACTTTCAACTTAGCCATACTCCCCCTGATTGCCTAAAAAATATGCCAAGAAGGCATATGCAATCAAACCAAATATGCTCACATAGCAAAATATAACATGAAGCGAGAAATGTTAACCAACCCATCAGTACCAAGGCTTCAACAACAGCCTTACATATGTTCTACTCGGACATCCCCCCGAGGTAAATAAGTTTGATACAGTCATCCCAAAACAATTGTTCGAGTGCAAGGTTTAGGAAATAGTAACCGATTTAAATGATGGCGGAGTTAGATTCCTCATCATCTTCTTCATCAGTAGTGTCTTCCTCCACATGTGCATCCTCAACTTTCTGCTTTCTCTTCCTGGCTTGTAAGTGATCCTAGAGGACTCATTCACAGATGGTCTTTCTGTAGTACATAGTGTCGATCGCGGTCTCCAAGAATTTTATTTCCTCGCGCAGATCTGTCACAACATCTTTTTGAACATCAGAGGGTCCAGATGTTTTCTTTGACATTCCACCAGAAGGATGTCCGATGTCTGGGACATGAGATCCTTTAAAGAGCTTCGGGCTGAACGAGAGAGCAGCAGGCTTCTTTCCGGCCACGTTAGAGCCTTGGAGCAGCTTGGGGCGTTGGCTCAGGATGATCCCAGTGATAAGCGAGGGAAAGCCGATGGCATTTTGACCGCAAAAGATTTTGCATGTTTCATCAAATGGTCAATTACAAATTTTCCAAAATCGAAAGTGGAACACGTACCTATCAGGTATATAAGCTTAGCAAGTTCAGTAGTAATGCTATAGCCATGTATGGAAGGCACCCAATTAGCGATGCCGATGCGGAAAAGTACCGAGTATTTTGCAGTGAGAACCGAGGAGGATAGCTTGCCCTTGGTTGGCCTGATTTTCTTTGTACCCCGAAATATCTCCTGGACAATTTTGTTTAATGATGGGACATCATCCGAGACATCCGGAGTGTCTCTTCCCAAATAGTTGTTAACAACCTCTTAGTGAAGATGCAGGACTTTCCTCGGACAAACACTTTTCTATACTCCGAACTGGAGGGTATGTCGAAAGTAGGAGATATATTAACTATGAATTCTTGAACAAGCAGGGGGTAGTATGTACCAATGTTTGAGACGCTCTGTAAGAGCCCTGCATCTGTAATTAGCTCTATGATCTCCTCCATCTTCAAGGCACTCGGACCAGAGTCTTCGTCATTTACTTCAGGAACATCTTCCTGCACATTCTCACAGACATTCTCAGCAACACGAGTTGGGACATCATCAATCCCATCAACCTGACTTCTCTCAGACACAACCTTTGGATTCTCTAGAACAACTTCATCACCCATAGCCCCCTCAGCCTCCTCAATAGTCTTTGCAGGCACACCCGACACTTCCTCTTTCGTGCATTATGCACTGTTCAGATATTGGTATGGGTCTTCATCTCATTCTTTTGAAATTATATACGCCTCACCTTCTTGAGGGTTTTCAATAGCAGCAAACACAACTTCTTCCGCTGGAAAGATCGTTTGCAAGGGAATCGCCTTTACAACCTCCTCAGTATTTCAAAAGCTACCCAAACTTTCTACTCTTGTGGTCGGGATAGGAGTGATTTCCACAACATGAGAATCATGATTTTGAGAACTAGGGGTTTAAGGATTACCTGGTATGGAGAAGGTAAGAGCTTCTGGTGGGGCTGCCTTTTCTTTACCAGCACTTGCTTCAACAATGGGTGCCTCGGAGGCCTCGGCTATGGTGATCCATGTTTTGGTCGTTTTAGGTACATTCTCTCGGGCCTTTTCTTTCTTCTTCTCGCCGTTCTTCTTTCCTGAGCTTGATCGTGAGGGAGACATAAATTTCAGGCGTAGTGCCTTTTTCTTGGCAAAGTTGGCCGCAACCCTTCCGCTTCGAGTGCCCACCATTGTCGTGACAATGCAAGCTTGAGCAGAGAGAGAGAGAGAGAGAGAGAGAGAGAAAGAGGTGGAGAGCACAAAAGGGGAGGGTTGCAAATCTTTTGGAAAGTGAAAGGCTAGATAAAACAATACACGACAGTTAGGAATACCCTTTTGAATAAGTGGGGCCGAAAAATAGTGAATAAAATAAACGATATATTTGTGAGGTCAACACTTCCCTTTTTCCTTCTTGAATGGGCTCTGAATATCTTTCGGCCCATCATGTGGTGTGGATGTTGACTCCCATGATCCACACCATTCCTTCCTTGGCTTTAAGTTTTAGATGACATCTCGATCATACAAAGTCTTAATGATGACCTTAGACTTTCAAATCGAGCAGTGTCAAGAGCCTTAGTAAAAATATCAGCCAATTGCCTTTCAGTGGGAATGTACTCCAGGTAAATTACCCTTTCTTCAACAAGATCTCTTATAAAGTGATGACGAATATCTATGTGCTATGTCTTGTTGTGCTAGACATGATTCTTAGATATTTTTATAGCACTGACATTGTCACTGAATAATGTCATGACATCTTGCTGGACATTATACTCTGACAACATTTGCTTCATCCAAAGTAGTTGAGTGCAACTACTACCAGCGGCTATATATTCTGATTCAGCTGTAGACAAGGCCACACATTTTTGTTTCTTGCTTAACCATAAGATTAGGTTATTGCCCAAGTAAAAACATCCACCTGAAGTACTTCTTCGTTCGGTGGTATTTCCAGCCCAATCAGCATCACAGTATCCAACAAGGTTAGTCGTTGTATCAAACGAGTATAATAACCCCAAATTCACCGTTCCAGCAACATACCTCAAGATTCTCTTGGCTTTAGAAAGATGACTCACCTTTGGGTCTGCCTGATGTCTGGCACATACTCCGATGGCGTATGTTATGTCAGGACGACTTGCTGTGAGATATAACAGACTTTATATGATGCTTCTCTATAGGTTGTGGTCTACTGATTTTCCATTTTCATCTTTAGATATCTTTGTGGTTGTGGCAATGGGGGTCCGTTTGTGAGATACATTTTCCAGACCAAACTTTTTTACAAGATTCACATCGTACTTGCTTTGAGAGATGAAGATCCCATTCTCCATTTGCTTGATTTGGAACCCCGGGAAATAGCTAAGTCCCCCCCCCCCCCCATGCTCATCTCAAATTCTGACTGCATGTGACTCACAAAATGTTCCACCATCTTGGTAGACATCCCTCCGAAAACTATGTCATCAACATAGATCTGAGCAATCATGATGTATTTTCCTTCTTTCTTAATGAACATTGTCTGATCTACTCCTCCTCTGACATAACCATTCTGCATTAGAAACAGTGTTAGTCTTTCATACCAGGCTCGTGGAGCTTGTTTCAGGCCATAGAGAGCTTTCTTGAGCTTGTAGACATGTTCCGGTGCATGAGGGTCGACAAATTCCTTGAGTTGAGCCACGTAGACTTCCTCATTTAAGTCCCCATTTAAGAACGCACTCTTCACATCCATTTGATACAGCTTGAACTTGAGATGACACACAATTCCCATCAACAATCGAATGGCCTCTAGTTTGGCTACTGGGGTGAAGGTTTCTTCGAAATCTACTCCTTCTACTTGAGTATACCCTTGAGCCACCAATCTTGCTTTATTTTGAGAGATGTTTCCAAGTTCGTCTGTCTTGTTCTTGAAGATCCATTTCGTTCCTATCACATTGATGTTTTCTGGTTTTGGCACCAGTTCACAGACTTCATTCTTTTTTAACTGTCCAATCTCTTCTTGCATGGCATTCACCCAGTAATCGTCATTGATTGCCTCTTGAACTTTCTTTGGTTCCACTTTAGAGACGAAGCAGAAATTCCCGATCATTTGACGATAATTGACAGGAGCCTTTTGTCTGGTTCAAACTCTATCTTCAAGATTCTCTATTACTTCTTGTACAGGATGGTCCTTTTGAACCTTTCTGGAGGGATTTATGAGCTCTAGGACAGTCGTTGGAACATTATCAGGCGCAATGTCGCTTCCTGTCTCTGCGACTTCTTCTGTCCCATTATCAGGCATACCTGCCTTGACATCCTGTGTCCCAACATCTTGCGAGACATGTGGCAAGACTGCTTCCTCACCGTATATGTTTTCAAAAATATGGTCAGTGTCATTTATGACCAAATTGATGGATTCCATAACCGTTCCAGTGGGATTGTTGGAGACTCGATATGCTCTGCTATTTCTGGAGTATCCCAGAAAGATCCCTTCATCACCTTTCGGATCAAATTTTCGACGAGGGCCCCTGTCAGCTAAGATGTAACAGGTGGAGCCAAAAACACGAAAATACTTGAGATTGGGCTTTCTCCCCCTCAATATTTCATAAGAGGTAGTGCTCGTACCTGGTTGAATACTGACACGGTTAAGAATATGAAAAGCGGTATTTATCGCTTCAGCCCAAAAGTGTGTAGGAAGATTTTTGGTGAGAATTATGACTCTAGCCATCTCCTGTACTGTTCTACTCTTCCTTTCCACTACTCAATTTTGTTGAGGGGTTATAGGAGCCGAGAACTCATGTGTGATTCCCTCCTCATCACAAAAATCAGAGAAACGGTTGTTCTCGAATTCTGTACCATGGTCACTACGTAGTCTGACGATTTTGCCTATGTTTTCTCTTTGTTCTCGACGAATTCTGTTGCATAAGCCTTTGAAAATAGAAAAGGTGCCAGACTTTTCACGAACAAATTCGACCCATGTGTACCTGGAGTAGTCATCAACATAGACAAGTACATATCTCTTGCCACCCAGACTATCTGTTTGCATTGGCCCCATTAGGTCTATATGAAGAAGTTCAAGTACTCTAGATGTCGTACAGTGTTGCAGTCTTTGATGGGACATCTTCACTTTCTTCCCAATTTGACATTCTCCACAGATACGTCTTTCGATTATCTATAGATGAGGAACACCAGAGATAGCCTCTTCAAATATGACTATCTTCATGCTTTTAAGGTTCAGATGACCCAGGCGTTGGTGTCATAGTTGGGCTTCATCTGCTTTGGTGAACATGCATGATGTAATGATATTGTTTGATGACGATGTCCACCGGTAAAAATTATCTTTTGATCGACTTCCTTGCATTAGCTCGACCTTGTTTACTGTGATCACAGAACATTTGTTACGAGTGAACTTAACAATTAGGTCAAGATCACATAGTTGGCTAATACTCAAAAGATTAGCCGTCAATCCTTCCACGAGAAGTGCTTCCTTTAGGCAATCAATACCAGGAAGTTTGAGTTGTCCCTTCCCGATGACCCTAGCCTTGACACCGTCGCCAAAAGTGACATGTCCAACAAAACACGGTTTGGGATTTATTAGTAAGCTTCTGTCACATGTCATATGTCTGGAACATCCACTGTCAAAATACCAGACTTTTCTCGGTAAAGCAGTTAGAGTGTTATAAGCAATGTTAGCTTTGTACGATACATCATTTACCTTCCAAACCTGCTTGAGAGCTTTCTTGTGTTCAGAGCGTTTGACTTGAGCAGATTTCTCTTTGTGCATGCAGAAGCAGAAAGGACGGATGTGACCCTTTTGTCCACAGTATTAATATGCCCATTGATTTTGTTGTCGAGGAATCAATTGTGGTAACACAGTTCTTTGATTTTGTCTTGGGGCTGGCATAGCACGAGAGTGCTGATGCTACCGTTTGATGCCTTGAGGTTTGTTGCTACGTTTAATTGTTGGCATAATTTTTTAGCGCAAAAGTAAGAAGTCGTGCAACATGTTACATGACATGTACAGTGACTTGCTGCGATCCAGATTCGGAAAGATCTGAAGCTTCCCTATTTCGACGAAGCTTAGAGCGAAAGAAGGAAGACGCCACGAAGACTTGGAGCGCAAGAGAGTGACGTCGACAAGTCATGCGACTTCCAGCTGTCAGTAACACGTCAGCAATAGGCGGTAACTCTACTTGCCTGATTTATTCAGGAAGTCAGAACAGACAAGACGACTTCCAACTGTCATGGAAGGCGGCAACGACTTGCCTGATTTATTCAGGAAGTCTGAAACTTCCTGTTCCTAGTCTGAGAAGGATTAGGAATGTGAGCTGCTATAAAAAGCCTTGGGCTTCCCATTAGCAGATCATCCGTTCTTGTTCTAATAATTGCAAGATTTCTCAGAGCTCTTAGCCGTGCACCATCAGCGTGTTGAGAGGCTGATTAAGATTTGCTAGAACGGACTTTGCTCCGATCAAACATTAAGTTGCGAAGACGAAGTGTTTGTATCGGTTAGGGTTTTTGTTTGTGATTGAAGATTCACAACTCCGTCAAAGAAGACAACGACACCGAGCATAGGCTTGCTTGAAGGGTGGAAATGCGAGGATCTCAAAGACAGGGGGAGAGGCCCTTAGTCGAGGTTGTTCACGGTGAGATCTATAGTAGCTTAGGACAATAGCTTGTGTGATAGCTAGTTGGTGCTTGAAGTTGTACTATTGACTACCTAATAGTGAAAACCTTTCCACTAGCAAAGTGCCCCCAGACGTAGGTGCGGAGTCACCGAACTGGGTAATCATCTCTGGTGTCGTTATTATTATGTGTCTATTGTTTAAACTTACGGTTTACGTTTTAGGCAAGTAGTCGATACACAATTTACGACTTTGTGTTCGACTTCTTGACTCGGCTACGATTCAGAATTTCAATTGGTATCAGAGGAGACACTTTTTCTTTTAGGTGATTTTCCTGCAAAATTTCTGAATAGCCAATATGGACTCACAGGAAGGAGGTTCAGTAAATCGACCACCAGTTCTTGACGGAACAAACTGTGGGTAATGGAAAGCTCGGATGTGTGCCTTCTTGAAGTCCCTCGACAGCAAAACCTGAAAGTCTGTCATCAATGGATGGGAGGAACCTTACTATGCTAATGCTCATGGAAATCAAACGAGCATCAAACCAGAAAAGAAGTGGAGCGCGGAAGAAGATGAAGCTGCCTTAGGTAATTCTCGTGCACTCAATGCTATTTTTAATGGAGTAGACAAGAATGTGTTTCGACTCATCAACACATGCATAAGTGCCAAAATTGCCTGGGACACTCTTGCGGTTGCTTATGAGGGTACTTCCAAAGTCAAAGAGCAGAAGTTACAGTACCTCATGACCAACTTCGAGGCCCTGACCATGAATGAAGACGAAACTATTGCGGAGTTTAATGTGCGCATCAAGGATCTGGCCAATGAATCATATTCACTTGGCAAGCCTATGACCGATGAAGATTTGGTCAGAAAAACGTTGAGAGCCCTAAGTCCCAGATTCAAGATGAAGATTACCGCTATAGAAGAAGTCCATGACTTAAAGACACTGAAGTTTGATGAGCTCATGGGATCTCTAATGACTTTCGAGCTCTCCCTACCTCTTATCGAGAAGAAACACAAAGGTGTAGCTTTCAAGAGTTCTACTCAAAAGCAGAAGAACTTGACGCACTCTGATTCGGATAGTGACATTGAGGAAACTATCGCCATGATGGCCAAAAACTACAATAAAGTCATGAAAATATTCGGTCAGATGACAGGGAGGAACGTCACCCGAGAAGTCAGAGACAAGCCGCAGCACAAGTTTCAGAAGCTCGAAAGCACAACTAACGATGGTAGACGAGGAGAACGATCAGGTAAAGGAGTTCAGTGCTTTGAATGTGAGGGGTATGGACACATGCAGAAAGAATGTCTCAACTTCTTAAAGAAACAAAATAATGGATTCAATGCCTCTCTAACTGACGATGAAGATGAGGAAGACTGTGACCTTGAGCATACAAGTAACTATATTGCTTTCACTTCCTCCACAATAGATCAACCAGCTGAAAGCTCAAAGAAGTATGACTTTGATGATGAGCTATCCGATGAGACCCTCAACAATGCTTATAACGAATGGTATGTCAAGTGCCTTGAAGACTCTCAGGTAATTGAAAAACAAAATGCTCTCATTCTTTCTCTTAATGAAGACAAGTCACGACTTCTCGAAACCACTGTTGATCTCAAAAAGGAAGTTGCTCAGGTCACCAAATCTGTAAAGATGATGAATCCAAGCACTGACACCCTAGACCAAATTCTCTCGATCGGAAAACCAGCCAGAAATATGGAAGGTCTTGGATATTCAAAAGAAGCATCATCATCGCACACCGTCTTCGTCCCTCAGAAGGTTGTTCCCCAGAAGCCGCGTCAGAAGTCTCCTAACTTCACGGCTGACCAAGCAACCAAACAGCCTCTTACCTTGGCCGCTTCAAAGACGCAGAACGAAAGAGGACATATTCGACCTTTCTGCTATCAACTATATGGAAGGAGCGTTGTCAAGCAAAGGACCACCACGAAGAAAGCACAACCACGTAAGGAATACGAGTTAAGGAGGTAAACTATCGAACTAATATCGCGTACACCGCTCTAAAGGTTTCAACCAGCAATGATTGGTACTTTGATGGTGGATCTTCTCGACATATGACTGGTAATAGCTCATTCTTGGTCACTTTAATACCTTGCACAAATAGCTACGTCACTTTTGTAGATGGAGTAAAAGCTAGAGTGCTCGGGAAAGGAAAACTCAACCTTCCCAACTCACCATGTCTGAAAGAGGCTCTACTGGTAGAAGGTCTCACAGCAAATCTCATCAGCATAAGTCAAATATGCGATTTAAATCTGGATGTCAACTTCACTCGTGACAAGTGCTCGGTCAAAGATGAACAACAGAAGGAAATCATGACAGGCCACATGTCCCTTGATAATTGTTATCTATGGTCCACAACAGCCACAACCTTGCCAACCAAGTGTCTTTTGTCCAAAGCTCAAGAGACAAAGCTATGACATCAAAAACTTGGTCACATCAATTTTAGGAGCATGCAAAAGATTCTCTCCGAAAAGGCGATCATTGGAGTTCCCAACCTCAAGATCTTTGAAGGAAAAATCTGTGGAGAATGCCAGATTGGGAAACAAGTCAAGACGTCACACAAGAAGGTACAACATCTTACTACTTCTCGTGTTTTAGAACTTCTTTATGTTGACCTTATGGGACCCATGCAAGTAGAAAGTCTAGGAGGGAAGAAGTACATATTTTTCTATGTAGACAACTTCTCGAGGTACACCTGGGTAGACTTTATTCGAGAAAATTCAGACACATTCTCAGTCTTTAAAGCCCTATGTCGGAGAATTCAACGAGAAAAGGAGAAGTCATTGGAAAAGTCGTCCGACTTCGAAGCGATCATGGAAAGGAGTTTGAGAACATCAGCTTCGCAAATTTCTGTGATGCTGAAGGAATTGCACATGAATTTTCTGCTCCCATCACTCCTCAGCAAAACGGGATCGTTGAAAGGAAAAATCGCACTCTTCAAGAAATGGCAAGAGTTATGATGTTAGCCAAAGACATCCCGCAGCACTTCTGGGCTGAAGCTTTGAATACGGCGTGCCATATTCATAATAGAGTGACCCTCCGCCCTGGAAATTCGCTCACTCTTTATGAAATATGGAGGGGGAGAAAGCCGAATGTCAAATATTTCCATGTCTTTAGATCGATCTGCTACATACTTGCAGATAGGGAACCTCGACGCAAACTTGATCCTAAGAGCGACAAAGGCATCTTCCTCGGATACTCCAAAAATAGTCGGGCTTTTAGTGTATTCAACAAACGCACTCGGACTATCATGGAATCCATTAATGTCGTGATCGATGACAGTAACGAGCAACCCAGTGACGAGGACGATGAAGTCCTAAATCTCTCAGGAGAAGTCAGACCATAAGTCAGGGGAGAAGTCAGACCAAAAGTCAGTGGCGATGAGTGCAACAAAGAATCTGAAGACGAAAGCCCAATCATCCCGGACAAAGAGGCAGCTCCTATAAGACAAAGAGCTCCGTCAAGAAGAATTCAGAAGAATCATCCACCACATGATGTGATAGGAGACATGAATGAAGGAGTACGGACTCGAAAAAAGGCATCTCTTGACTACAAAGAGATGATAGGTAACATTTGCTTTATTTTCGAAATTGAGCTAAAGAATATACAAGAAGCCATCAATGATGAGTACTGGGTCTGCGCCATGCAAGAAGAATTGGTCCAATTTGCAAGGAATGAAGTCTGGGAACTAGAACCCAAGCCTGACAATGTCAATGTCATCGGGACAAAGTGGATATTCAAAAACAAGTCTGACGAGCAAGGAAACATCACTCGAAACAAAGCAAGACTGGTGGCTCAAGGGTACACACAAGTAGAAGGAGTCGATTTTGAAGAAACCTTTGCTCCGGTAGCCAGACTGGAAGCCATACGACTTCTGCTCGGCATAGCATGTCACCTACGGTTCAAACTCTATCAGATGGATGTAAGGAGTGCCTTCCTTAATGGAAATCTCAACGAAGAAGTCTACGTGACTCAACCAAAGGGATTCGAAGACCATGACTCTTCCATCATGTCTACAAACTAAAGAAAGCCCTCTACGGTCTCAAACAAGCTCCACGAGTATGGTATGAACGTCTTACCCAATTCCTAGTTCATAATGGCTATATTCGAGGGGGAGTAGACAAAACTCTCTTTGTGAAGAAGGAAGGAAGGGACATCATGATTGCTCAAATATATGTCGACGACATTGTATTTGGAGGGAAGTCAGACAAGATGGTGGAACGTTTCGTCCAACATATGCAGTCTGAATTTGAGATGAGTATGGTCGGTGAGCTCACATACTTCCTAGGCTTCCAGATCAAGCAGATGTCAGATGGAATATTTATCTCCCAAAGCAAATATGCAAAGAACATTGTCAAGAAGTTCGGGTTAGAAAAGGCCTCACACAAGAGAACTCCTATTGCTACACATGTCAAATGCACAAAGGACGAGATGGGAGAATCAGTTGATCAAAGCCTCTATCGAAGCATAATAGGAAGTCTTCTCTATCTAACAGCAAGTCGACCCGACATCGCTTACTCCGTGGGAGTTTGTGCTTGATATCAAGCCAATCCAAAAGTCAGTCACTTGGCTCATGCCAAGAGGATCATAAGGTACATCTCAGAAACCTCTGAATTGGGTTTGCTATATTCCTTTGATACCTCTCCTACTCTTGTTGGATATTGTGATGCTGACTGGGCAGGAAGCACACCAGATCGAAGAAGTACCTCTAGAGGTTGTTTCTTCCTGGGGAACAATCTTGTATCGTGGTTCAGCAAAAAAAGCAAAATTGTATTGCTTTGTCTACTGTTGAGTCCGAATATAATGCAGCCGGAAGTATCTGTACTCAGCTTCTTTGGATGAAACAAATGTTGGCAGAGTACGGAGTCAAGCAAGAAGTCATGACTTTGTTCTGTGACAACCTCAGTGCTATCAATATCTCAAAAAACCCAGTGCAACACAGCAAAACAAAGCATATTGACATCAGGCACCACTTTATTCGAGAGCTTGTAGAAGACAAGAAGATAAAGCTCGAGTATTTGCCCACCGAGAAACAAGTCGCTGACATCTTTACAAAGGCATTAGATGCTAACAGGTTTGAAAGTCTGAGGTCATCCCTTGAACTTTGCTGTCTGGAATAACCAGAAGTCAAGAAAGAAGAGGGAGAGCTTTTGAGTGAATTTTTACTCTCTCTCTATCTGGATCAGGCAGGGTCCACAAAATCTAGCCGGGCCCAAATCTCATTATCAGAAGCCCAGTTGAAATTATTTGTTTAAAAATTCAAAAAGAATGATTGCATTCTGACGATCAACCAATCAGCAATCGCCCCCTTCAACTTCTGCAGAAAAAGCCTGCACAATCCTCTCCATCTTCCCAAAACTGCTAGGGCACCTCGAAAAGGCTAAAACAAATCTGCAACTGTAAGATTTTGCTCTTTTCTTCCAAACCAAATCGATCAAGCAAATGGTTGGAACTAGGAGCGGACGCATACCATATGCCTCCAAATTACGAGCAAAGATGAGGGTAAAGATGATCGCTCGAAAGCTATCAGCCTCAAAATCCTCGACAAACAAGCATGGAGTAAGGATTCGAGGAGGAAAAATCGCAGGGGAAAGTTCGGCAGCACCTCAAGGAGTAACAATCTCACCTCCAACTATCACACCAGTAGAAACAACTCCCGTCGTTGAGAAGGACGACACTTTAGCCGAATCTGCGAACATAGAAGAGGAAGCCTCTCTCTCTACTCCGACCCCGACACAAGGTAAATCTGCTATCCTCTCTGAAGTAAACATTGTAGATGAAAGCCTGCCTGTAGAAGGTCTAGGAACCCTTGTTCCTGAAAGTCACGGTACTAGCACCAAGGACCAATCCAGCCCCTCTAAATCGACACCAGCACCAAATAAATCCCCTCTAAACGAGGACTTGCAGAAAGAAGGAAGTTCCCATGTCGCCCCGGACAGTATTTCAGGGCTTAATGAAAATTCGGAAGCTATTCCAGAAGTCACTCGACCTGTAGAGGAACTTGTTAACATCGAAGAAATAGTCGCCACTAAGACCATGGAGAAAGAAAAAGCTGTGCCCAAAAGGCTTGAGAGAAGGAAGCTACCAACAAGAAGGTTGGTCGATGAAGAAGAAGAACCTCAAATACCGAGGAGATTGACCCCAAAGAGGAAAATCACAGAGAAAGGAGGAGCATCTGCTTCTAAATAGCCGAAGAAGTCTAGAAGGAAGTCACTAACGTCTGTAGCAACATCTACTCCAGAAGAAGAGGAATCTGAAGAAGAAAACAAGCAGATTATACTATCATGGGTCAAAAAGGCAATGGGAGGGCAGAAACTCCCCAAGAATGTTCCGAAAGCTTCTACAGATAATGTCTCTTTCCACTCTGTAGACAATGCGGTTAAGTGGCAGTATGTATACCAGCGCAAGATCTATCCAGAAAGAGAACTTTTCATAGAAGCGCAGGGGATAAACTCAATCGTGGAACTTCTTCGAAGACCTGGCCTGACCAATACGGTCATAAACATCGGGCCATTCTACCCAGCATTGGTCAAAGAGTTTATTGTCAACCTATCAAGCGAGTTTGATGATCCAGAAGACGCCGAATACAGAAAGGTGTTCGTTCGGGGAGAATGCTTCGAAATATCTGCCTCAACCATCAATGCCTATCTTGGCAGAGAAGACCCAGAAGTCACTCCAGAAGTCCCGCACTTGAACAAAGTGGCGGTCGAGATCACTGGAGGACGAAAGAAGGTCTGGCCCGTCAAAGACATCATTGCGGCTACTGAGCTTACTGCCAAATACTCAATTCTCTACCGCATTGGCCTGGCAAATTGGGCGCCTTCTACACACGGGTCAAGCATCAAAACCGAATTGGCTACACTCATATACCAAATAGGTACGCAATCTTCTCTTGATTTTGGCTCATATGTCATTGAACATCTAGTCAAGCATGCCAAATCATGCGCTGTCAAGCTCCCTATCGGGTTTCCTTCATTGATCACCGGTCTCCTTCTCCAACAATGTCCTCACATTGTTCGAGAGACGGATGTTCTGGGTAAAAAGCCACTGCCCCTTGCTATCAGCCTCAAGAACTTCGAAGGCAAGCATTTGAAGGACCTCGCACCTCCTATGGCCAAAGCATCAGAAGCTGGTTCAAGCTCCCGACCCTCAGGACCACTTGGCACTAGGATGGAGGAAGAATTGGTGGAGATGATCAATGATCTGGAGAAGTCAATTGCGATGCTATCAACCCGCAAAGTCGCCTGTGAAGCTCTTCTCGATTACCTCCGCTCTGCTCCTGCTGCTGAAGATGATGTTGACGACTCCAACTCATTTTAAGTATTTCTCTGAATTTACTCTATAAACTTGTTCTAAACACACACTCTTAAATCCTCGGGGTATGTCCGAGTTACTTTTCTGCACACTATGACATTGGATATATTTGCTCATGTTTGAACTGGATATTTGCTCATGTTTGAGCTGTTTATTTTGCTCATGGTGTGAGCTGGTTTTTACCCTGCTGTTT
Source organism: Geranium rotundifolium (assembly GCA_963920655.1). NCBI lineage: Eukaryota > Viridiplantae > Streptophyta > Magnoliopsida > Geraniales > Geraniaceae > Geranium > Geranium rotundifolium. Next base: position 26,839,038 of record OY987317.1, on the reverse strand, counting down.
AGTCGAATTTCGTTGTATGATTGCCTTTGGAAATATTGTTAGACAAACAGAGGGAGATAGATAGAAGTTACGCCAAAGGCTACGCTAGAAGTCGCACCGGAAGTTGCGCACAGAAGTAGCCACGCCAGAAGTCGCCGCTCCAGAAGCCACTCCAGAAGATAAAACAGAAGCCGCACAAGAAGTCGCATCAGAAGTCACATACTTGCTGTGTGCGTAACTGCCTCAAGGTGACGATGTGCCTGAAATGTGTTTTAAGTCACATCACTTGCTGTGCGTAACTGCCACAAGATGACTCACTTGCTGTGTTGTGCGTAACTGCCACAAGATGACTCACTTGCTGTGCGTAACTGCCACAAGGTGACGATGTGCTTAAAAAGGTGTTTGCCTAAAAAATTGCCAAAGAGGGAGATTGTTGCTACGTTTAATTGTTGGCATCATTTTTTAGCACAAAAGTAAGAATTCGTGCAACATGTTACATGACATGTGGAGCGACTTGCTGCGATCCAGATTAGGAAAGATCTGAAGCTTCCCTATTTTGACGAAGCTTGGAGCGAAAGAAGGAAGACGCCACGAAGACTTGGAGCGCAAGAGAGTGACGTCGACAAGTCAGGCGACTTCCAGCTGTCAGTAACACGTCAGCAATAGACGGCAACTCTACTTGCCTGATTTATTCAGGAAGTCAGAACAGGCAAGACGACTTCCAACTCTCATGGAAGGCGGCAATGACTTGCCTGATTTATTCAGGAAGTCTGAAACTTCCTGTTCCTGGTCCGAGAAGGATTAGGAATGTGAGCTGCTATAAAAAGCCTTGGGCTTCCCATTAGCAGATCATCCGTTCTTGTTCTAATAATTGCAAGATTTCTCAGAGCTCTTAACTGTGCACCATCGGCGTGTTGAGAGGCTGATTAAGATTCGCTAGAACGGACTTTGCCCCGATCCAACATTAAGTCGCGAAGACGAAGTGTTTGGATCGGTTAGGGTTTTTGTTTGTGATTGAAGATTCACAACTCCGTCAAAGAAGACAACGACACCGAGCATAGGCTTGCTCGAAGGGTGGAATTGAGAGGATCTCAAAGACAGGGGGAGAGGCCCTTGGTCGAGGTTGTTCACGGTGAGATCTATAGTAGCTTAGGACAATAGCTTGTATGATAGCTAGTTGGTGCTTGAAGTTGTACTATTGACTACCTAATAGTGAAAACCTTTCCACTGGCAAAGTGCCCCCAGACGTAGGTGCGGAGTCACCGAACTGGGTAATCATCTCTGGTGTCGTTATTATTATGTGTCTATTGTTTAAACTTACGGTTTACGTTTTAGGCAAGTAGTCGATACACAAGTTACGACTTTGTGTTCGACTTCTTGACTCGGCTACGATTCAGAATTTCAAGGTTGTTGATCGCGATGTTGAACAAGTCTCTGTCTATACAGTTGAGGAGCATGTTGCGGCCTATAACGTTGAGGAACATGTTGCGTCTGATGATGTTGGTGACCTTGTGGGACACTAGATGGCAGGGACATTTGAATAGACAGAGGCCGTTTGTCATGCTGAGGAACAAAGATAGTCTTAGATGTGGAGGCTTCTGAGGAATAGCCTAGTTCATGCATGTTTTTGGTCGATTTCCCCATGGAGAGTAGAGTGTCCTGCATATCAGTGATGGGATTCATCATTTTTACATTATTGGTCATTTGATCAATCTCTCCTTTGAGTCGACTTACTTCATTCTATAAATTTACTATGGTTTCAAGCAACCTAGTCTTGTCTTCTGAGAGTGTCAGAATCATATCTCTTTATTTCTCCAGTACTTTGGATTCCTCTATATATTGGGTGAACAGTTTGTCGTAGGCACTGTTCATCACTTCATCTGGTAAGAGTGTCGATTCATCTATAGAAAAATCTTGGTTAGAAGAACGTGCAGTAAAAGCTACAAAGTTGCTTATCTGTTCTTCGTCCCTGTTTTCTTCTTCTACGTCAGACATGGAGGTTTTGTAACCCTTCCTTTGTTTCTTCAAAAAATTCGGGTATTCTTTTTGGATATGGTCGTAGCCTTCACATTCATGGCATTGGATGCCTTTTTCTTTTTCTGTTTGATCAGATCTCCTAGCTTCTTTGAACACGACATCCTTCTGAAACTTGTTTGGCATATTGTCTTTAGGGTTCTGATAGACATGTTTCCCAGCTCTTTTCGAGAATATTTTCATGATCCTGTTATAATTTTTTACCATCAAACCAAGAGCTTGATCAGTATCATCTTCAGATTCAGAGTCTACTAGATTTCGAGAGGGACACGTTGAGCTTGTCAGGGCGAGTCCCTTGAGTTTTTTGTCTGGAGCGGGAAGTGGGAGTTCAAAAGTCATTAATGAACCCATTAGTTCATCAAATCGAAGAGTTTTCAGATCGTGCATTTCTTCTATGGCAATCGACTTCATCTTGAATCAGGGACTAAGAGATCGCAGAGTCTTACAAACCAAGTCTTCATCAGTCATGGGTTTTCCCAAAGAATAAGATTCATTTTCCAAGTCTCTGATCCGAACATTGAAGTCACTAATTGTCTCATCATCTTTTATGGATAATGCTTCAAAGTGTGTCGTGAGGTATTGAAGTTTTTGCTCGCGAACTTTGGTCATTCCTTCATATGTTGTCGCCAAAATTTCCCAAGCGTCTTTTGCTACCACGCATGTGTTGACCAACCTGAACTCATTCTGATCAACTGGATTAAAAATGGCATTCAGTACACATGAACTACCTAGGGCAGCCAGGTCTTCTGCATCAGTCCAATCACTTTCTGCCTTGATGTGAGAGACGTTTTGATCATCGATAGTGGTTGAAGCTACCCATCCATTGATCACAGATTTCTAAGCCTTGTGATCCAATGTCTTGAGGAATGCGGTCATACGAGCCTTCCAATACCCATAATTTCATCCATCTAGCACAGGAGGTCTGTTGATAGAGCCTTCTTCTCTGGACCCAGACATAACTTAATACCATAATTTATGAAACAGGAACACACCTAGTAAATTAAGATGTCTCTTCCGATACCAATTGAAATTCTGGTTAGATGCAAGATGTCTATCACAATATTGAGACTAACTGTGAGGCATCTTGCTGGTGCAAAGTCAACAATAAAAATAACGAACATAAAGTAAACGACACAGGAATTAGTTACCTAATCCGGTGCAACATCACCTACATCCGGGGGCACTCTGCCAGTGAACAAGTTTCACTATATGTAATCAATCACACATACACAGCTGACGTTTATCACACAAATCTAATCCCTATGGTATTATTACTAGTGTGAACTTAACCCAAGGTCTCCCCCTGTTTCCGAGCCTCCGACTCGAGTCCATTCTTAGAATTGATCCCACAGTTCTGTCTCCTCCTTTGTCGTCGTCTTCAAAGGTTTGCACACAGCTTCACTGGCGCGGGTTTGTTCAAAAAATCCAAACAATATTTCTGTGATTCTTTGTTTGTAACACACAAGCTATATTCTTAGCTACAACATACAACTCCCTAACACGCTCGTCCAACACGCTTAGGAACTCTGTATATTATCAACTAAGAAATACCTACACAGCACAACCTTCTACCGAATGGAACGATCATCTATTTGTAGAAGATGGACGAGAATCTAATTAGGGTTCCTAAGAGATCTCATACGCGCCTTGTCGATTACGTCTCCTCCAAGTTTCCTTTTGCTGCTGCACAGTTGATGCGGAAAGAATCCTTCTGATATTCGAAAATCTTCTAAATAAGGAAACTACAGAAAGTCTTCTAGCGAGATGTCCGAGACTTATGAATAGACATCTTTTGATTTGAGCATCGGCGTCTTAGGTCGCGACATATGGATGGACATCGTTCCATCATATAAAATAGCCAACATCCGTAGGAACCACAGAAACCCATAGCCGACCGCCCCTCCTCTCTCATCCGACCGAGCTCCGGCCCTCCTCGACCTCCGCCCACCTCCACCTAGAGCCGTCACGACCTCCGCCCACCTCCGACCCTATGCCTCCCTCTTCCGACCACTGGTTCGAGCTCCGACGACGGAACCCATAGCCGACCGCCCCTCCTCCCTCCTCCGACCCTTCGCCTCCCTCCCGTCCTTCAGCCTAGCTCGACCCCACCTCTCTCCCCTCCACCATCCCTCCCTCTTCCAGCCCAGCCCAGCTTGACCTCCACTTCCGACCACCCCTCCTCCGCCCACCTCCTCAAAATCAATTTTTTATTTGTTTAAATGAAAAGACAAAAATACACTCCACTCATAAGTTTTAATTATTATTTATTTTAGGGTAAAATTGTATTTTTAGATTATCAAATTAATTTTTTATTTGTGTAAATGAAAAGACAAAAATACCCTCATCCATTAAGGAAATTGAGAAGGTAATAGGGGGCATTTTGAACTTTTCATTTTTGAGTTAACACTGTCAGGGTTAAGTGCAAAAGTCGACAACTTCAGATGCTCCACAAACCAATTTTATCTTCTGGGATAGGTAAGTGAAAAAATGATAAACCTCGGGGTAGCTAAGTGGAATTTTCCCTATATTTAATTATATATTTTTTATTTTATTTCCTTTTACAAATATCTCAACCTCTATTTTGTAGTGTAACATGGGTAGATTCTAATAGAAATTTAAAGCAAAATGTTAAAAATGTCCTCCAACAACCGCTTAATTTTCAAATTAATGACATTATTTGCTCAATACTTTCAGCACATTTTCCCACGACTCATTTTGGCAAATTAGGCTTGACGGTATATTCATCATGAGAACTCTAACACAATGACATGTTTGTCGAACCCAACCCTGATAGCCAACACAATATTAGATTTGACTACGAGTCGATGCGGATCTAGTACTCATGACCACCATTTGGGTTGAACTAGAGTTCTCTTCCAAGTATTCGGCGGCGGAGGAGAACGACCACCACGTTGAAGGCTTGAACAAATAGTAAGCTCTCTTATTTTCATCATGATTGTGTTCCTCCAATAGTTCACAAGGATATATAAAATCAAACAATATACTTTTAAAGTTGCATACTCTAGACTTGGAAAAGTCATCCAAAATTAGGTAGTTGCAACTTGCAAGTGGTTGATGAACCTAAAGGTGTAGTGTAGATTACGTAAATTTCTCAAATTAAAATGGAGCATAAGGTATGATTCATGACATGTGAGTTTGCCATTTTCTCTCTTTACTCACGACATTAACATAAGACCAACTCCCAATGTTCTTGTATTTTCTTTCAACTTGTGAAACATGTATTATTTGGGAAACAGAAATTAATCTATTCATCTAAAATAAACTTAACTATACTTGTGGTCATTAAGTGAACAAGTTAAAAGTTAATGCCTAATTTTAATTTAATTGATGTGATTAATCACCGTAATATTTGTTGTTATTTATACCAACTCTTTAATTTGGTAATACTATTAAAGTCAAATTCAATTTAAAAATTTAATTTGAGAACCGAAAATTCTAAAATTGAACGAACCTATTTTTCATCTTTTAAATGTAAAATTGCAATATATATTATATGAGTTGTACTCCGCTACAAGCGGCTGTAGAACGTCCGAGCATTTTACAGACGTTAGATTGTTAAAGATCTGAACGCACGCTCATTTAGCGCGCGACACGTGGCATCAAGTATCTACAGGTATCTATTATTTCGCACTATACATTCTTCATAGGTCAATCACTTTATGCCATTTCACATTGCATATTTGAACGTTCGAACATCGTGCACACATGACATGTACGATGAGTTAGAATTATTTGAATGAGAATTGGCACGATGGATGAGAAACAAGGGAGAAGGGACAGAATGAGATGACAAGTCTTCCTCCAACCTTTAAATGACCACCTTATATATGTTTTAACCACTTCACACAATCATCATTTCCCAATTTAGTTACTATGTCTGAATACATGTTATAAAATTAATTTCTTATAACCAGAATATATAATTTTGAAATGCCTAAATAATTATCCAAGGAAGGATGATATAATTGATACGTTGACATGTCATGTAATATACAGAAAACAAAAATGGAATTTATTGAAAGAGGTGTCAGTAAATTAAGCAGGAAATGGAATTTGTTGTGTAGCTCTTGTCTGTACACGCCCTTTTCAATTTCTTACCTCTCCCCCGACTCCTACATTTCACTTTTCCTTCTCTCTTAGAGAACAATGGCTATGGCGGTCTCTTTCTCTTCCAATACATGGAGCCCAGAGACAGAGAGGAGAAGAAGAAGAGTCCCTGTTGTCTACTACCTCTCCAGAAACGGCCATCTCGACCAGCCCCATTTTATGGAGGTCCCTCTTTCCTCTCCTCACGCCCTCTTTCTCTCTGGTACGCTTCTCATATTTTCCTACATTTTCTTACCTACCAAACACAATATACAGTTTCCAGTTTCCAATTTCATTTTTGTTAGATGTGATCACGCGGTTGAACCTGTTGAGAGGAAAGAGCATGGCCAGGCACTACTCCTGGTCTTCCAAACGGTACTACTACTGCATTCACCTCTCTCTCGTTCAATTTCACCTCTGATCACATTTTCTGATTGTTTAGGAGCTACAAGAACGGCTTTGTGTGGCACGATCTCGCAGACAACGATTTCATCTATCCCTCACACGGCCACGAGTACGTTCTCAAAGGATCGGAGCTTCTCGATTTCCCTCAGCCACCCGCCGCCGCCGCCGACGCCTCTACTCAGACCGACGAAACGAGGCGGCGACGGAGCGAAGAGGAAGAGGAGCTGAACAGGGAGGAGATTTCACCCCCGCCGTCCGATTCGAGCCCAGAAACGCTCGAGTCGCTGATGAAAGCGGATGGACGGTTGGTACTGTGCGCCGAGGACGGTCTTAATCCAATGGCTGAGAATTTCCCAAGTAACAGAATGAAGGCTTCTTCTGTTCTGATGCAGCTGTTATCGTGCGGCTCGATCTCGTTCAGAGACTGTGGGCCCGCGTCCGTGAAAGATGAACGGTTGTCGTTCGTGGGGCAGTACAAGGGGAGGGCAGGGGTAAAATTGGAAAACAAGGAGTATTTTAGCGGAAGCTTGATTGAGAGTACTCAGACCCAAATTGAACCGTTCCCAGCTTTGAAGAGGTCTTCTTCATACAATGCTGATAGGTAAAGTTATTTTCGTATTTACTCAAACTCAAAATAATTTGTCAACAATTGATTGCATGAATTGAATTGACCTTATATGTTTGCTTGTGTGTTTGAAATTTCACCGAATTGGGTTTAATTGTTGATGCTGAAATGCATATTGTATTTTTGTGAAATGGCATGGCATCGACACAAGGTTTCTGGACTTTTTTGCCTACACAAAGATTCTGCCAGATTCTCTGGGAGCTAGTTTTGGCTTGATTTTGTTACAATGATGATATTTCGTACCAGTGCTTGCAAAAAGCCAGTTATATTTAGAGCTCGCTATGGCATTATATATTTTGTGCATCTGCATTGATACTGTACAGAGCCACTGTAGCATTCAATTTTCAAGCAAGAGCAACAGATTTTAGATCCAATTGTTAATTCATCACATGCGTTTTAGGATGTGCTGTGCCTAGCTAGGATAGACCAATATTGTGCATCAACCGCATGTGGAAATGGAATTATGTTACACTTGTCATATATATTATTCATAAGTTTGTATAATTATATGTTAGATTTTTGACTTGTCTGTCTTAAGTATCGGTTCTTTGATATGGTGTGGATTCTTCTCAACTTGCTTCGGTTTGTTTGGGTTGATTTGATTTGCAGAAGTTCCCAGTTGCAGTTGGGAGAGAAAGCGATAGATGGGGTTCGAGCCAAATGCATCCCGAGGAAGCACAAAGGTGTGCCGGCAAGAAAAGAATGCAATGCATTGGACAAATCTTGTAGCACTAGTGTTAGTGACAGTAGTGGTGATCAGCATGGGAGCAAAAGACCAGAAATGGGGAAATAAGTTGGATAGCACTTAGGGACCATTAAGTATTGCAACATAAAGCTTGCCATTATGTATTATTGTACAAACATGTAGTATTGACTTGTGAATCAGTGAAGTAGAAACAGTACTCGATCAAGTAAATGCTTATTATCAGTAGTACCAAGAAACTAACTTGTAGTTCAAAGTAAGATAATCCTTTTTCCTTGGAGCTTGAAACTTGAAAACTGAAGTTTTAGTGCGACTGTGCAAGTATGGAGGTCAATGTATCTAACACTTTTGTGCGAAAGCTTAAACTTACATATGTCGAACATGTCATTTTTATTAAAAATTAAAATCAAAACGAAAACGAAAACGGTCTTTTCATTCTTCGCTGAGTCCACTCCAATGAGAAGCATCGTTAATCTAATCCGGTAAGTTGGAGCAAAGGACCCTGTCATGAATGCCGTTAACAACACTGCATCAACAAAATATCGTGGCCCCAACATAAGTTGGGTCAAGTGGCAAGAGCCCTATTCTAGTTTTCCCTGCAACAACAGCATATTCATAGAAATGAAACCTCCTGCCCCCCTCCTGACCCCTCCTGCTCTTACCTCCCTCTCCCTCCACCATCTTCATCTTCAACCTTCTACCACAATATCAAGAAAAATGGTTGTTAAGTCTCCTTGCTGGTTTTGGGAAAGTAATTTCTACTCACTTCCCAAAGAAGATTAGCAAATCTGGGAAAACCTTTGATTATGCTCTTTTTAAAAACCCGGAAGATGCTGCCAAGGCAATATCCTCCCTCAATGGTCTCTGTGTCGAACATGGCCGGATCATTGTGGTCCTAGCTCGCAGCTCATCAGCATCTCCATCTGTCCCCCTTGCCACTACCCTCCGTCAACTTGCTCGCTCTTATAAGGACACGATTTCAAGAACCATTTCGCCTCCAACGTTTGCTGGCCATGTTGCTGTTGTCGGAACCTCCCCGTCCCCGGAAAAAGACCGTCCTGAAAAACCTCTCTATACGGAGATGCCCAACTTTAGTGTTTTCAAACCCTTAGATACAAGTATTATTGCCACAACCCACTCCAATACATCGATTGATTTGATTCAAAGACAACTCGAGGATAACAACCTATGGGGATATCAATCCAGTGTTTGGGTAACTGAGCATTTTTGGTTTCTTTACCGTCTCTGGAAGCTCTTCGTGAGACAAAAAACAACAGCTGGGCCATTCTCTCCCAATGGTTCTTTTCTTTTCATTCCTCCATGCATTTTCTTAAAAATAGTGGGAGGTTCGTATGGGTCTCCATCGTTGGCATTCCCCTGATATGCTGGTCGATTGAATCAATTCGGAATGTTGGTGCTATTGTTGGGGATGTCATTCTTATCCATCCTAGCTGCTGCTCCGGGGCCTTGTTTGATCGTGGACTTGTTCTCCTCCACACCAGCTCTTTCGACAATATCAGTGTCAAGACAAGGATTTCGGTGTTTGGAAAAAAAACTTCCAATCTTTATATGCAAAATCGGTGCCTCTGGTCTCCATTTCACTCTTGCGGCCTTATCTTCTCATCGGAGAATCAGGTTTCTTCCGATGATTCCGAGCAGGATCTCAAGGAGGACGAACTACAATATGATCCATCGCCGACCGGAGTGAAAGGCACTCACCAGTCAGCCGCTCCGGGCAGTTCGAAGGTGCCCGGTGACTCCCCGTTTTCTTCTGGAGTCACTCCCGGAGTTGCTCCCCTCGAGGTGGGAAATTCAATAGTCTGTGTCGCCGCCGATCGTCACTTCACCAGTTGCCTCGACGGTCCCTTGCTACTCCTCGTTCTCTGCAGGAGGCACGCCTAGCGACACCACTACTTCTTTTTCATCTACCAGACGGGCACGAGCACGCATTGGGGAATTGTGTAGCCTCTTCGTTGGGTGTGACGATTAATGGCTCCAACAACCCAAAATCTTATCCTCTAGACAACTCTAATGGGCCCCTCCTTTTAGTGGGCTCGACAAATACTAATGGGCTCATTCCATCTCCACCAGTCCAAGACAATTCTCAAGTCAAGTGTGATTTTTCAGATAGTTCTTCGGAGACTAGCGACTTGAATATTCCATTGGCTTCTATGATAAAAAAATCGAAGGGCATGTTGAAAAATATCCTCTCTAGTTCTCGGAGGCGCGGGAGATGTAGATCCCCGGATCCTCTTGTATCTCACCATCACGACCCTCTTGATCATTGGGAAAATGTTTCTCGAACATGGGATATTTTCAAATCTATGTGCATCACGTGCGACATTCTCGAATCTCAAATGATCTCGATTCTCGAAGAAATGGAGGCAAGGAATAGGGATTCTTGAGCCTGTTTTCTTGTTGTCTTTTCTCTTTCTTAGTTTTGTTGTCTCTTTTCTCTTTTCTTTTCTTTTTTCTTGTTATTGATGTAATTGACTGACTTTTGTTTCTCGCTTGAAAGCCTTAATTGGTTTCATCAATAAACTCTTTCTTTCCACAGATAAAAAAAAGTTGGAGCAATAAATCTAGATGAATGAAAATTAAACGGTAAACTCGTCAGACAAGAAGAAGTACTTTTGTTTTTATTTTCTAAAGTAGTTTATAACTTTTATTTTAATTAGAATAAGTTTAGTCAATTAAAATACCTTACAGTTTTTGCAAAAAAAAAAAAATGTAGTGAACCAGTTTAGAAAAAATATTGTCAAGATATGTAACATGTTTTTGAGCTGATGAGAAATGTAACATGTTTTTGCTATTATTCTTTATTTAAATCATGATTTTAGTTTAATCAATCATAGGGTGTTCTTTCGATGAGAATTATCAAAAACGTTAATCTAGAATTTTTCTCCTAGGCACAAATGGGTAGAGCAGAGTTGATTCCTCCAACCCAAATTGGCTCAACTATGTACAACACAGAAGGTTGCTCACTCTCTTTCGACATACACTTAAGGATGTGAGGAAAACATTACCTATCATTACACCATTTTGTTGTGCTTGTTGCGCGCATGAGTTAGGTACACGACTAGTAAAAACTTACTAGCGGCACACAATCTACCATCTTGTTGTGCTGGTGGCGCACATGAGTTAGGTATGTGACTGGTAAAAACATACCATTGGCATGCACATATTTTGTGCCGCTGGTATGTTTGTGTTCATTTCAACTTTTATCGTTTATTTTGTTTTACGAAATAATTATCTTTTATACACTTTTATGTAACACTTGTCAGACATTCGGAAGTTGAAGCCTAACCACAACTCGAGTCCAAAATTGTTCTTTAGCAGGATTACTGACTTGCGCAAGAAAAAAAAAAGAAATAGGGCAGGATACCTATATCACGGAGAATAGAGAACTATATCTGTTAGATATATTATATTAGTTATTAATATATGGGTCAAGGCCCACTACACATGTATTGACTAGGAAAAGATGGTGTTGTATCATTGAATTGGAAGAATGCAATTGCAACATGAATTATAGGAGTATGTAGCCATGTGCGGCAGTTTAGGAGTTGGAAAAAAAATGGTATCGTACCTAAACAATAGCATCTGTTTAAAATAAATTCGAGGAAAAACAATGCCTCGCCCACCCGTTAAATCATAATTTCTCATGAAGCCTCACAAAGGCCTCAACTACATCCCGACTTAGCTGCTCGTCAAGGGTAAAGTGCTCTCTAGTCCAATCACTGAAGCACCGAGTCTCCTAATCTGATTTGTAATAGTTCCACCATACTTCTCTTTCCACTCCCAAACTCGCTTTGTGAATTCTTCCTGGCCAAGTTCAACACGTTTTATTCCTTCTGATGCAAGCATTTTTCCACAACCAACTGAGTTGCAATACCATCATGATCAGTTTCAGGAAGCCAAAGTGTTGGTCTTCCCTTCATTCTATGGTATCTAACCATAATGTCCAATAACATTGGGAGGCGACATAGATATCACAAAAGGATCACCTCCCCGGTCAAAAATTGGCTTAAAATATCCTTGAGACTCCTACCAATTATAGATTCTCTCCTCCGAAGTAAAATCGAAAGACTTCGCCACCCCCGGCAAAGTAAAGACGCCATTAACGTCATTTTCAGCATTCTCCGTTGAGAGAGAGGAATGCGACGACTTCGTTGAGAGAAGAGGAGAGGATTGAGTCTGTGAGCAGAGCAAGAGGAGAAGAGGGATGATGGAGCAAAGAGTGCAATCTGAACAACGGTCATTTCATTTGATTGTTCCAGAAACTGATTTTGTATGCTATAGAATCGGAATTGAGGAATTGAAGAAGAGAGAAATTGAAAAACCCTAGCTATGGAGACGCAGAGAGCAGAGGGGTTTAGTGGCAGAGACTCAGAGATGGCATTGTAGACGATGAAGATGCTCTTGGGGCATTGTAGACGATGAGATATGACGGCTAGGGTTTAAGTAGAGATACAAAGTGTAGTGGGCCTCGGCCCATATATTAATAACTAATATAATATATCTAACAATATCAAGCGGTACAAGGATTATAACTCGACTGATAAAAAATTGGTAATGTTTTAAAACTAAATTTCAATTGCGAATTTATATGTTCTTCAATTATTATTTAATGTATTTCTATTTTGTGCTATTTGTTGTGCAAAGAAAGTACGAGAAACTCATGAACGAAGTACATTACAAAGCAATCGAGTGTTGGCAGTAGTGCATCGTTATTAGAGGCTTCAGAAGTCACAATATGAGGCCTCAAAGCCTTGTCTATCTGGTCAGAACTCTCAGAGATCGCCAACATCAGCATAACACCTCGTCAAAAAAGTTTAAAGCATGAATGTCGGTAATTGAGGTCATTAAGGATAGCACCGGTTCCACCAATTGCTCCTATCTCTCAGCAAAGATCGTGTGAGTATGCGCCATTATAAAACTTCTTATCTGACCCTTCTTACCTTCATTCCAATAGGGAGGTATAATAGTCTATAATAGTCAAAGAAGAGCAGCTTAAAAAAGAAAAGTGCAACCTTCTCCAAGTGGTTGATCCGTGCAACGAGCCATAGAGAAGAGAACTCGAGAATTAATTTAGAGAAATAGAGCACTGGAATTGGAGTTGGCACGAAAGAGGAAGGCCATAAGAAAGTTTTAATGAGGGATGAAGAATGAACGAAGAAATCAGAAAATGATGCACACACAAATTTGATACTATCAATTTCTCTATGCCTCCAATGGCCGAGCATTTCTCTAATTTCGATTTTTCATATTTATTAGTTTGTAACTTTATTTTATTTAAGTTTATTGTGTCAATAATATAATTTCATAAATAAAATGTTACAAATAACAATTCTCAATTACAAAAAAAACTACAGGTTTTGAAATTGTATATAGAATTTCAAAATTTATATAAAAAATTTAACTTGCCATTGTTATGTTAGTTATGAATGATGTCGTTATACCAATGAATAAAGTAGAAATGTATGATGTCGTCATCCCAATGACAAACTCTACAATGCACCGTTGTCGTCCCATCGGGCGTACATGGTTATGTACGATGTTGTTATAACTTATAACGACATCAAATAAATCAAAGTACGGTCTGTAATTGCCAACGGTGTCTTACATGTAGCTTAATAACGGTGAGACACCATGTGTGCTGCTGTTTTCAAACAATTGCGATTTTAGTTCTCAAACAATTGCGTTTTTAGTTTTCAAACAATTGTGTTTTTTATTCTTACCGACGCCTAATGCAAAATTCAGTAGTGTATAAGTCAATAAACAATTTATGTGTTAAAGGCGTTTTGTTGAATACATATACTAATGATTTGTAGTCCTTTTATAAATTCCCGGTTATATTTATATCCTTAGTCTTCACTCCAATAAGCCGCCAATATCTTGAAGAATAAGAACTAAATCTTAGCTACACATTCTACTCCGCCAATTTTCAAGTATTTTTTCCAACACAATTATCATGTGTTATAATAACCATTCAAACACACGATCTGCCCTGTCGGGAAATGAGAATCCTAGACAGTGAAACTTTTTAGAAAGTAGTCGCATATGGGCTCTCTTGATGCGACCGGAATTATAATTTACACTCCCACGAGTCTCGTGCCTTCTTTAGATCCTTGTACTGTGTTTGCAAAACAGAAACTCGTTTAATATATAAAGCAAGCAGTCTTTTTTGTTTCCTTTTCTGTGCCCACCTAACCATTTTCACAATCTGTGAATTTGATTCCAATTATATATTTAACTCATTTGTGATTGAGAGTCAAGATCCATATCCACATCGTTTGTCATTTCCTTTTTGAAATGATATAATCACAGTCACTATGATGACATTAAATTGTGGGTCACGGCCCTCAATTTCCAGGGGATTTCTTAGCAACACCCAGATTGATAGTTCGTTTTCAAAGACTTTTTTAGTCGTTGTTTAATTATAAACTTAGGTCACCCATGAATTCACACTACAATTTCATACGAGAGAGAGCCATTTATTGATTGGTAATTTCTAGTAGCAAAAATTTGGAAAATTCCTTTCGATTTAATTCTGGAAGAACCAATAGATTGGGGTTGGAGGTATGTTATAATCGTTGAATCAGGTGGGTCCGTACGTGTGAAACCGAGAAAAATCTGACCGCGTACATGTTACAGTGAAGCCTCAACTGGATTGGCCTCCACGCTTCCTTCTCTTATATTATATCCCATTTTTCACACATATTTCCCTTAAACAAATAAACAAACATCAACTACTATTCCATTTAAAGACTCAAAACATTCATTTCCAATTATGTGATCCCAAACTAAATAGGAATTGCTACCTAATATTTTACCCATATTTATTGGTGGAGATTGACAATGGTTTTAATATTTTTACCCTGCACATGAAAATTATTTGGAAAATGATAATTGTAAATATACCATCATGATATCATCAATGGTTTCATTTACTAAAACTCGTAAATATAGAAAACATTGTTTATGGTATTTTATCTTTGGCTTAAAAATGATTTTTGGGTAATGGAGAAGTACACTTACTACTATTTGACGTGGGTTCAATCATATACTGTGGAGATCATTATTCGAACGCGGTAACACGTTGCGACACCAAGGGCTGAACACAGGCCCCTACCCTTGTATTTTGTATTATTTACGAAAAAGAGCAGAAGGAAGGAGCATATACATGACTCCCACTTTCTTAACCCACAAGAAATAGGGGCAAATATGGCATTTACATCATGTGTGTCGCGCACTCCACTCCAGAGTCCACAGCACAATCTGTATGTATATATATGGACACTCCAACCATCCAAATTTGTATTCCATCCCAATTGTAAACTCGTAAACATCACAATAGCAGTATACATGAAGAGAAGTAGAGAGGTGGATGTGGCGACTTGCTTGATGCTGCTCTCTCGCGTAGGCAAATTAGAGTCGGCACCACGTGTCTTCTCGTGTAAGACTTGTAACCGCCAATTCGCGTCGTTTCAAGCGCTCGGTGGCCACCGGACGAGCCACAAGAAGCCGAGGCTGACGTCAGATGGAGATGAGTCTCCGGCAAAAGCCAAGACTCACGAGTGCTCGATTTGCGGCCTCGACTTCCCAATCGGGCAAGCGCTAGGAGGGCACATGAGGCGCCACCGAAACGCCGGCCGCGAGACAAGTCCTGATCAAGAGCTCCTCAGCAAGAGAGCCGCGTGCTTGGATTTGACCTTGGCGCCGGGTGGGATTGACCTCAATTTGCACTTAGGACTTGTGCTTTAGTACTTTATGCACTCTTTCGCTTTGTGTATAGGATTTTGGTACTCTACTCGGATTTTTTTGAATCGGTAAATTCACCTAATTTAATTTAATTTCATGAAATTATTGTAAGTGTTTGGTTACCTATTATTAGTATTAAGGTTATCTACTATTGTTACGAAATTGTTACAATAGTTTTTTTGGAATGGTTATTGTTATAATATAAAGTTAAAGTAATATTAGAGCTTGTTTTTATATTGTCTTTTATGTATAAAGAAATCTTTTACTGTATTATAAAATAGTTCAGTTTTTGTTCGAGTGTTATTATGTGTACTAGTTAATTATGTTTTAGCAGGTAGATTATGTATTATAATTTCGATTTCTCTTTTAGAATTAGTTTTCTATTTCTCCCCTTTATCATAATTATTTCCAATCTTTTTGAAATCCTCCAAAGTTAACCGCTTTGCCTCGTCATCGAGTCGCCGCTTGATAACCAACGAGTCGCTCGCTACCATTGACTCTGGTTTTTCACCGCTCCCGATTAATATATACTCTAAATCAACGCCCATTTTGTCTCACCTCCCACTCTAGAACTAATATATGTTGCAAAAGGTTTAAAGAAAATATTGCAGAGCCAGTAACCAACTAGTTAGATAGAGACCTAGTTGATTTGCCCATGAAATTATGAAGTCGGGACAAAATAAACCCAGCCATGTTGACTAAAGATCTCAAGATTGTAGTTAAAATGGACAATCTAATCGTTAAGCCTGAATGAGGTCATTGTAGGGTCTCCCCAATCTTATTTCTATGATGCAAGTAGTGAAACCCAAAGAAAAGGTTAAGAATTTGAGCTCTTATTGATTCTTATGCGTCGAAATTATTGATATTTTGAGCAGACTAGAGTGTGTTACCCTTAAATAAGAAATAACATATGTAACAGAAGCGGAGTCACTTCAAAAGAGGGTTAATATTTATGACCAAAATAAATATAAACATGAGCCAAAATGTTGTTTATACAAAGAAAATGAGTAATTTGGATATGAAAAATCGTAATTATATCACCTTAGAACACATGAGTACATGCACCTACCTGTTATCCAATTTATTATAATTTGAAACGTAAACTTTTATGTTATCATCACGTGACTTAAACCAATTATTTTACACCGGTTTATCAGATGGATATTTATATTGTATTCACGATGTAAATCAATTTACAATTTACCTTACCCTACGTGTGAGATGAACATTTGATACTTTTACTTGGTGATGAAAATAATTGTTTTATTTGCCAACTAACAAGTTACACATATGTTTTTGTAAAACCTACGGGTTCAACAATTTTTCCACATTAATCCACATATGACCGTGAGCATATAAACTCAACTACGCAACGTGTCGGGTACTGATTAGCTCTTGTAACAGACAATGTTTTTGCACTCGTGCGTATACAATCCACAGTTCTTTTTAAGTACCTGTTTAAGATTTCATTTCAAGAACAAAAACATAGCGCGTTCAACACTATCAACGGCCTAGATCTGTTTCACTGAAGACACGTGGACGACCACGATGAATATACCCGTGACTAAGGTCCAACTGTATTTTTATATTCGCTCCCGAGAAAAAATCGAGTGTTTCGCAGACCAATTTTGTCCCCTCTCTACCTCCTCACCCCCAAACCCATCGTCGTCTCCGAATTATCGCCGGTCGTTCGCCGTCAAAGTCACTCGCTCCGATATTTCATCGCCGGCGATCGTCAGTTTGGTGAATTTTCTGGTCAACGTCGACGATACGGTAGTGTAAACTCTCTCTCGTAAACATTGCAGATTTTTTGTTAGGGCTTTTTGTAATCAGGCGCATTTCTTGAGCTCAAGAGAGGAAGCTATCTCTGAAATTCAATCCAATTGAATTGCTTTTCTATTTGTTGCTGACTTCAAGTGTAACTTTGGCATGCAGAGATTTTGTTTTTCCCTAAACTGAAAATGTATTTGGGTGCTTTTGTTTTTTTTTTAATTTCTTAGTTGAATATGCTGATACGGCGTCAGTTTTTTTGTTGTTGAGAATTTGGAACTTTATTTTGCTTAAAAATAGGTTGATGGTAGGTTGGAACATGTTAATAGATGTGTGCGTACATTAAAACACAGCTTTTTCTTGCAGATTCTGACTTAAATTTGACGATCATAATTGCTTCAGGGTGGCAGAGAAAGTGTATAGTTGTGCAAGTGAACTAACAACAATTATTGTTGATAGTTCAAGTCAACTGAGCAAAATATGGTATGTGGGATTCTTGTTTGAACGTCTTGTTGGATTTCATGTACCTTTGTGTCTGGTTATGCCTTAAAGAGTTTCTGGAGCTCTGTAATTGTCAGAGTTGTGAAGCTTCTCATTAAATTATACCTAAATACCTAAGGTGTTACCTTTTTTTTGCAATGTGAAGATTCTTATGACATCTTGACTATTTTTTCATGTTTTTCACATGTGAAGAGTTTGATAGAGGGAGGTTATTCGTGACAGTTTTATAAACACATGTTTTGGGTTGATTTCACATCTCATTTGAATATTTCCTTAAATCAAATTTTGGGTTTCGGCTGAAAATATAGATGTAGGAACTATGAATATTGTTTTAGTTATCCTTACACTAAAGTGAAACAATCAATTTATGTGTGTGTGTACATTTTTAGATTGTAGTCATCATCTCATCATCAAAACTTGTATCTTTATACATGATGAAGCTTTGGAGTTTGAGAAAATGATTTATTCATGAGGTAAGTAGATTTTCCATTTGTGGATTGTCAGAGATATTTACTCTTGTCAGAAACTGATACTGGAATGTGACAGTGTTCGTTAACTTTTTTAGTGCTTTCAAATGTTTATGTATGATGCACATGCAAATCTCTTAATCCAAAAAGTGCACATACAGTTAACTACGTTCAGCTGTACATCATAATGGATTTGTAATTGGCTATGTTGTGGAACTTAACTATTTTGATTTGGTGCCCGGCTCTGTCAGTAAAATCTTGTGGTTTGTGAAAAAGTTGTTAGACAAATTAAGTGATAGTTTAGGGTATTTAAGTAGTAGAGGTACTTGTTTTGTTCAAATATAGGTGTGATGTAAAATCAAGCAAGTATTGTAATATATGTTTCTGGCAGTCTTTTCAAAGCAAGGGGTTTTGGATGGCAAAGGGTTCTGGACATTTGACAGATGGAGATGAGGCATTTGATAATCCATCCAGAATCGAAGCAAAGAGGTCTCATCAGTGGTTTGTAGATGCGGCTGAACCAGAGCTTTTCTCCAGTAAGAAGCAAGCAGTCCAATCACCAGTTGGCAAATCAGCTTCAAAGTCGCTCAATACGAATGTTGCTCCATGGGACAACCCTCCAAGTTTCCAATCCGTTCCAAACCAATTCATAGATCGTTTATTTGGAGCTGAAACAAGGCCTCTCAATTTCCCTGAGAGGGTTATATCGCCTGTTGGAGCCGACATTTCAAGCATGAGAAGGAAGGTAATTGATGGTCAATTTGTAGATGTCTCTGCAGACGTTGGTTTGTCCATCTCTCATACTATGGAAGATCCTGAAATATGTCGAACCTATAATGGAATTAGGAAAGTCAAAGTAAACGAGGTTAAAGACTGTGATAATAGCATGGTTGCACTCAAGGGACATGACTCTAATGGAGAAAACAGCGGTAACTTAGCTTCCAATCAAGTTTACTCTAATAACTCTAGTTTTATTTCAATGGGGCAGCCTTATGATAAGGTGGAGGATAATGTTATGATAATGGGTCACAACTACTCTAGGTATGATTCCCATGCCGGATCAACAGGTCCTGCTTTTGGCAAAGGAGATGACATTACTGTGTCTATTAGTGATACATGTAACAAGGGGGAGACCAGTATTATCTCTTTCGGTAGCTTCTCTGACGAACATGATATTATTCCTGTGGCCAGGACTGTTGGAAGTTATGATTCACTGTATAATCAGCCTCTGCAAACACTAGAAACAACAAATCAGAAAGAGTTAGATACATTAAATTACAATGCAGCTGTCAGCACCACTCGGGTATCTAAATTGAAACCTGAATCTGCTTCCAAGAGTAAGCCGGAGCTTAAAGCTTCTAGAAAAGAAGCACCAAACAGCTTCCCTTCAAATGTAAGGAGCTTGATATCAACTGGTATGCTTGATGGTGTTCCTGTAAAGTATGTTTCCTTGTCAAGGGAGGTAAAGATCAGTTTTTATTCCCTTCAAATTTTGTTCTGAAGTGTTGCTGTTTACTGTGCTAATGCTTGTTTTTCATGTAACTAGGAGCTTCGTGGTGTTATAAAAGGTTCTGGCTATCTATGTGGTTGCCAACCATGTAACTATTCCAAGGTAACATCATTCGATCAGATGGTCCTAACTTTGCTTGGATAGATTATTGCTACTGAACTTTATCGATTGTATGGAATATGTGCTAGGTGCTCAATGCTTATGAGTTTGAGCGACATGCTGGATGCAAAACAAAACATCCGAATAATCATATTTACTTTGAAAATGGGAAGACTATCTATCAAATAGTACAGGAGCTAAAAAGCACCCCAGAGAGTATGCTGTTTGAAGCAATTCAAACTGTATTTGGCGCTCCAATTAATCAAAAGGCCTTCCGTAGTTGGAAAGGTAGTCTACTCTGTCCGTGTATTATTGGGTTGGTGTTAATTTAAATTTCAGGACATTTGGCTCATTTCCTTTTTTATTTTTTGACATAGAATCGTTTCAAGCAGCTACTCGAGAGCTTCAACGCATTTATGGCAAAGAAGAACTGAACTTATGAAGTATCCTTGAGAAATCATTTCTCAAAATGTAAGATATGGTTGCCCAATGTTCATATAGACATGTTAACTCTTTTTTTAGCTAGTGGAAAATGAATTCTGCATTCTCAAGGATTTCTGGTGGAATTACTTTGGTTGATTATTTTGATGTTCACATAATATACTTTGGGTACAAAGGACACTTATAATGAGTGTGTATGCCCAATTCGGTGAAAATATCTATTTTTCTATCTTTTGAGTTTGTTTAAGGTACATAATAATCACACAAAGCAAAACCTTACTGGTATATTCAATTGATTCAAACTCTAATCTCCATATTATATCATATGTTTGTAATCAGGTTCTTACTGTCACAAACGTTTAGGTTCAAACAATAGTTTAGCTTTAATTTTAAGTGGCTTCGGATTTGGCTCAAATTCATATACAAATTGTAAATGTTAAATCCACGACTTTCAAATGAAATGGCTGCTACAGTGTCAGTAACACACGGTAACATTAAGAGAATGCAATTTTGATACGGGGAGGATATGATCCTAACAGAAACGGTAAAGAATTTTATGTTTACAGACAAACATAACGGTTTTAATTGTGAACTGAAACATCTACCTTTCACACTAAACAAGCTGAAAAGAATGAAAATACCCACCCAGAAAAAAATATTACAAGTATCCACCATCAATCAATGCCACTTTTCCAGCTTTCTTCTCAGGAACCACAACAAGCTGATTTCTGAGCAGCTTGACCGCCTCCGGCTGTCTGGTCAGGTTGATTAATCTTGATTGTTGATGGCTGCGTTCCAAGGCACTTGATTAGTTATCAATGGTTGACTACACATTAAAAATACTTCATGAACTTAATTACCTCAGCTTTAGAGTCGGTATCAGCAAGCCTTTGCTTTATATCTCGTGCTATTGAAAAGAAAACTTCTTCCACATTTAGATTTGTCTTTGCACTCTGCAGCTCAATGTCCTCTCAATCAATACAGAAATCAACAATGGCTAAATAAGCTCCACATATCAGTCTAGAATCTTAACTTACAGTTTCGAAAAATGTGATGCCATACTCGTTTGCTAGTGCTTTGCCCTTAGCGTAGGGCACAGCCTGCAAGGAAAGGAGGAAGCATATTATGGGAAATGATAACAATGCCATCAGCATAGACTCGTGTGTGCACTTGAGATATGGCTCCTGTGTGGTTATTAATTAAACATGCAAGGCGTAAATCCTGGCTAAAAGTAGAAATTAAAATAGCAAATCATATATGCAAAGGAACATTTAGTCATTTTCAAAACAAGATGTTTGCATTATGAGCAACCTGGTGATGCCACTAAGATATTATCATGATGTACAGAATGGCAATTTGTGCAATTTAAGCAAGCATACTCGAAGTTGATATGCGTAGAAATCAGATACAAACATACCCTTTTGCTCTCATCCATGTCAGCTTTGTTCCCTACCAATATCTTGCTGACATTATCTGAAGCATGCTGTTCAATATTGCGAATCCAGTTCCGGATGTCTAAGAATGATTAGAAATGAAAAAAAATCAGAAAACGGCATAGCAAGACAAGCATGAAGTACTTTCATAAATCACTCATTAGTAATAGCCATCTAACACTAGAAGAGAACATTACTGTTGAAAGACGACTCATCTGTAACATCATAGACCAGCAAAATACCCATTGCCCCACGGTAGTAGGCTGAAAAAATCAACAGCAAAAACTAGTTACCTGGGAAAGATGTTATACATAAAAACACATTTAGCAGCTAGAAATGATGAATGACAAGCAACACAAATCATGCCCGTCCAAAATCTAAATAAAAATGTGGCTACACTTAACGATCTTATAAGGAAAAGTATCAGACCAGTGAAAAGATTCTCAGCATGTGGTTTAAACAAGGGATGCTGTGCAGTGGAAGCACTACAATGATTCCATCAGCTTAAATCTAGAAGATACAATGCAGCAAACGGCGGATATTTCAAATAACCAACCAGAAAATTTTTACACAGAATATGAGACATCAGAACTGTGGATTTTTTTATAAGAAGACCGTGGATGTTAGATATCCGGAATCTTAAAAGGAACAATTTTCCAAGCACATAAGCCACACCTGATCATTTTTATAATTACTTTTGAGCTGGTATGGGATGTGGGTTGTCCCTTTCTACCACAAGCTACACTTCGCTCCAAATTTTCTAAGCAAAGGTGAAATGAGTAAGATAAAGCCCACCCGGTATACTAGATAGAAAAGTATTTGAAGATTCCAACCATCACATGTACTTACTTGAGGTCATATACAACGAATAGCTGTGACAGACTGCCAGACATTATTAAATAATCAATGATCCAAGGAAACAGGGTAAACAGCTAGAGATTGGTAATTCCCTTCCTAGTCCATTGTGACACTTACGACAACAACCAAGCATGAAGGAAGATGCTCCATTATAAACAAGAGAGGTGCTGCAAAGTTTGCATACATAAATTTATGGACTCACTGGCCATTGGTATGGAATGCCAGCACCTATGTTCACTAAGCAAAATGTCTGGGATTAAGGGCACAATGAACAAGAAATTTGTGAGAATGATTTTCACAGCTGCAAAAACATACCGGTTGTGATAGTCCGAAACCGTTCCTGACCAGCTGTATCCCAGATTTGGAGTTTGATCCGTTTTCCATCAAGCTCAATAGTTCTAATCTTAAAATCAATTCTGCACAAGGAAGAAGTCCCATTAGAGTTTAGATAATATGGCATGAAACACAATAAAATTAAAATTGCTGTTCAACTCCACAATTACATAAATACGCACCCAATTGTGGTGATAAAACTGGTGGTAAAAGAACCATCAGAGAAACGCAAAAGAAGGCAACTCTTACCCACACCTGCAAAACAAAATGTAAATCACAAACATTCAAACGCCCCAAAATCATTGGTGTAAAGATAGTACACTGAAGCTTTTTTCAGCATTTAAAATATATTGGAAGTTAGAAACATCCCAGTTAAGCCATTTTCCAATAGGTAGACAGCTTCACAAGTTCGTAAATACAGAACTTATATGTAATACAAACTATAATGTTTGGCAACCAAATGAAACTAAAAGAGCAAGATGCTGAAGTAATCAAATTTCACGGCAACAAGAGCATGATGTACCAAAACCCAAGTTGAAATACTCCATCAAGCACCAGATACTTCTTCACACTTTGGTGATTTCCTAATTAAAGGAAAATAGTATCTTCAAAATTGTTTGACATATACCACCACAATTCCCGAACCAAACAATAGATCCAACTACAACCACCAAGCAACCCGCCAAACCTAATCTAACCAAGCACCACTCATACCGATCATCATCAACCACTTCCATAGTAAAAAAACTCAATCTATTTTGCTTTCAAATTCAAAAATGCTATCTGGAATTATAATGCCCCCGATTGATTCGGAATGAATAATTAAAGAACAAAAACCTACCACTATCGCCGATCAATAGAAGCTTAATGAGGTAATCGTAATCGGCTCTAGCTCGTGCGGGTGGAGCAGCCATTGCGCAATAAAAAATAACCTAAAAATCGATTAACCTCTCTGCAAATCAACAACAATGAAGACCCAACAAGTGAATTTTTCTCCAGAAATCCACGGATATTTCAAAGGAGAAGGAACGAGAACAGACCTTTGATCCTTTTACCACCTACAAAGCTTTCTGCGACTATCTTGGCTTTGCTAAAATGCGCCCTTTTCTGTTGTGCGCCGATCTCTTGTTCCTTGCTTTCGTTTCCTCGTCTTTAAATCTGCTGCCCAACGCACCGTCTCTTCGTCTGACACGTGGACTCTGATTTACAGCCGCGAAGCACCGTATAATCTCCCGCTTGTTGAGCTGGCGTCCTAGTCATCTCAAAGGAAGCGCCTCATTGGTTGTACGTAACCGGCCAAAGAGCACATGGCCAGTGTGTGGTTGCGTGCATGATGGGATCATGTGTGAGCGAGCTACTAGGTTTGATCTGACCGTTAAAACCGTACAGGTGGATCAAGCGTCTGTGATGATAATTCAGTTTTTGTCCGTTATTTATGTACGGGTGGCATGTGAAATGTCCTTTTTGCCCACGATAGAACATGGCCAGGCTCAACGAACGAACGTCTAATTCATATCCGCCTCTAAGGAACGGATAATTCCATATCAGTACCTAACTTTGCTTCATTTTAAAATTATTATCTCAAGTTTGAAAAGTTTTTTTTGTTGGTATTTCAAGTTTTATTAATTGAGATATGTAGATGTGAAAAATATCAAAATACCCCTAAGGGATAATAACACTTTGTTACATCTAACTATAACGAAATGACACTTTCATACCTTAACTATCTAAGTCTCTTTTTTAGTACCCTGACAATTTTTCTGTGACAATCTATCTCTAAAATGTCTAAAATACCTAAACTACCATTAGTTTAAGAAATCAAAATTTGAATTAATTCAACTTTGTCTATCTTTTGTTCAGCTTGGTTTATATTTAAGATGCAATTACAATTATGCTCTCAAATCTAAAATGAAATTTGAATCATTTCATATCCGGTTTGATAAATCAAATTGGACCAATTTTATTCTAATTTCTTAAACCAGGGGTATATTAGTCATTTTAGCGTAGGTTGTCACAAAAAATATATCAGGGTTCCAAAAAAGAAAAAAAAAATAGTTAGGGCATGAAAGTGTCATTTCGCTATAGTTAGGTATAACAAAATGTCATTGTCCCTACCCCTAATGCTTATCGTTTGAAATCTGAC
This sequence comes from Geranium rotundifolium, assembly GCA_963920655.1. Classification (NCBI taxonomy): domain Eukaryota; kingdom Viridiplantae; phylum Streptophyta; class Magnoliopsida; order Geraniales; family Geraniaceae; genus Geranium; species Geranium rotundifolium. The sequence continues at coordinate 26,813,866 of OY987317.1, read as the reverse complement.
CGGTCTTATCGATTCAAATGCAGTCAAATCGATTCAATTTGACCGGTTTAATTATTAATACTTAAAATAATAATAATTATTATTAGGGATAATATTAGAAACCTCCCCCTAAATTATGCCAAATCTCACATGGCACCTCTTGAAATATTTTTTCTCAGCGTGACCCCCTTAAAATTTCACTTTTCTCACTTAACACATTTATGTTAAATATTAACGTTAAAATGACTAAAATGCCCTTAAAATGTTTTTAATTTACAAATCCTACCATTTCGCTCTCTCTCGTCTCTCCTCCCTCCCTCCCTCTCTCACGTCTCCTTCTTCTCTCTGGACGTTTTCGAGCTGAGAGAGGGAGAGAGAGAGAGAGAGAGAGTAGGATTTTCAAATTAAAAACACTTTAAAGGGCATAAATTAAAAACACTTTTAAGGGCATTTTAACGTTAATATTTAACATAAATGTGTTAAGTGAGAAAATTAAAATTATAAGAGGGTAACGCTGAGAAAAAAATCTTTAACGGGTGCCATGAGAGATTTGGCATAATTTAAGGGGTGGTTGCTGAAATTATCCCTTATTATTAGGGATAATTACACTTTGCCCCTGCTAAAATGATCACTTTTACATTTTAGTACAACTAAAAATAAAGTTTACATTTTACTATCGCTAGTTGCGTTTTTTTACATTTTGCCCTAACAGTGTTAGATTTTAGATGAAAATTTTCATTTTATAACAAAAAGACCAGAATACCCTTAGAGTTTTCTTTCTTAACTAAGATCAACCTCCACTCAAATCCGGTCATACCCGGTTTAATTATTAATAATTAAAATAATATTATTTAGGGATAATTACACTTTGCCCCAGCTAAAATGATCACTTTTACATTTTACTACAACTAAAAAAAAAGTTTACATTTTACCATCGCTAATTGCGTTTTTTTTACACTTTGCCCTAACAGTGTTAGATTTTGGATGAAAATTTTCATTTTATAACAAAAAGACCAAAATACCCTTAGGGTTTTCTTCCCTAACTAAGATCAACCTCCACTCAAATCCGGTCAGACCCGGTTTAATTATTAATAATTAAAATAATAATAATTAATAGTTAAAATAATATTATTTATTAATAATATATTGAAACTTTCGAATTACATGACTCTCTCATACGAACTCCATTTCAGGCTCATAGTGTATCAAATCGAAGAGAATCGAAAGATCAACAACTTTAATGAAAAATTTATTTGTTCATACTTAATATTATTTTGATATTTAATAATTAAAAATTAAAAATATATTTAATTATTAATAATATGGTGAAACTTTCGAATGACATAACTCACTCATACGAGCTCTATTTCGGGCTCATAATATATCACATCGAATAGAATCATAAGTTCAACAATTTCAAAGAAATAAGTTTTTGTCTAAAATTCTATCCAACGAAAACAAATTTTTTAATCTTTAAAAAAAATTTGTTCAACATTTACCAGTGTTAGAGCAAAATGTTAAAAAAGTTATTAATAATTAATTATTTATATTTTTGGTAATAATTATTTATCACGTAAAATTAAATCAATTATTAATAATATATAGACAAATACTTTTTTCTTCAAATTTGTTGACTTCCAATTCTCTTTGATTTGATATAATATATGAGCCCGAAACAAAACTCGTATGAGAGAGTTATGTTATTTGAAAGTTTCAATATATTATTAATTATTATTATTATTATTTATAATTAATATTATTATTACTATTAGTTGATATTATTTTAATTATTAATAATTAATTTACTTTTAATTTTTATTATTAATAATTTATAATTGAAAAAATGATTTACTTTTATTTTCATTAAATAATTATAATTAATGATAATAAATTAAATAATGATAATAAATTATTTTTTTATTAATAAATATTATAATTTGATGAATAATGGCATCAATTTGAAACTTTGATGAATAATTGAGGGCAATTTCGACTTTTCATACAATATGAAAATTTTCCATCCAAAATCTAACACCGTTAGTGTAAAGTGTAAAAAGTACGCAATTAGCTGTTGTAAAATGTAAACTTTTTTTTAGCCGTAGTAAAATGTAAAATCGGTCATTTTAGCAAGGGCAAAATGTAATTATCCCTATTATTTATTAATAATATATTGAAACTTTCGAATTACATGACTCTCTCATACGAACTCCATTTCAGGCTCATAGTGTATCAAATCGAAGAGAATCGAAAAATCAACAACTTAATTGAAAGATTTATTTATAAATACTTAATATTATTTTGATATTTAATAATTAAAAAGTATTAATTATTAATAGTATATTTAAATATTAATAATATGGTGAAACTTTCGAATGACATAACTCACTCATACGAGCTTTGTTTCGGGCTCATAATATATCAAATCGAATAGAATTATAAGTTCAACAATTTTGAAAAAAATAAGTTTTTGTTTAAAATTCCATCAAACGAGAACAAATTTTTTAATCGTTAAAAAAAATTCGTCCAACATTTACCAGTGTTAGAGCAAAATGTTAAAAAAGTTATTAATAATTAATAATTTATATTTTTGGTAATAATTATTTATCATGTACAATTAAATCAATTATTAATACTATATAGACAAATACTTCTTTCTTCAAAGTTGTTGACTTCCAATTCTCTTTGATTTGATATAATATATGAGCCCGAAACAAAACTTGTACAAGAGAGTTATGATATTTGAAAGTTTCAATATATTATTAATTATTATTATTATTATTATTTATAATTAGTATTATTATTACTATTAATTGATATTATTTTAATAATTAATTTACTTTTAATTTTAATTATTAATAATTTATAATTGAAAAAATGATTTACTTTTATTTTTATTAAATAATTATAATTAATAATAATAAATTATTTTTTATTAATAAATATTATAATTTGATGAATAATGGCATCAATTTGAAATTTTGATGAATAATTGAGGGCAATTTCGACTTTTCATATAACATGAAAATATTTCATATAACATGAAAATATTTCATCCAAAATTTAACACCGTTAGTGTAAAGTGTAAAAAATACGCAATTAGCTGTTGTAAAATGTAAACTTTCTTTTTAGCTGTAGTAAAATGTAAAATCGGTCATTTTAGCATGGGCAAAGTGTAATTATCCCTTATTATTATTAATGGGAAATTGCAGGTCACTATCATGTACTATGCAACTTTTGCATGTCACTGCCTATACTTTTTTAGTTGCATTAACCACTTTAAGGTTTCATTTAGTTACACCGTTCATCACAGAGTTAAGTTTGATGTAAAAAGTTCATAATACCCCTATATTAAAAAAATTCAAAAATTAAAAAAAAAAAACATCTTTTCAAAATTTTTTTTAAAAATATTTTCTATCATATAAATAATAAAATGCTTATTTCAAAACTATTTTTTTTTTCAAAACACATAAAATAAAAAACCACTTTTAACAACATTTTTTATTTTTGATATATTTTTAAAAATTATTATTACTTTTTAAAATAATATTCAAATCAGTTTTTTATTATTTATTCCATAAATTTTTTTAAAAAACAATACGTCAAACAAATGAATTTCTTTTAAATATAAGGGTATTTTAGTCATTTAATAAAATTTGAAACTGAAATATTTATATTACTAAAATACCCTTGTATTTAAAAAATGATAAAAAATAATTTGTTTAATTTGAAACTAAATAATTTGTTTAAATATTATGTGATGAAAAATATTTTTTACATCAAACTTAACTATGTGATGGACGGTGCAACTAAATGAAACCTTACAGTGGTGACATGCAACTAAAAAAAGTAGAGGGTGGTGACATGCAAAAGTTGCATATAAAGGTTAGTGACCTGCAATTTTCTTTATTATTAATAATATAAAAAATTAATTATTAATATTACATTGAAACTTTCGAATTTAATAACTCTATCATACGACCTCCGTTTTGGGCTCATAGTATGTCTAATCGAAGAGAATCGTAAGATACACAATTTTGAAGAATAATATTAATAATTAAATAAAATTTTATTAACTATTAATATTAACTAATATTTATAATTAATAATTAGACAATATTAATTATTATTTTAATTTAAGTATTAATATTAATCTACAAAGTTGTTTATATTATGATTCTCTTCGATTTGATATTTTATGAGCCCGAAATGGAGGTCGTACGCGAGAGTTATTCCATTCGAAAGTTTAAATATATTGATTTTAATTATTAATAATTAAACTGATTAAATTGAACCAGTTTTGACAAGATTTGAACCTGTCAGATTTCAAATCATAAATATTAGGGGCATTTTGGTCTTTTCACATCCTAATTCTGTTAGCCCCCGAGAGCTTCTAAAATCTAAATCCAACAAGTATGAGTATTGACAGATGGCTACACCCAACTATGTCACTTTTTAAAATTAATACCCTAACTTCCAATTTTTCGGATGGACTAATAAGCGACATTTAACCCAAATTATGTTAAATCTAATTAAATTAGTTTGTTAAAAAGTTTAAAATGTCCCCAATGATTCTAATTTAAAATCAGACTAGTCTTCTTGGTTCAAAACCGGTCTGATTGATTCAAAACCGATTTGACCGATTCAAATTAATTTCTTTTATTGCTTTTATTTAATATAAAAGTATGAAATGTCTAAAACACCCTTATACATTCATGAAATTTTCAAAGTCATGCCATTTTTGCCAAATTTCTCAATTTTGATTTTGTTTTTTGTCCAATTTCTTCATTTTAATATCAACTCAATCAATTTTTGACCAACTAAATCAAAATTATTTTTTGAATTGCAATGCAATTCAATCTATTAATCCAACCAATTCATATTATCTAGTTGAAATACAGTAAATAAGGGATTTGGTTCACAAACGGTAGAAAAAATCGATGATGCCCTTTGAGATTTCAACGATGAAAAAGTCGGGATTGTGGGAAACGAGATGGAAGAATCGATTTTGTGAAGGTCGTGCCAGGCGAAGAAGGAGGTGGAGAAGGCAGCGGAGGGGGAGAAGACGATTCCGGAGAGGCCAAGAAGGTTGGTCCATCCGAGGAAGTAATTGGAGATGATGGCGTCGGGAGGGGGGGGGGGGGGGGAGCGGAGCCAGCAGAGGAGGAAGGGCCAGTGGAGATCGGAGATGGCGCAGAGGAGAGAGGGCTTGACGACGGGAGGAAGTACGAGGGTTTCGAAGGGGTAACTGGAGGAACGGAGAGGGAGGAAGTTGGGGACGACGGCGATGGTGAGGGAGAGGGCTTTCGAGGAGAGAAGGTTGTGGGCGAGGTGGAGGAAAGGGGTGGTGTGGCTCCTCCCAGCGCGACGACTTTCCGGACCTCGAATCCCGTCCTCCCAGGACCTTCGACAGCTTATTTTGATCTAATATGTAAAAACAAGAAGAGATAAGAGATGTATTTAGTTAGGGAAGATGAAAGGGAGTTGAGAGAGAGTTGAGGGCTAGAAAAGTAATTGTCACTGATTTTTAACTCATTTAATATATTTATTTGGTTTATTTAAAAGACAATTATGCCCTTCACCCATAAATTTAAATTGATTTTTAATTGTGGGTGAAATAGTCATTTTAATTACCAAAAATTGTTTAATTTGAACCGGTTAGATCATCTGATTTTAAACCAAAACCATTGAAGGCATTTTAGGATTTTTAACAAACCAATTCATGTAAATTTAATATAAATTGGGTTAAATATCACTTATTAGGCTAGGACGACCAAGGTTCTGTTCAGTGTTCGAGGTCGGAGCGGAGGTCCGGTGGAGGTCAGGACGGCGACAGGTCTCGAAGCCGATGTCGCGAGAGAGAGACGACAGCGACAGCTCCCGAGGCAGTACACGTGAGAGGTGGAGAGAATCGATCGGCGAGACAAAGAACGGAAGGACCGAATGCTTCTGTGGAGTCAAGGCACCAGTTCGGACTTCATGGACCAACAAAAATCCTGGTCGAAGGTTCTTTGGTTGCGGGAGATTCTCGGTAAGGTTATTATGAATTCCTCAATTTAGGGCTTACTGTTCTCAATTTCTCAATTTAGGTTTTACTGTTCATCTTGAATGTTGTGGGCAGATTGAATGTTGTCCAAGTTGATCTTTAATTTTGTCTTTATAATCAGATTGAATTAAATTTATTTGAATCGAATCGGTTAAATGATGTATGAAGTGTATAATTGATTGGGAGTATCATAACATAATGATTGTGGATTGTCATATGAAAGTATTTTTTTGAATTGTCATAGGAACAGTTAAAATGCAAAATTTTCAATTGGGTGGATCTGGAAACGTGCGAGTTTGGCAAAAGATTGTTACCCGATTTGTTTCAAAAGATTAAAAGTCTACAAAACACAGTCAAAATTGCGGATGAAGAGAATGGGTGTGCTTTGCAGCATATTGAAATCAAATTTGCATCTCGTGAATTGGAATTCGAAGAAAAAGAAAGAATTTACAAAGAAGAAGTCAAGAGTTTGAAGAGAAGCAATGATAGATTGAAATTACTAGTTGGCATGTTAGTGTCTGTACTGTTTTATGTACTGGTTATTATTAAATGACTTTTCTTGTGTTTTATGTTTTTTTTGTTAGCTGAAAAACTTGTTTGGGGAGAACATTCCCAAAAATTTTGTACAATTTCAACAGAAATGTGAAGGGTAATTTCATCAGAAATGTGTGGAAGTAACTACATGTAGTGTAATATGTGTTGGAAGTAATTATATAATGATTATTTTTTGTGTGTATAATTTTCAACAAAGTGTGTAATTTATGTTGCACAATATATTTACAGCAAAAGATATGTGTAAAATAGATATGTTCCATGTTGATATTTCTGCAGAACAACCAATTCCAGCAAGTCCACAATATTACAGCAACATACATAATATATGTCATTTAAGACATGATTAATCTGTAAAGCAAAAAGAGACATAATATGCAATTGTAATATGTGTGAAACAGAACAATATTTCTTCAGAACAATAATTCTTGACATTCAAATTGCAGAACAATATTTCCTGACAATATTTTCTTGTATTTCTGTAGAACAACCAATTCCAGCAAGTTCACAAAATTACAGCAGCATACATAATATATGTCATTTAAGACATGACTAATCTGTAAAGCAAAAAGAGACATAACACACTAACCAAGTCACAACAACTCACATGGCACACCAGCCAATTGAGTAGGAAAACAACAAAAATTGCACAAAACACCAAAAAAAAGTAGATTCCACCTATCTACTTTATACATTTATGACAACCCAACCTAATTTCCCATCTCAGCTTGTGGTGTTGAACCAGATCCATAAGCTCCCTCACCTCTTCCTCCATTTGCAGCACCTCTTCCCTCATTTCCAGCACCTCTTCCATCATCTCTTCCTTCATTTCCAGAACTTGTTCCATGAGTTCCTCCATTGTCATGCTACAGCAACAAAACATCATAAGTTTAACAGAAATTTGAGCAAGTTAAAGCAAGAAAGGATAAAACCAGGTAATATTTAGCAACATCCTAAATTTTCAGCTAGTTACTAATTTTCAGCAATTTCAACAAGAAATTTTTAGCAATTTTAGCAAGAAAATTTTAGCAAGTAAATTTCAGAAATTTACTTGACCATTTGTCCAACTACTATTTAAATATAGTTCGTAACTTAATAATTCTCAGCGACTTAATAATTTTCAGCAACCTACTAATTTTTCAGCAACTAAAGCATAAATCAATCAATTTCAGCAAGTAAATTTTGAACATAAATAAAAAAAATTTGAGAAACGATAAATGATGTACCTTTGTTGTCCCAGATTTGTTATGTGATTATGAAAGCAGTTCCGCTTCATGTTTGGCTCTCCTTTCCATTGCAGCCAAATGCTTCTGGTGAATCTCCTCCGTAGTACAAAGACGCTTTTTGTTAAGCCTCTTGTTAACTCTAGCTTCTCTCTTCCTGAAAATCTCTGCCTTCTCTTCTTCTGTAAGAACACGTTTACCCTTCTTCTTAGCATTGTCATTCGAGGATGAAGCTGTGCTGGGTCTTTTTCTAGCCTTTCTTTGTGATGGGGTCTCACCATGATCCTTCGCACTGCACGAACGCGAGTTATGTCCTCGCTTATTGCATTTACTACATTTCACCCCAGTAGTTCCCCTAGCAGCCTGGTCCATTGATAGCAGTTTCTCCCCAGCACTTTTCCTCTTTCGCATCTTCGGTCGACCAGGTGGCTTTTGGACAATGGGAGGCAATATCTTGTCATTTGTAACATTTTGTGGCCATTTGTCCTTGCTATCAACTGGCAGAATGAAGTAGGAGTACATTTCCTTGTACATAGCAACCGAGTAGAATCGGTGTACGTAGTCCTCTGGTTTATGCCTTAAAAAGCGCATCACTGCCGCACTGTGCTGGCAAGGTATTCCTGTTAGCTGCCACTCCAAACACTGGCAAGTCCTCTGATTGAAGTTCACAGTCCATGTTGAATCGAACTCTGTTACCTCAAACATGTGGTTCCCGTAGGGAAGGCATCTGCAAGGAAAACTCAATGTCTTGTTCTTCTCTACTATTTCCTCAATCTTCGGGCAAATATACTCCTTCCATTTCTTTGCCTCCTCGGATTTCCTATAAAAAAATTCCATCAAACTGCCTCCTGTAGTCTTCCAGTAGTTCGTAAATCGGCTTCGCCCGAGCTTCCACTAACCAAGCATTGAAAGACTCACATATGTTATTGGTTTCACATGAACTCCTAGCTTTCTCAGTGTAGTATGCCTTACACCATTCTTTTGGGCTCTTTTCCTTAATCCATTCATACGCCTTCGGGTTCTTGGCCTTAATTAACTGAAAATTCTCCTCTAGCAGTAGTTCTGAAGTCGATCTATGGCAATCCCATAGCATAAACTTCAGGTCTTCATCCCTAAAATTCGCATAAAAATTGTCCGCCATATGTCACATACAATAACGATGCTCGACACACAACAACCAATCCTTGAATAGTTGCACAAGTCCCTACCATTCATATCAACAACAAGTAACTAACATAACTAAGTAGCAAAATTAATTACTTGAATAATTAACACCATACTGATTAACAACATGAACTAATTACCAACAACAAGTAACTAACATAACTAAGTAGCAGAATTAATTAACTTGAATAATTACCAACACAAGTAGAACAGATATGAACTAATTACTTTGAATAATTAACACCATACTAATTAGCAACATGAATTAATTACCAACAACAAGTAACTAACATAACTAAGTAGCATAATTAATTAACTTGAATAATTAACACCAAAGTAATTAACAACAACAAGTAAACTGACCTTTTGTTTGTCAGAGATGAACTCCCAATCTCGGTCTTCGGGTGACCTGTAGTCGGCAAAAAATTCAGTCAGAAACCAACGCCATGATTCCTTATTCTCTTGCCCCACCACGGCAATAGCCAGTGGGTACATTCTGTCATTTTCATCACGTCCAATTGCTGATAGCATGTGTCCTCCAAAGTGTCACTTTAAGTGACACCCGTCTATCCCCACGTATGGTCTGCATCCAATGGTAAAACCTTGCTTCTAAGCCCCGTATCTCACGTACATTTGGAGGAATCTATTTCCATCAGAATCGTCATATTCAACCTTCGTCTTGCTGCCTATGTTGTCCTTCTTGATCATCTCACAATATGTTAGGAGATCTTCATATTGTTTGCCCAAATCCCAGAAATGAGTGCTTTCGCCTTTTTCAATGCCCTGTATATTTGTGAATTACAAGGTGTGACACCCAAATCCTCTTGCACAGTACCACAGAGTGTTTTTGCTTTCATCTTCTCGATTAGGCGAATCTCTGGTAAGAACCTGATATGGAAAAAAATTATGTCAACATTCGAAAATGAATATGTCAACGTTTGTAAATCAAAAGGCAATTATTTGAAGTAAATTTTACCTCCTAGCAATGAAATCGGATATAATCTGATGATTTTCCAAAGCACGCCCACATGTGTGCTCAGGATCCCATATTCTAATCTGCATCACTTGGCTATCTCCAACCTTGGAACACCAACACCAGAATTAACATCCTGATACCCTGCACATCATCACTATCTTAGATGGCTCATTATGCACAGACTCATAATCGAATCCTGTCTTCGCAGCGTACGACTTAAACACTAGACGGAACACATCCCCATTCCTGAATGTCAAATAAAGCTCCAAATTAAGAAGGTCCCTCATATTTGATTCCATCTCCCACACTGGCCCACGACTCATGTCCAAACTCGACTGCACGTCTTCATCAGAATTCTCCGTGTCGCCTTTATCAGAATTCTCCGTGTCAATCTCACTATCTTCATCATCTTCTTCTATAGTAGATGGTTCTGGCATTTTTTCTTCTACAGCAAGCCTTTCAACTTCATTGGATGTCGCTGAATCATTCTCGACATTATCGTTTGGATCGCCATTATAGCCCAGAACAAAATTATCATGCATTGGAACTAAATCTTCACTCCCGCCATCCGAATCGAATGACACATCTCTCAACCAATGAGGGATGTCATTGACATGATGTTTCCCACCCTCAACATAAGCATCGACCACACACTTACCCTTACCATTTTCGCCACCGTCAACAGAAGCATCAGAACCCTTACCTGATTCAGCCTGCAAACAAGAACCCCAAACCTACTTCAGAACCCCAAACACAATTCCAATTTTTTTCAAAAAAAAATTGAATCTAAATCAGAACCCCAAACAAGAACCCCAAACACAATTCCAATTTTTTTTAAAAAAATTGAATCTAAATCAAAACCCCAAACTCTAACCCTAACTTTTCTCGACTCAAAAATCACAACACTTACCGGTTTCATTCCTCAGTTCTCTGCAAAACTTGGATGATTTCAATACCTCGATTCGTTTGTAGCTCGCTCCGATTTCAGTTCTCTGCAAAAATTGATTGATTTCAGTGAGTCGAAGAAGAAGAATCAGAAAAATGTGAGTGAGTGAGACGAGTTGCCTGAGCGTGCGTGAGCTATAATATATGAGGGCAACTCTGTCCTTTTACATTTTACTTAACGTCTGTTGCATGAAGTGCAAACTTGAGTAACTTCAGGGTGTTCATAAGCTAATATCATCTTGTGGTGGAGGTAAGTGAAAAAGTGGTATTTCACAGGGTAGTTAAGTGGAATTTCCCCTAGTTAATATTCACCATTGATTCAGACATATTTGGAGTAAAATTATTGGTTGGTTAGTGGTGATCTTATATGTAGGCTACGAGCTCCAATTATTAGATTCTAAATTGGAGCAGTAGTCAATGATTTAATGCAACTCAACTCATAGGTTGAGGTTGGTAACTTTTCTGAGTACAATTTGTTGCTATGTTTAATAGTTTGCATGATTTTTTAGCGCAAAAGTAAGAAGTCGAGCAACATGTTACATGACATGTGGAGCGACTTGTTATGAGCCGCAGATTAGAAAAGTCTGAAGCCTTCCTATTTCGACAAAGCTTGGAGCGAAGGAAGAAAGGCGCCACGAAGACTTGGAGCGCAAGAGAGTGACGTCGACAAGTCAGGCGACTTCCAGCTGGCAGTTACACGTCAGCAAGAGGCGGCAACTCGACTTGCCTGATTTCATCAGGAAGTCAGAACAGGCAAGACGACTTCCAGCTGTCATGGAAGGCGGCAACAACTTGCCTGACTTTCCTGTTCCTGATCCAAGAAGGATTAGGAATGTGAGCTGCTATAAAAAGCCCTTGGCTTCCCATTAGCAGATCATCCGTTCTTGTTCTAACACTTGCAAGATTTCTCAGAGCTCTTAACTGTGCACCATCGGCCTGTTGAAAGGCTGAGTAAGATTCATTAGAACGGATCTTTGCTCCGATCAAACCTTGAGTCGCGAAGACTAAGTGTTTGGGTCGGTTAGGGTTTTTGTTTGTGATTGAAGACTCACAACTCCGTCCAAGAAGACAACGACACCGAGCATGGACTTGCTCGAAGGGTGGAATTGAGGGAATCTCAAAGACAGGGGGAGAGGCTCCTGGTCGAGGCGATTCACGGTGAGATCTATAGTAGCTTAGGACAATAGCTTGTGTGATAGCTAGTTGGGCTTGAAGTTGTACTATTGACTACCTGATAGTGAAAAACCTTTCCACTGGCAAAGTGCCCCCAGACGTAGGTGCAGAGTCACCGAACTGGGTAATCATCTCTGGTGTCGTGATTATTATCTGTCTATTACTTTGCTTACGGTTTCCACAAGAAGTCGATACACAAGTCAAAGACTTTGTGTTTGACTTCCTGACTCGGCTACGGTTCAGAATTTCAATTGGTATCAGAGGAGGCACCTTAATCTCTTAGGTGATTTTCCTGCAAATCTGAGTAGCTAATATGGATTCAAAGGAAGGAGGATTTGTCAATCGTCCGCCGGTACTCGACGGAACAAACTATGGATATTGGAAATCACGGATGTGTGCTTTCCTGAAGTCCCTCGACAGCAAAACCTTGAAGTCTATCATCAATGGATGGGAGGAACCTTATTATGCTGATGCTCATGGAAATCAAACCAGCATCAAACCAGAAAAGGAGTGGAGCATGGAAGAAGATGAAGCCGCCCTAGGTAATTCTCGTGCACTCAATGCTATCTTTAATGGAGTAGACAAGAATGTGTTTCGACTCATCAACACATGCACAAGTGCCAAAATTGCCTGGGACACACTTGCGGTTGCTTACGAGGGTACTTCAAAAGTCAAAGAGCAGAAGTTACAGTACCTCACGACCAACTTCGAAGCTCTGAGCATGAATGACGACGAGACTATTGCGGAGTTTAATGTGCGCATCAAGGATCTGGCCAATGAATCATATTCACTTGGCAAGCCTATGACCGATGAGGAATTGGTCAGAAAAACACTAAGAGCCCTAAGTCCCAGATTCAAGATGAAGATCACCGCCATCGAAGAAGTCCATAACCTGAAGACACTGAAGTTTGATGAACTCATGGGCTCACTGATGACTTTCGAGCTCTCCCTACCTTCTATTGAGAAGAAACATAAAGGTGTGGCTTTCAAAAGTTCTAATCAGAAGAACTCAACACACTCTGAGTCGGATAGTGACATCGAGGAAACTATCGCCATGCTGGCCAAAAACTACAGCAGAGTCATGAAAAGATTTGGCCAGATGACAGGAAGAAAAGTCACCCGTGAAGTCAGAGATAAGCCACTACACAAGTTTCAGAAGCTCGAAAACACAGCCAACGATGGAGGGCGAGGAGAACGATCAGGTAAAGGAGCTCAGTGTTTTGAATGTGAGGGGTATGGACATATGCAGAGAGAATGTCCCAACTTCCTAAAGAAACAGAAGAAGGGATTCATTGCCTCTCTAACTGACGATGAAGATGAGGAAGACAGTGACCTTGAGTATACAAGTAACTATGTGGCTTTCACTTCCTCCACAATAGATCAACCAGCTGAAAGCTCAAAGAAGTATGACTCTGATGATGAGCTATCCGATGAGACTCTCAACAACGCTTACAACGAATGGTATGTCAAGTGGCTTGAAGACTCTCAGGTAATCGAAAAACAGAACGCTCTCATTCTTACCCTTAATGAAGACAAGTCAAGACTTCTTGAGACGACTATTGATCTCAAAAAGGAGGTTGCTCGACTAAAAGGCGAGTTAGAGCAGGTCACCAAGTCTGTAAAGATGATGAATCCAAGTACTGATACTCTGGACCAAATACTTTCGATCGGGAAACCATCAAGAAATATGGAAGGTCTTGGATATTCGAAAGAAGCCTCATCATCGCACACCATCTTCGTTCCTCAGAAGTCTGTCCCCCAGAAGTCTCGCCAGAAGTCTCCTAACTTCACGGCTGACCAAGCGACCAAAAAGCCTTCTATTCTGGCCGCGTCAAAAACCCAGAACGAAAGACATAACTGGGTTTGTCATCACTGTGGACGAAGAGGACATATTCGACCCTTCTGCTATCAGCTATATGGGAAGAGCTCGGTCAAGAAAAGGACCACCATCAAGAAAAGCCAACCTCGGAAGGAATGGCGAGTCAAAGAGGTCAACTATCAAGCTAACATCGCGTACACCGCTTTAAAGGCCTCAACCAGCAACGATTGGTACTTCGATAGTGGATCCTCTCGACATATGACGGGTAATAGCTCTTTCTTGGCCACTTTAATACCATGCACAAATAACTTCGTCAGTTTTGGAGATGGAGTAAAAGCTAGAGTGCTCGGAAAAGGAAAACTCAATCTTCCCAACTCTCCATGTCTGAAAGAAGCTCTGCTAGTAGAAGGCCTCACAGCAAACCTCATCAGCATAAGCCAGATATGTGATTTAGATCTGGATGTCCACTTCACTAGCGACAAGTGCTCGGTCAAAGACAAACAACAGAAGGAAGTCATGATAGGCCACAGGTCCCTTGACAACTGTTATCTATGGTCTCCAACAGTCAGTACCTTGCCAACCAAGTGCCTTTTATCCAAAGCTCAAGAGACAAAACTATGGCATCAAAAACTTGGACACATCAATTTGAGGAGTATGCAAAAGATTCTCTCTGAAAGGGATATCATCGGAGTTCCCAACCTCAAGATCATTGAAGGAAAAATCTGTGGAGAATGCCAAATTGGGAAACAAGTCAAGACGTCACACAAGAAGGTACAACATCTTACTACTTCTTGTGTTCTAGAACTTCTTCATGTTGACCTTATGGGACCCATGCAAGTAGAAAGTCTAGGAGGGAAGAAGTACATATTTGTATGTGTAGACGACTTCTCAAGGTACACATGGGTAGATTTCATTCGAGAGAAGTCAGACACCTTCTCAGTCTTTGAAGCCTTATGTCGAAGAGTTCAACGAGAAAAGGGAGAAGTTATTGGAAAAGTCGTTCGACTTCGGAGCGATCATGGAAAAGAGTTTGAAAACATCAGCTTCGCAAACTTTTGTGATGCTGAAGGAATCGCCCATGAATTCTCTGCTCCCATCACTCCTCAGCAAAACGGAATCGTTGAAAGAAAGAATCGCACTCTTCAAGAGATGGCTAGAGTCATGATGTTAGCTAAAGACATCCCGCAACACTTCTGGGCTGAAGCTTTGAGTACGGCATGCCATATTCATAATAGAGTGACTCTTCGCCCCGGAACTTCGCTCACTCTTTATGAAATAT
Organism: Geranium rotundifolium; assembly: GCA_963920655.1. Lineage (NCBI taxonomy): Eukaryota > Viridiplantae > Streptophyta > Magnoliopsida > Geraniales > Geraniaceae > Geranium > Geranium rotundifolium. The sequence continues at coordinate 26,798,713 of OY987317.1, read as the reverse complement.
GGAGGGGGAGAAAGCCGAATGTCAAATACTTCCATGTCTTTGGATCGGTCTGCTACATACTCGCAGATAGGGAACCTCGACGCAAGTTGGACCCTAAAAGCGACGAAGGCATCTTCCTCGGATACTCCAGAAATAGTCGAGCGTTTCGGGTATTCAACAAACGCACCCGGATTATCATGGAATCCATCAATGTCGTAATTAATGATGACAATAACGAGCAATCAAATGACGAGGACGAAGAAGTCCTGAATCTCTCAGGAGAAGTCAGACCAGAGGTCAGAGGAGAAGCCAGACCGGATGTCAGACCAGAAGTTAGACCAGAGGTCAAGGACGATGAGCGCAACAAAGAGTCTGAAGACGAAAGCCAAATCATCCCGGATGAAGAGGCAACTCCTACAAGGCTAAGAGCTCCGTCAAGAAGAATTCAGAAGTATCATCTACCCAGGGATGTGATTGGAGACATTAATGAGGGAGTTCGGACTCGACAAAAAGCATCTCTTGACCGCCAAGAACTGATAGGTAACATGTGCTTTATTTCCAAAATTGAGCCAAAGAATATACAAGAGGCCATCAATGATGAATACTGGGTCTGCGCGATGCAAGAAGAATTGGTTCAGTTTGCAAGGAATGAAGTCTGGGAACTTGTACCCAAACCTGACAATGTCAATGTCATCGGGACAAAATGGATATTCAAAAACAAATCTGACGAACAAGGAAACATCACTCGAAACAAAACGAGACTGGTGGCTCAAGGGTACACACAAGTCGAAGGAGTCGACTTTGAAGAAACCTTTGCTCCGGTAGCCAGACTGGAAGCCATACGACTTCTTCTCGGCATCGCATGTCATCTGCACTTCAAACTCTATCAGATGGATGTAAAGAGTGCCTTCCTTGATGGAAATCTAAACGAAGAAGTCTATGTAGCCCAACCAAAGGGATTCGAAGACCATGACTCTCCGCACCATGTCTGCAAGCTAAAGAAAGCTCTCTACGGTCTTAAACAAGCTCCACGAGCATGGTATGAACGTCTTACCCAATTCCTTGTACAGAATGGCTATATTCGAGGGGGAGTAGACAAAACTCTCTTTGTGAAGAAGGAAGGAAGGGACATCATGATTGCTCAAATATATGTCGACGACATCGTATTTGGAGGGAAGTCAGACAAGATGGTGGAACGCTTTGTTCAACACATGCAGTCTGAATTTGAGATGAGTATAGTCAGGGAACTCACATACTTTCTAGGCTTCCAGATCAAGCAGATGTCAGATGGAATATTTATCTCCCAAAGCAAATACGCAAAGAACATTGTCAAGAAGTTCGTGTTAGAAAAGGCTTCGCACAAGAGGACTCCTATTACCACACATGACAAGTGCACGAAGGACGAGATGGGAGAACCAGTTGATCAAAGTCTTTATCGAAGCATAATAGGAAGTCTCCTCTATTTGACAGCAAGTCGACCCGACATTGCTTATTCTGTGGGAGTCTGTGCTAGATATCAAGCCAATCCAAAAGTCAGTCACTTGGCTCATGCAAAGAGGATCATAAGGTACATCTCAGGAACCTCTGAATTGGGATTACTATATTCCTTTGATACCTCTCCTACTCTGGTTGGATATTGTGATGCTGACTTGGCGGGAAACACACCAGATCGAAGAAGCACCTCTGGAGGTTGTTTCTACCTGGGGAACAACCTTGTATCATGGTTCAGCAAAAAGCAAAATTGTATTGCTTTGTCTACTGCTGAGTCCGAATATATCGCAGCTAGAAGTAGCTGTACTCAGCTTCTTTGGATGAAACAAATGTTGGCAGAATATGGAGTCAAGCAAGAAGTCATGACTTTGTTCTGTGACAACATCAGTGCAATCAACATCTCGAAGAACCCAGTGCAGCATAGCAAGACAAAGCATATTGACATCAGGCACCACTTTATTCGAGAGCGTGTAGAAGACAAGAAAATAAAGCTCGAATACCTACCCACTAAGAAACAAGTCCCTGACATCTTTACAAAAGCATTAGATGCTAAAAGGTTTGAAAGTCTGAGGTCAACCCTCGGACTTTGCTATCTAGAATAGCCAGAAGTCAAGCAAGAAGAGGAAGAACATTTAGTTGATTTTACTCTTTCTCTCGATCAGGACCAAATAGGGTCCACAAAATCAAGCCGGGCCCAAATCCTTTTATCAAAAGCCCGTTAGTCCTTTTCGAATTTTGGGAATGATTACGATCTGACTATCCACCTATCAGAAATCATTCTGTTCAACTCCCACAGACTCTGCACCTCCTCCATCATTTGAAATCGCTAGGGTTTCTCAGATCAAAAAGCTCAGTAGGAATTTGCTTTCCCCCACAAAGAACAAAATCCTAGCTAAATGGTTGGTACTCGCAGCGGTAGAATACCATCTGCTTCAAAAGTACTTCGAGCAAAGATGAGGGCAAAAGTCATTGCCAAGAAATTATCTGCCTCCAAATCGACTAGAACCAAGCATGGAGTAAGGATCCGAGGAGGAAGAGGCTTAGGGGAAACTTCGGCAGCACCTCAAGATGTAACAAGCTCGCCCCCATTTGTTACACCGGAAGACACAATCCCCGTCGCTGAGAAGGACGACGCTCTAGCCGCTTCTGCAAACATTGAAGAAGACGCTTCTCTCTCTACTCCGACTCCAACACGAGGTAAATCTGCTATCCTCTCTGAAGAAAGCTTAGAAGAAAGCCTGCCTGAAGAGGGTTTAGAAACCCTTGTTCCTGAAGTCCACGACACTAGCACCGAGGACCAACCTAGCCTCTCTAAGTCGACACCCGCACCAGAGAAATCTCCTCTAAACGAGGACTTGGAAAAGGAAGAAAGTTCCCTTGTCGCCCCGAACAGTGATTCAGGGCGTGATGATAATCCTGAAGTCATTCCAGAAGTCACTCAACTATTAGAGGAACCTGTCAAGGAAAGTGTCGATATTGAAACCATGGAAAAGGAAGAAGCTGTGCCCAAGAGGGCTGTGAGAAGGAAACTACCAACACAAAGGTTGGTTGATGAAGAAGAAGAACCTCAAGTTCAGAGAAGATTGACCCCAAAGAGAAAGGCAACAGAAAAAGGAGAAGCTTCGGCGTCCAAACAGCCGAAGAAGTCAAGAAAGAAGTCAGTAACCACAGCAGCAACCTCTGTCCCTGAAGATAAAGAATCTGAAGAAGAAGACACCCTAATTGTGCTACCACAGGTGAAGAAGACATTAGGAGGGCAGAAGCTCCCCAAGTATGTACCGAAGGCACCCACAGACAACGTCTCTTTCCACTCTGTAGACAATGCCGTTAAGTGGCAGTATGTCTATCAACGGAAAATTTATCCAAAAAGAGAACTCTCCACTGAAGCACAAGGGATAAATGTGATTGTAGAGCTTATTCGTAGAGCTGGCCTGACCAACACGGTCATAAATATTGGCCCATTCTACCCGACTTTGGTTAAGGAGTTTATCGTCAATCTATCAAGCGAGTTCGATGACCCTGAAGATGCTGAATACCGAAAGGTGTTTGTTCGGGGGAATGCTTCGAAGTCTCTGCCTCAACCATCAACACATACCTTGGCAGAGATGACCCAGAAGTCACTCCGGAAGTCCCGCACTTGGACAAAGTAGCGGTCGAAATAACCGAAGGACGTAAGAAGGGATGGCCAGTCAAGGACACCATGGCGGCAACCGAGCTCACAGCAAAATACTCTATTCTCTACCGCATCGGTCTGGCTAACTGGGCACCCTCTACGCATGGGTCAAGCATCAAAACAGAGCTGGCAAAACTCATTTACCAAATAGGTACGCAGTCTCCCATTGATTTTGGCGCTTACATTATTGACCATCTAGTTAAGCACGCCAAATCATGTGCAATCAAACTTTCAATCGGGTTCCCTTTGCTAATCACCGGTATCCTTCTCCAACAATGTCCTAACATTGTCCGAGAGTCGGATATTCCGGGTAAAAAGCCACTGCCTCTAGCCATCAATCTCAAGAACTTTGAAGGGCAGCAGTTGAAGGACATTGGACTTCCTATGGCCAAAACTCCAGGAGCTGGATCAAGCTCTCGTCCCTCAGGACCAATTGGCGCTAGGATGCAGGAAGAATTGGTGGAAGTGATTGCTGATCTGGAGAAGTCAATTGCCACGTTCTCAACTCGCAAAGTCGCCTGTGAAGTCCTTCTAGAAGACCTCCGATCTACTGCTGCTGCTACTGCTGAAGAAGAAGATAACGACTCCACGTCGTTTTAGTAATTCTCTGAAATTTGCTATGATAACTTTGTCCCACACACACTATTAAATTCTCGGGGTTTGTCCGAGTTACTTTCCGCACAATGTGACTATTTTTTTGGGATATTTGCTCTTGATTGAGCTGAATTTGTGCTCATGTTTGAGCCGTTTATTTGCTCATGGTGTGAGTTATTTCTCTTTTACCCTGCTGTTTAGACAAATTTAGGTTATGAGATTGCCTTTGGCAATATTATTAGACAAACAGGGGGAGATAAATGTGATACGACGCCAGAAGTTGCGCCGAAAGATGTACATAGAAGTCGTCGCTCCAGAAGCTGCTCCAGAAGATAAACTAGAAACCGCACAAGAAGTCGCATCGGAAGTCATGAAACTTGCTGTGTGCGTAACTGCCTCAAGGTGACGACGATGTGCCTGCTTGGAGTAAAGAAGTCACATCACTTGTTGTGCGTAACTGCCACAAGATAAGTCACTTGTTGTGCGTAACTGCCACAAGATGACGATGGGCTTACAAAAAGGTGTTTGCCTAAAAAATTGCCAAAGGGGGAGATTGTTGCTACGTTTAATAGTTGGCATGATTTTTTAGCGCAAAAGTAAGAAGTCGAGCAACATGTTACATGACATGTGGAGCGACTTGTTACGAGCCGCAGATTAGGAAAGTCTGAAGCCTTCCTATTTCGACAAAGCTTGGAGCGAAGGAAGAAAGGCGCCACGAAGACTTGGAGCGCAAGAGAGTGACGTCGACAAGTCAGGCGACTTCCAGCTGGCAGTTACACGTCAGCAAGAGGCGGCAACTCGACTTGCCTGATTTCATCAAGAAGTCAGAACAGGCAAGACAACTTCCAGCTGTCATGGAAGGCGGCAACAACTTGCCTGACTTTCCTGTTCTTGATCCAAGAAGGATTAGGAATGTGAGCTGCTATAAAAAGCCCTTGGCTTCCCATTAGCAGATCATCCGTTCTTGTTCTAACACTTGCAAGATTTCTCAGAGCTCTTAACCGTGCACCATCGGCGTGTTGAAAGGCTGAGTAAGATTCATTAGAACGGATCTTTACTCCGATCAAACCTTGAGTCGCGAAAACTAAGTGTTTGGGTCGGTTAGGGTTTTTGTTTGTGATTGAAGAATCACAACTCCGTCCAAGAAGACAACGACACTGAGCATGGACTTGCTCGAAGGGTGGAATTGAGGGAATCTCAAAGACAGGGGGAGAGGCTCCTGGTCGAGGCGATTCACGGTGAGATCTATAGTAGCGTAGGACAATAGCTTGTGTGATAGCTAGTTGGGCTTGAAGTTGTACTATTGACTACCTGATAGTGAAAAACCTTTCCACTGGCAAAGTGCCCCCAGACGTAGGTGCGGAGTCACCGAACTGGGTAATCATCTCTGGTGTCGTGATTATTATATGTCTATTACTTTGCTTACGGTTTCCACAAGAAGTCGATACACAAGTCAAAGACTTTGTGTTTGACTTCCTGACTCGGCTACGGTTCAGAATTTCACAATTTGTTATGACCGCTCATGTAAATAAAAGAAACAAAAAGGTTTTGACAGAGACTCAAATTGCACGGGTTAGTGACGTAAAAGCATGAGAGATGATCAATAAGTGATTGACCGTGGCTTAGTTATATATCGATAAAAGAAAAGTTCGATGTTCTGATAAGACTGTGTCTTTATTCGACTCTTACACTGTTAAGAGTTAATGCAAAGAAAATGTGATCTCCCTTCTCACTATTAAACATGTTTACTAGACGTTACCGATGCATATTGATAATCCAATATGGCGATGAATGAGATGTTTGTGAGATATTAGATTAGTTAGGTTGTTATCGTTCTCCCATGACGACTTTGGTTTGTAAATAATAATAAGAGTTTCGTTTATGTAATTTGAACTTTCATCTTGACTAAATATTTTTTCTTGTGACCAAATAATGTTTATATTAGAAAACCTTTAAATATATGCACCATAGTAAACACATATATGTCGTAAAATTGCATTTATATTTGTCACCTATGGATATTTGAACCTAAAGATGAGGGCAACTCTAGGTTGTATTGATGACAAAATATAAATACTTTTAAGAGAATTGAATTGTTTTGTTTTAATGTACATGATTTGAGTCTCAAAAAAAATGTACATGACTGAGTGGGAAAATATTGAGAGTTGATACTGTGAATAAGTTATGGGCATATGGGAAGTTAATTTAGAAGGCATTTGTTTGAATGAAAATGATTGGGAGATAGAGGAATGCATTGTCAGTTCCACTGAGGATCCAATAAAAGTTTCAATTATTCTAACCCATGTTTGGTGGATTACATGTTATATTCTAATAGACTTCACTCCCCATCGCAGCTTTATATGCTTATGATTAACGCATCTGTGTATAATTAGAACAAAAAAGTATAAGGTATTTTAAGTTTAATTGAATGTATTTTTTAATCAATTAATTATAGAAAAAAGTAATTATTAAAAAATTAGCATCAAGGTAATTGTAAGATTCACTGATGTTGATGGACCATTGGATGAAAGTGCAGGGCATTAAGCATTGGAGCGACTGTTCGAGGCCCAAACAAAGTTCTTGTTGCGGCAAGAAGTATTTTGCTTTTTTTGTAGGTTTTTTTCCTAAAGCTAACTAATCATTCATTCAATGTTAACACGAGAGGGATAAAACTCACACTCGAAGATCGAGAATCAATGCGAACACTTTATCTCTCTGAAAACACCCATAAAAGCTACCCTAAACGACACTCTATCTTTCTAGAAATACCAGGAACCGGATCGGTCACAGACCGTTCACCCACACCCTAACTGGACAACCATGGACCTAAATCGGAAAACAATCCGAACACCAAAACACTAACAACACTAAACAACAAAAACTCTACCAGCTAACAGAAAAAAAAACTCTCTGTAAACCAAAACGAGACTTGAAACATTCTCAGAGGGAGAGGAGTGAGTAAACCTAACACCACAACTCGCGCAAAGCATCGACTCCAAGAAGGCAAGCCGACCAGTAGTGACTCCGAGCCAAACTATGCCAACAGATCAACATGGCCACCCAGGGGAGGGGGGGGGGGGAGCGTGTTCCTTTCCTGTAGCCCGAAACAAACTACAGGGGTTGCTCCAAGGTATGTACCCGGTAAGGAGAGGTGCGAAGCCACGTGAAAACCGGTTCATTCTTATGTCTTTGGGGGTCCACCACCCCCACAGAAACCACACTAAATCTGAGATCAAAGACCAATTCTGGCCAACCTTCAAGCTGTCGGCGACCTTCCCCACGAGCAGAAACCCGCCGGCGTTGCTACCCGAGGCATCATCATGACCCAAAACCTCAGCCCCTCCGACCACGGTCAGACGAACTCGCCCAACCACCAGCCGCCTCCGACCCCGGCCAAACCTCCACGAGACCCCATGATGTCGACCACCTAATCTAGATCTGGATTTAGCCTTGCACACCCGAGAGCTTCTCTCTCCAACCCGAGTCCCTCAACCCACACCGGCTGCGGAAACCACCCCGACCACTGTCTCAGATCTGGGAAAACCAGATCTGAGACCAACCTCGTTGCTTGAAAACCACCTCACCTTCATAGAGCCAAACACGCCCCATCAAACGCCCATTAAAATAAAGGATGGCCGGCGGCGACCTTAGGTTACAGAAGAGAGAGAAGGTTTGATATGTTATTCAACACAAATGTAATTGAAGCTATTAAATTTTGGGAACCACTCCTCTGGATCCATGCAACAAGTTGATCTACGGTCATTATCAGCTCGGACTGCTTCGGGATAGTCCAAGGAATCAACCGCATACTAACAACATTACTTTTGGGGTCGGTGCTTAACAACTGTGCGCATTTGTTATCTCAAGTCGCTTTCGTTGTTTGTTTCAATAATAGGTCAGTGAATAAGGTCGCTCATCTCCTAGCTAGAGCAATTCTATCGGGTACGCTGATAACAAAAACTCTATAGGGTTACTGGTTGGTCGTTAGGTGAGGGCTATGCCCTCCCCAACTTTGAACTGCTAAGGACCTTGCGTAACAAGATTTCTGGGATTGAAAAACAAAATTCAAATTAGACGAGTACTGTTTTTCTAGAGCTCCGAAAATATTCTTCATCAGCTATTGATTGAGATGTAATGTAATGAAGCCATTCTTGAGGAGAATTGTCTTATCTGCCATGCTATTGCTTTCAATGTCTGCTTATATTGGTGAGGTGAGATATAATGTACAAATTAACTAAACTGTGTCTTGAGCTCACACAGATCCTTGATTTGTTTCAATGCACAATTTGCAATATTAACGAAGACATTTAAATATATTTCATGCCATCACTAATCAGTTATAAATTATCAACAATAGCCTTCCATGTGTCAATTACATTTATATTCCGAACTTTGGAAATAGGAACACTCACCATTTAAATCGTAACGCCATTATCACAACATATTTGATCAAGGTAAGATTCAAGTCATCAAAATCAGGAAATAAAATATCTCATATTGCATTGAACATAAATATCAAACCATAAGCATCACCGATTTATCCGAGATGCATATTACTAATTCAACTGTTGGCTGACAATGAAAACACACCATGATACCCAAAAATTCCAGAATGAGATCCACCAAATCTCGCTTAATAAAAGAAGCCCAAGACTTTGCCACCAACATTCTTTCTCCTAGTTTCTTCATGATCCATGATTCCAGCAGATGTGGCAAGCACAATATATCCAAACTGCAATTTGGTGCATAAATTTGATTGACCACACACTCGTTAAGTTCAACAACAATTTTTCCAGACATGTGGTCATCAACATACTCAAACTCTTCAATGTAACCTACAAAACAATAAAAAAAATGAAGAAAAATTAATTAAAACATCCAAAATTTCATTTATGGGTGAGAGGAATAGGATACATAAAAATAGTAACCATGAGCAATAATACCATACTTCTGCATAACAAGAAGAAACGTGATGACAACTTTCGATGATGGCCTAATCATGACATGTCTTTCCCCCCTCATCTCTGCATTATACATGCTCTTAAGAGCATCATTCAGAACACTAACTCTTATCATACTTCTGAGTTCAAGCTACTGCAGTTTGCACAGGAAACTTTTAACAATTAAGAAAATATATACATTTGACAATGCACAAAAGAAAATGTATAAAATAAACTCAACCATCAAAGGGATCTATATGGCTGGAACTAGTAAGTCGTCAACCATTAATCCAAACAGTTAATGATATCGTCTCTATATATGGATCTCACAGCTGATTATTGATGAACTAATTAATTGATCCGAGAAAAGGAATATATTGTATCTATATTGTCGATCATGAAACTATAAAACTTGAATCAAATTTTTGGTGCATTCAATCACGTGGAGAGCAATCCTGTAAAGGACTAATAATTTTATTTAACCATTTTTCATCTTAATCTGATTTATGCAACATAAAATCAAATAATGAAACACATTTTCAAAACCAAAATTTTCACCACAAATTTAGTGCATTGAAATGTGTGGGTAACAATTTTCAAAAAGCTAATATCTGGTTCAAATCAGTTCATTATCAAAATAAGTTTTGTATAAAATAGCTCACCAATGACAAATATAACTTTTATGGCACAGTAACCACTACATCAATAAGTTGGTATTTAAAAAAGTATACATATTTCTAAGGTTTCATTAATCCAATTGCCTATTATTACAAGATGAAACACAAATGGGTGAACACTAAGAAATCAAATCAAGGGATAAAGACACTTTGTTACACTTAACTATAGCGAAATGACACTTTCATACCCTAACTATTTTGTCTTTTTTTTAGTACTCTAACAAACTTTTTGTGACAATCTATGCTAAAATGACTAAAATACCCCTGATTTAAGAAATCAAAATAAAACTAGTCCAATATAATTTATCAAACCATATTTGAAATGATTCAAATTTAATTTTATATTTTCAGGCATAATTGTATTTGCATCTTAAGCACAAATCAAATTGAACCACAGATAAAAAAATTGAACCAACTTAATTTATAGTTTCTTACACCAAGGGTAGTTTAGGTATTTTAGACATTTTAGAGGTAGGTTGTCACAAAAAATGTTAGGGTACTAAAAAAGAGAGAGAAATAGTTAGGGTATGAAAGTGTCATTTCGCTATAGTTAGGTGTATTAAAGTGTCATTATCCCTCAAATCAATAAGAACAACCATTTTTCTTCCATTTGCCTTTCGCCCCCAAATACTTCTCAACTAAATATCTTGATCTGATAAGCATGATTCATACCGAAAAAGTTACTTCACAGTACTTATGATTGGAAGAAAAAATAGACACCATTGCATTAAATCAACAAGAGAGATATAATTTTTAAAATTAACATTAAAAAAAATGTGACAAAAATCACAAAAACCGAAAGACAAAATCGAGTACAAAACAAGCGACACAAATTACACATGAACCATACTGTTCTTAGAAAGTAAAAAAAAACTACAACACAAGAACGCGCGTCTGAAGAAAGATCTGGCGGCAGTAGGCAAGACAAGGTCTCTGGTATAGCTTAGGGAGAGTGAAAATGAAGAGGTAGGGTTTTGTTATAGGGATGACAAACAAGGGTCGAACTAGAATACAAACTAGGTGGTAGCATACAAATTTTAGAACAGTTTGTAACCCTCCGATCTTGTAATTAATGGGTGAGATTTATGCTGACTCATTAATGGCACACTAATGTAATTATGTTTTAATTGAGAATTTATTTTGTTCATCTGACACCAATATGAGGGCATAAATGTATTTTTATACAATTAATTACTTTAATTATTATTTCTTAATTTCAATATTTTTAAAAATGGAATCGTTTGATAATGTGCAATTAACTACTTTAATTATTATTTCCTAATTTAAATATATTTAAAAATGGAATTGTTTGACAATTAATTATGAAATTACTCCATAATTTCGATATTCATTAAATCGATTTCGTCATGTTAGTTTCAAATTATGAAATCAGTCCATAGTTTCGTCATTAATTAATTTGGTTTCATAATGTTTTATGTTTCAAGTTTCATGTTGTTTAAATCATCAAGTTTCATTATGTCATCAGTCATGTGTTATTGAGAAATTCAATGTCATCGTCAAGTTTCATTGTTTCATTGGTTTTAGTAAACTGGTGTAATTGTGTCATTGTCAATGTTTTCTTGTGTCATTGTTCTATTAGACCGGTTCACTTGAAAGGATTTAATGGTTTCAAGCGAAACTTTTAACTAGTGCAATTATGCAGAGAAGAAGCCAAATCATTTGCCATGAGAACACACCATTCAAGCACAAATAAACATCCAATTACATATAAATTACTCATATTCGGTCATCAATCACACAATCCAAATACAATCAATTCAATAAAAAAATGCAAATGCATTTCAACTACTCAATATCACACATATCTATCGTACATGACACATTTGCATACAATAGAAGATGGTGGTGACAAATTGACCGTGGCAGATTAACCATGACAAATATACATAGAACCCACACAGAAACAATCGATTACTCACCATCATCTCCGAATCGCCGAACCCACACAGAAACAACGATATCCTCGAGTACGCCTCCGGCGGGACCCTCCTAGATCTCCTCCGGCGACACGCGAGGTCGGTGCTCCTGGGCGTCGACCACATCTACTAGTCGGGCCTCGTGCACTGCGACCTCAAGCCAGAGAACGTCCTGCTCGTCGTGGATCACAATTCCGGTCCGACGCCCTCGACTTCGGTTGATTCTCGGCGAGGCGCAACCTAGGAGGCGCAACCTAGCAGCGCATCAGCTTCATCGATGGTGGAGACGATTGTGGACTGGAGGCGGCGGTTAGGATAATTTGGCGTGTAGAAAATAGGGTTTAGAATGGGTGTTAATATATATATGAAAGGACCACAATACCCTTTTTATTTGTTTCATCTAGTAATTCATCTAATTAATTAGATCCATTGATTATAATTCATCCAATGGATAGAAGTTGTTCAGACATTTGTATTTTAATAGTACTTTGTATTCTAGTTCATCCCGACAAACAATGTTTATTGGGCTTTTCAACATCTAATTAATTTGTTGTTTAAGGTTCGGTTAAATGGGCAATCGTAAGTGGCCCAAGTACATGTTACGTTAATCTATAATCAAACCAAGGGTTAATTTCACATAGATACAAAACATGATATCAAATATCATCTTCTCACATAACGAACTCCACTTCGTTGCTCCACTCCGTTGAGTTTCGATTTATTTTTATTTATTACAAAAAGATTTAATTGCCCTGAAGTGATTTTTAAATTTTCAAATAAGTACCCTCGTCTTTCCTACATCTTCACCCACAATAAATTTAAAGGTCTAAGAAATCCAAACACAATCACTTCAAACTTGATCTTCTCCGACATACACAAAATCAACAACTCAATTTTAAAACTTCAACTAGAAACTAAATATCAAAATTCATCCATCACTTTCAAGTCCTTTCCCTAAAACTAATTATCCACTCAATTAAAAAAATTTCAAAATCACCAAATCTTTCATAACCAACTCAAAGAACCATACAAAAAGATATCATAAACTAAAAATAGTTACTCTTGAACTGAAAACTAAATACAACGTAATTAACCTCTTTGACATCGTCAATATCAACAACACATTCTTCAGTTCTATTCGGAGAAACATAATCATCATTGAAGTTTGTTTTTTCATACTGAAAAACGTAACATGTGTTAGAATTATGATACCCTAAAGTGACATAAAAATGTGTTCTATTTCAAATGGCACAGATGGAAGAATAAATTTTGAGATCACCTTGTAAAGTTCATATGGTATGTGGCCTAACTATTGTAGAGGTACTCTAAAATTAAAATCGATGAGCGCGTCTGTCCTTGGATTTTCGGGCATATAACTCTAATCATGATTGGTAGGGAAATTATTGGGTTTTAATCGAGTACAAACTATGTCTTACTCTACAAACGTTTAAACATCTCACAACCGTCAAATCTTGAAATTAATGGATGAGATTTATGATGATCATCAACGGTACACTAATGTATTTATGAATTAATTGTGTATTTATTTTAGTCATTTTATACCAAAAAATGTATAAATGAATTTTTATACAATTAGTTACTTTATGTTATTTCTTTATTTCAATATTTCTAAAAATGAAATCGTTTACCAATTTATTGTGAAATCGGATTCATTATTTCACTTTCAAATCAATGTTCATAAAATCGGGTTCATCAATTCACTATAGTGGTTTCATGTTTAAATTTGTCATGTTTCATGATGCAAGCTGTCAAGTTCAACGGATGAATTCGTCAAGTTTCATTGTTTGATGGACAATTTTCGGTGTTTCATAAATTTCTTTTTTGTTTCATGAATATTTTATATGTTTCATAGATAATTGAATGCAACAAACAAAAGTAGTATCCAAATATCATACCACAAACTAAAAAAAATACCAAACCAGTAAGAGAAACCCAATCTCTTCCAAAAATGGTTGTTATGGGGCCGAAAGGACGTCGTATCGACACATTTCACCCATAACTTATTGGTTTCTTGCTCTTCTATGTGCTTAATTTTGGTGTTATTAAGAAGTTTTGATGCTGCGAGAGCTTTTGTCATCTTTAATATTACAGGAGCGGGATTTATGAGCTTAAAAGCGGGTCGATTAGGAGGTTGTTTGGAGGGCAATGCACGGGTTAGGGGCATATCTTTTGCCATATCCGGACCGGATATGGGAAAGGAAAGCCCAAACAGAGGGCATATCCTCTGGCATAACTGGACTGGATAAGCCAAAGAATATGGCCCAACGGTCATCATATCCTTTGCCAAAAAATATGGCCCAATATCTCTTCACTGGGAGAGAGTTCTGGGAGCATGATTCTTGGAGCTTGAGAGCCATTGGAAGGAGCTCCAATGTAGAGAATCCAAGAGCTTGGAGCATCAATTCAAGGGACAAGCAAGGGGGAGAGAGATTCAAGCTTGGAGAATAAGAGATTCATCAACTCCTAAGCTTTCTCTACCTTATTTTTCACTTCTTCTAGTAAATTTTTGGATATGACTTGTAGTTTGGTGATTGATTTCATGAGATTTAGCTTAGACTCCATGGCTAGGGAGTTGTTCCTTGGCTATGGAGGCTAATTTGTGTAAAACACTATGATTCCATAATTTTGAGGTATTAGTTCTAGGAAATTTAGTGTGTTGATGTGGATTTCTTGAATTGGTTATGATTATCCAGGGTTGAATGTGTAGGATAGAGATATTCTATGTTGAAGGACTAGGATAGTTTGAACATAGTCAACTCTTTGATTCTCGATGGAGACGGTGAATTGACGGATTGAGGTAATAGTTGTAGGTGATGTGGTATTGATTGAATGAGTGCTTGTGCTTGATGAGAAATTGCCATGAGTTAGCTACTCATGAGTGATTACATAGGTTAAGGACCGATTCCGAGAGGATAGGACTTGCTTGAACTAGCATTTGTCACAAGGATGATGTAGTGCAGAGACAATGAAGATTTAGAGATAATGAAGACAATGTAGTGCAGAGAGTCAGGGTTGGTGGCGCGGATGGGAGAAGCATTTCTGTATGTGAAGAAGGCGACATTGCGACGAAGATGAGAATCGCAAAATGGTGGATATTAGGATTAGAAAACCCTAATATAATCTGAAATGTAGGTTTCAATTTTATGAATATACTCTTTAGGGTGTTAATTTATCAATATACGAGCCCATTAATGTAGACTGTTGATTGAAAATTATCCAATGGTTAATAGATATTCTTATATTTGTACACTTACAGAGTTTTAAACTGGAGTTCATCCCAAAATTGTTATCCACAAGTTGTAAGAAGCATTATTATTTTGGTAAATTTAGAAATAGAACTTGTTCTCTGATATTAATATGCGAGCTGCTCTGAACTGTATCACTTGTAAGAAATCAATGAGCAGATAGATTGATGGTGTCATGTAGGGGTGTGCAGAAAACCCGAAAACGACCCAAATCAAACCGAAATCAAAGGAAACGGTCACAAAACCGATCAGTTCGGTTTCTTATACTAACTAAATGTGCTTCGGTTCGGGTATTGGTTACTGTCCATGAACAACCGAGGAAACCGAACTGAAAACCGAAACAAATAAGGAAACTTTGTCGTTTAGCGTAGCTGACCCACGGAAAACGTCGTCCTTTGGTGCAGCTCTCCCACGACGTCGTTTGGACTTTCGCAAAGCTTTTTCAGTCAACACACGCCCGAGCTCACTCATTTCGCATT
This sequence comes from Geranium rotundifolium, assembly GCA_963920655.1. Classification (NCBI taxonomy): domain Eukaryota; kingdom Viridiplantae; phylum Streptophyta; class Magnoliopsida; order Geraniales; family Geraniaceae; genus Geranium; species Geranium rotundifolium. The sequence goes on along the minus strand of OY987317.1, from coordinate 26,783,177 downwards.
CAGTTCTCAAACTTTAAACCCTAGTAGAGCAACGAGGAGAGGCAATATGCAAGCGAGTGGCGAATCCGAAGGCCACGACCAGAGAAGATTTCGAGAACACACACGACACAACGACGAGTCGACGACGAGAGCGACTGAGCTATTCACCGAGGGTTCTGACGGGGTATGAATTTCGAGAGCTATTCTCTGTGTTTTGAATGTTTAGGGTGAGGATTTAGCCATTTAGGGTTCTGATTTAAGTTTCGATTTAGGGTTTTTAGGATTTGGATTTAGGGTTTAGGGTTTAGGGTTCTGACTTCTGAGAGCTGAACACCTATAAATAAATTATGACAGTTTGGAATTAATTAAATTTTAATTTCTTATCCATTTTCTTGTGTGATTAATTAATTAATGTTAAGAATTGTTTTATCTTTTTACAATGTGTCTAACTGTTTTATATATTGGTTTTAGGGAAAGCGATGAACTACAATTCTCAAAAGTCAATGAGCCCTCCATTGTCGATGTCGGATCAATTTTCAAACTCCATCCCACTACCACCACCGATGGCGAGTACAACACATTCTCTGACACACAAGATATGATCCCACTTCAACAATCGATTTTCATTCTTAGTTTAGTATTTGTTTCATTGTTTGTTCACACTTCACAATTGACATGCTTACATAATTGTATTTCTTAGTTCATACTTCATAATTGAATTATTAGAATTGACTGAGTATAACAATTATTGCATTGTAATAGATGGATTAAAAATTATAATGTTCTTCAATTAATTTGCTTCTTCACATATATGGTTTATTGTTATTTGCTTGTTCTTAATCTGCTTGTAGTGAAGATTTAGTGACTTGTTCTTAATATGCTTGTTATTTAATGCTTGTAGTGAAGATTTAGTGACTAAAAACTGTAATATTTAAACTGAAATTATTTGAAGATTAGAAATTAAAATTGTTTCAAAATAACCTGATTTAGTGGCTTTTATACTTCATTGCTTGTTTTTACTAAATATAAACTATTTTTTAACTTCAATTCTTATGAGCTTCAATCTTGCTACTGCATTTTTTCTACTTTTGTTGCTGTTTATAGGAAATCAGTCTGAACTTTGTAATATCTTTTACTCTATAACTAATGTAAAACTGTTTTAATTGTCATATAATACTCAAAAATGGTTTTGTATCCTAGAGGATGCACGTGGAAGATGGTTCTATGGGAGCAAGTGTAGCAAGTGATGCTTCTGTCCCTGCTTCTGCTGGTAATGTTGTTAAGCAACAGCCTGCTCCAGTTGAATCTGGATCCCAAAGTAAGCCTCCTACTTCTAATACTACTAGTACAATTGGGTCAAGAAAACCTGCTGAGTGTTGGTCAGTGTTTGAGAAAATATTAGACGAGGAGGGTAAAGTAATTTAGAGTCGGTGTACATGGTGTGGAGGTGTAATTCTAGAACATGCAAAGAACAATAGGACAACAACTCTTAATAACCATATGAAAAATTGTATCATGAATCCTGATAAAGTAAGCAAATTGTCTAAGAAACCACAAATCCACTTCGACACTAGTAGGTTAGTGACTTGGCATCTCGACCAAGAGGCATGTAGGGAAGCCTTAGATAGGATGTTGATAATAGACGAATTACCAGTCTCATTTATAGAGGGTAAGGGTTTCTTAGCTTTCGTTAGAGCTATTTGCCCTAGTTTCAAGGTCCCCTCCCGAACTACTGCAACTTGAGATGTATTTGAGTTATATGAGCTCCAAAAGAAGCTTCTGCATTCTTATTTCTCAGTCAAATCCCCTAGGGTCTCTCTTACAACGGACACGTGGACTTCTAACCAACTAGAAAATTATATGGCCTTGACTGCCCACTTCATTGATGATGATTGTGTGTTGCAAAAAAAGATTGTGTGAGTAGGTTGGGAATCGAGACCAAGAAAATATTGTGCCTACATGTTCCAACAAGGTGGAACTCAACCTATCTAATGCTGAGTGCGGCATGTACGTTGGAGAGGATGCTCCAAGCATTGATTTGTGGGAGGTCGAATGTTTTCTTATGTTTCAATATGTTTACTTCAACTTAACATATCTATTTTTATGTTAAAACTACTGATTTTGAATTTATAGCTACTATTTTTGATGTTATAGGCTATTTTGATGTTCAAGCTACTGTTTTTTATTTTAAAGCTAGTTATGATAAGCTACTGTTATGATAAGTTACAGTTTGTTTGCTTGAAGTTGATTATGCTACTGTTTTTATGTTATTCTAATAAAGCATTTGATTTAATTTCAGAAAATGCAAAACTGAAAGCTACTGCCTTGTTTTTATTTCATTTGTAATCTTTTGGACTTTAAATGCTGAATTTGGGACTTATATTGAGACTGCTGGACTGTTGAACTATTATTTTTGGACTGTTGGACTGTTTTTGGACAATATTTATATTGAATATGAATATTTAAATGTATGAATTTCAGGATTTGTATGAATATGAGTATGTATAGGTTGAATATTTGAATGTATGAATTTGTATATGTTTAATATTTGAATGTATGAATTTATATGAATATGTATATGTTATAATTATATTGGGACAAAATTGGACAAGTAAAAATATTTGATTATGTATAGGTTTAATTGGGCCAGAAAGGCCCAAATTTGTGGCTCTCTGTTGGGCCAAAAAGGGCCCAAAATCAGGCCTACTCTGTCTCAGTCACCCGACAAAACCGACAGAACTGAACTGACTGTTTGGTTGATTATAACCGAACCGACCGACCATCCATTGATTCGGTTTTTGGTTCTCAAAGCCGAATAATTGAGCCGGTCGGTTCAGTTACCGTCGGTTTGGTTCAGTTAGTGAACCGTGAACACCCCTAGTGTCATGCAGCATAAGCTTAGAGGAGAGATTTTGAATAGATACCAAAAGGCAGTCTTGAAAATTAAAAATATAATCAAAAGTATGATAGTCATTTCACTATTCAAATTAACCAAAAAATTAACGAAATTGTAGACGGTGCAAAATATTTAAATTTAGAGAGTCTTGAAACTATTTTCAAACTTAGGTGCAACGATGCATAAAAGTGACAAACTTAAATGTAGTTATTCGCAATTATCCATTCTTTTTATTTTAGCTCAAAGATGATATGAGTTATAAAACTCAAAATTTCTAAAAATTCATCATAGCAGTCTAGGTTGAGCCAACTCGTTCGAATTAAACCCGCCTAACCAGTATGGATACCAGTCTTCATATTCTCACCTGCTGTCTCTAGGTTGGATCCAATAATTTATGGTCGGGGGATCATATTCTCCCCTAGGTATCACCCATAATGCACTGAAATGAATAAGTACCTCTCATAATGCACTAAACTGAATCTATGAATGAAAATTGATGTTTTGCGTTGATGTGAATCTACTTATAATTAAATTAAATATCTCACGCTATTAAAGGAAATACACACTCACGAATGATTTTCCAATTAAAATGAAACGACTCTCCAAATCAGATGGATTACAATCATAATGATTTTCTTTTTAAAATGTATTGGATTATGCATTCTGAATATACAGTTCTTTCGAAGACTGTTTTTTTTTAAGGAAACGCGAATTTTATTTAATAAAAGGCAACTAACCCGGTATCAAGCCGGACAGCTGAAGTGACAGTTAGTGGGACAGACCCCTCACCATAACTCCAGTTTCTGTTAGTCATTGCAAACTTGGCCAATTCGTGGGCCGCTTTATTACATGATCTGCGGGAAAAGGATAAAATCATATTTCCATCGGAATTTGAGAGAAGGCGCTTGCAGTCGTGAATGATCCCCCCGAACATGTTTTGGAAATATTTTCCTCCCTGGACCTGGTCCACCACCCGAACACAATCTGTCTCAACTTCGACCATGCACCAGTTATGTCCTTTCGCCTAAGAAAGAGCTTCTCTGACTCCTACGGCCTCCACCTCTTCGGAATGGAGATAACCCGTAAACCGTCTGCACAGTGCTCCCATTATGCGGCCTTCTGCGTCCCTGCAGATAAGCCCTATACTCCAGTTTCCCCCCTGGGCGTCTACTCCCCCATCTACATTTACTTTTAGTCGTCCTGGGAGTGGTGGGGCCCACACTTTTGGCGATGATGTCACAAGCGGATCTGTGCCTGAGCCACCCCCCTGAGGTTTCACCGCTAGCCAGGACCGTCGGAACCCTTTTGCTGTTGCAGCCACTCTTGCTGGGTGAAAGGCTTCCATTTTCCAGATTGTTTGATTCCTAGCCCTCCATATTGCCCATAGCGTGATTGCCCACAGACCAGCCTCGTTCTCCGCTTCCAGCCAGGAGCTCCAACTAGTGAGGGCCGGGTGTTCTTTCGAAGACTGTTATGGGCACCGTCCATTGTTATTTTGTGTCGGGTACATTTTAAAATACTGATAAAAAAAGTAGAAGTAGGTTTATAGAAAAGTCATATATGCATGAACATTATTATGCTTTCGTATAAAAATCCAAGCCGAGCAAAAGTTGAATTTATTGTGATGCCTTGAACAGCTTTTTCAACACTGCTCAGCTTTTCAAACTTATCCAAAATTCCATCCACATATTTTCTATTAAAGTTGTCCTAAAAATACATAAATCGAAGATCGGGACGGGACCAAGCGAATAAAAAAAGCAATATCAGATCAGGGCGTTTTGGACATTTCGACATTTCGGAGTAGGCCACGCGTCGGTCTGTAATTGGAGGGAGGTACTTTCCCCTGCGTTGTCACGCATCATGATATTTAGGGGAAGGAGAGGCACCACCTACCGAAGCTGTGCGTTTTCTTACACTACATCTCAACAGAAGAGAAGAATTAGAGACCGTCTCTTTCTCTTCCACCGAGTCCTCCATATTTTTCTCCTACTTCTCTGTTAGCCCTAGATTTTCTCGATCCCTACACCCATGGTATGCTTCTAATCTTCTTCTTGTTTTTCTTCGATTTTTATCATAATTTTCCATATGTGTTGTTTTTGCTGGATCTTTGATCTGTGATCCATGCTTCGCATGTTTGTTACTTTTTTAGATCTGATCTGAATTTTATTTTTTTTCATAATATTTTCATTTAGAGGGCCTGATCTACTGATAGCTGAAAATGAATTATAGACTAGGTTTTATATGCGCCTGAACTGATTCATACGATTTTTCTCTTGACTTATTCGATTTGCATCAGTTTTTAGCTGATCTTGTGTTATACTGTACATGCTGTAAAGTAATTGAGGTTAAATATTACATGATTAGGTTTTGGTCGATTCTTGGATTTAAACATTTTTGAACTGAGCGGGCTTTGGTTTTTGGTATGATTATTGTAAAATAAAGTGTTTTGACTTATATAAGATTTTCTTGGTCGATATTTGAATTTGAGTTGGGACTATTTATCTGATTGTTTGCAGGCTGTTCAGTTCAATAACAATACAGATCATGTTCATGATCTGATCTCTGAGAAAATATTTTTTGTCTCATTTTTAACATGATTTTGACCTGTTTAACATGGCCTAATTTGTTTTGGTGTTCAAAATCCTGCCTCTCCATTGCCTTTTTTTCTTCATTTATATGAGAAAATCATAATACTGTTAGCAGTTTTCAGTAATCTTAATTTTAAAGAACTTTTAAGTGCTTTGCAACCACTTCAACGGATTTGATAATACACAATAGCAGTGTCCAAAATACACCACATGAAACAAAACCAATCTTGGTCTATTCAGTTGTTGCATTTCTAGTTTTATCACGTGTCCGTGAAAGGGATAGTGCAATTTGATTCAAGATTTTCCTGCAACATTCCTTTAAATCTTCAATTATCTATAATTTATGCGATCATAATGTTGGTAGTAATTGTTATTTAAAATACTAAAACACAAGAAGCTGGCTCTTGATGTTGACTAAGAATAAGACATTACTAACCAGTGATTCTTCTGCTTGTTTCCAATTACCGGTTAGCTATATATATATATATATATATATATATACATATATAATCATGAGTTGAGTTTTCTTACAATTCATTGCATGCTTATTCAGTTCACTACTACCGGGTTACCTTTTGTGTTCTAGCATGTGAAATAGACTAAATATGATACCCCTCTATCCTGTCATGAGTCCCGCTTTTCTAAAATGATTGTCCTAAAATAAGTGTCTCGATCCCATTTTAGTTGGTTTACTAGTCATGATTAAGAATGATATCCCACATAAGTTAGTTGTAACAACTTAAGTTGTGGAGATATGGCGCACGTGATCATAAAAGGAGGAAAGTAAAGCACTAAAAAGTGAATTCTTAATCTTTGCAAATAGTCAAATAAGACAATTTAGAACAAAGGGAGTAAACATGAAATGTATGTGCTAAAGCGATGGACTAAAAGGTCTTTTACCTCAAATCCAATTGAGAAAATGGATTACTTTTTAACTATTTAATTAACAAACTAAAAATGGTCTTATTGAGGATTCTAGATGAAATATGTGGAAAACCGATCTTATAACTTAATTCTTAAGGTTGAGGAGTATAAATTAATGGAAAAAACATTCAAAAAAGAGAGTGGCGAATAGTTTATGTTCAATTTTTATTTCAAAGACATAATAAACAGCTTCAACCTAGATTTATGTCATTTTAGCTCTGTTGAAACTGGACCAGGGTCCTGAGAATATGAAAAGTTGGTTTGACTCCACAGTGTTTTGAATTAGTCAAACTCCTTGGTGGTTATTTTGGGTTGGACCACTTAATGTAAATATTACAAAATAAGACCACTATATAGATGGTGATTCATGATTGAGATTTCCCCATGTATTGCCATCTCAGTCTAATGTAGTTGTATTTAGCTGTTGTTTGATTACGTTCACGGTCAAATGTTTGAAACCAGGTTTTGTTAGCAATAAAGTCATGTAAATTCAAACACAATCTACAGGTTACATGTTTGGCCTTCCCATTTTCTCCATTAATCCCCTCATTCTGTGGTTATACAGAAGATGAAACTATTCTGAGAAAGTAGATATTTGGTTGTGAGGTGGGGGATCTTGGCTAACACCATATGTTCCATGAGTTGTGGAAAACTCTTAGGAAGAGCTTGTATTCTGATTTCAATCTTGAGGCATGTTACATGTATTAATGTTTTGTTTTCTGTGGGCAGGCCAACGCAGCTTCAGGTATGGCTGTGCATGATGAGTGCAAGCTAAAGTTTATGGAGCTGAAGACGAAAAGAACTCATCGCTTCATCATATACAAAATCGAGGAGAAGCAAAAGCAGGTTATCGTGGAAAAGGTTGGCGAGCCAGCCGAAAGCTATGAGGATTTTACAGCTTGTCTCCCGGCTGATGAGTGTCGATACGCTGTTTATGATTTTGACTTTTTCACTGCTGAGAATGTCCCGAAGAGCAGGATCTTTTTCATCGCGTGGTAACATTTTGTTCCAGAAACCTCTTTATGTTATAGTCTAAAGCTTTGCAAACCTGTTTCTCTAACCATTGCCTTTTCAATTGTTTACAAAGGTCTCCTGATACATCAAGGGTGAGGAACAAGATGATTTATGCAAGCTCCAAGGACAGGTTCAAGAGAGAACTTGATGGTATCCAGGTTGAGCTGCAGGCAACCGATCCAACTGAGATGGGGCTCGATGTGATCAAAAGTCGTGCCAACTAATGAAAATTCCAAGCATTGGGTGGAATGTTAATAGTTTGAGGTCTGGGTGAAAACCAGACTGAATTATGATATGTGGGTTTGTTCGAGTTTTACATTACAGTCTTGCTTCATCTACAACTAAGTTGGCTACTTTTAAATTTACTTGATGCTTTGTAATGTGTGGAACTAATGTGATGGATGTTTCCTTTTTCTACATGGTATGGTATACCATCTCCATGGGTCGGTTGGTTTGTACTGTTGTGACACTATGAATGCTATTTTTCAGGATAAAGAACCTACTGTTGCATTTTTGGGAACCTGTCTCTTTTACTCGTAATTTATTTTGCTCAAATTTTGTAATTGTTTTGGTTGTCATGTTAAAACATTGTTCATTCAATGATGGGGTTGAGTATCTTTTCAAAGGAGCTATGTAGTTCATTCAATCAAGGTATTACCAAATGATTTCACAATCATGAATCACCCATCATTTCTCGCCTACATGGCCATTATATAGAATCAAATATACATTAGTGCATCATTGTGTCTATCAATAGATAGCCAATTCTATATGCGCAGGAACACTCAACCTGTGGACAATCCAATTGGATTGTTGAGGTAATACTCAAAATTGTTAAAGTATGGTTCTTTTCAAATTATATTTGGGGTATATAGTTCAATACTTCTTTCTCTTCCTCTCTTCTATTTATAGTCACACACCGTCAAACTTTTACCCTCATCTCTCTCGCAAAATCATCACCAAGCAGTCCTCATGACCTATCCCAAATTGAGCACATCCCTCCCTTGTAGCAGGAAGTAAAGCCATATATCCGTTTTCGTCGAGGCCTAACCTAGATCAAGATGTGTATTGAACTTCTCCTCATTATATATTGGTGTTCCGATGGTTGTTTTAACAAGAAAATAGGCATATTATTAATATGGCATGTTTGATCCATACAATTTTTTTTGTTTGTTTTTAGGGTATATGCCTATTGCAATCTAACTGCATTCACTGTCAAATTGTTTGTTATAAGCAATTTAATATCATTTTGTTGGTGATATCAATCTGATGTTATGTTAGTTCAAAGGTGATGCAATCCGATGTCAATATAATACATTCTCATGTTAGTCCGATATCAATATGTATATTCTCATGTCAGTACGAGTTGCGGTACAATTCATTATATGATCCATGAGGTTCCAAGTAGGGTTATACTGTAGAATGTGAACGAACTTATCAGAGTGCATCAAATTAAATAGAATGAATAAGTGGTCAATATGAATTACATCCTATTCAATATATTCACATCGGATATTAAGAATTAGAATGCACCATACATGGTTGGACTAAATCTGACCACACCGTATGTAAAATATACAAAAGATTGGTTGAAATTTACCCATATATCCAATATAATAGAGATAACTTTGAGCTTAAGAGTCTCACCAATGGAGGCTCAAGTAAACATTATTGAAATGAGCTTATTGTTGGTTGATTAGATAAAATATGAAACTCTTCTTCACTGTATTTTTGCAACAACTCTTCATCACTCATGTTGATTTTTGCACCGTCTATTCAAATTCATGAAAACTAATGCAAGTGTCACTTAAGTGTTAACTCAAATGTACTAACTCAAACGTCTAACACTTAAGTGACACTTCTGTGAATTTCACGAATTTGCACAAACGGTGCAAAGTTGAACATGAATGGGGAGGAGCTCTTACAAAATTACAGTGAAGGGAGAGTGTACAAAAAAAACAATTATAAAGAGACTTTTTGCAATTTTTTCTAATCTCAATATTGTAAAGTTGGTATGAAGAAATACAAGCCTTACTTGGGCTCTGATTGTATGTTTTCCAATTTGAAAATTCTCTACATAGTTCTTCCTACTCACGTTTACCTCTCTAAGCCATCTTCATCAATTTCTCATAAGAAGTTATGGTCCATAGATGTGGGAAGAATAAGCCTTTCGTTGAGGACCAATGTTAAAATGTTTGTTGTAATTGTTTGTTAATCCTTCTTCCCATAGAGGGTTGCCTACAAAAAACACAATCACTTGTATGTGTCCTCAACACTACTATAAGTATTCATATGTATCGAAATCTCACAAATATGATATTCTTCGAGTCTTTAAAGTACTTGGAAATAAATCGTCAAGTTTTATTCTACTTCCCAAGCGGTGACATCAGACCATAGCTTAGTCTCGTCTCTAATGCAAACTCTCATTTTATGAATTAACATTGTTTTATGTTCTGAGTTCGAATCTTGGTACACGTAGGGTTTCCCTTCCGATGCTGGCAAAGGGGTTAAAAGACTAATAACACGGTTCTAAAAAAATTCAGCTTAGAACATGGAGATTTTCTAATTTACTGATAAAAAACATTGTTTAGTGTTGATAAAAAAATAAATTTGGCCATCAGATTATTCAATCCCCTCAAATTAACCCGAACGAGCATGTCCAAACTCGTTATATCAATGCATGCTTCTAAAAAAACTCTTTCAACATATTTTTTCTCCCACGATAAGCGGTTTATTCTGGAAAGCAGTTATTACATGCACTGACACTCGACTATTTTTATTACTACAACGTTGTCCAACCCTTTTAGGATCTTAAACATCGACGACATTCTCAAAAAAAGATTAGCGAATGTAAACCCTAAAATTCTAAATGATTATGACAATATCGTATTAATAAAAAATAATGTGATACCCTTATTTTCTGTTCAAACAAAACAAACCTTAATATGAAGTTAATTGCGATCAAGTAACATATGCACTCGATTAAATGATGCTTACTATTTGTGATTGACTTCAAGGGGTTTGTAGATATAATTTTTATTGGGTAGGGTCGTGATGACGATTAGTGTGAGCCAGAAAGATAAAAAGTAATAAATTTGATGTATAGTTATTATGGGCAGAGTAGAGGCAAGAACTAAATATTAAATTTTGTGCACTATCGCGACACACTTCCATTTTCATGCGCTTTTGAAAAAAAATTGATTTTCTGGTATACATTATACTGTTGTAAAATATAATAATGGTGGCCACCACCACCTCATGTCTTAGGTAAATCACATGAAAATATGTTCCATGTTTCAAACTTCCAAATAGTGTTGATATGACCTTGTATGGCCACATATTTATGGTTTAGAGACATGTGGCAAGGTTGTCTTGAAAGCTTCACATTTGTTTGCCTATAAATTGGTGTATTGTGAAAGAAGAAATACAACCACTGAGGCCATTTTTTTGCTCCATATTCTCCTCATCTCTCTACTTCCAAGTTTTACTTTCATTTAATTTATCAAAGGCTTGGTTTGGTTTAACTCCATGTTAATCACATTTGAACTCTCTAACACTATCATATAATTTTCACAACACATTATCAGCACGAATTGCTTAATTAACGTGACGTTTTTTTTTAATTCTCAACTAAATTTAATTTAGTTCTTGAATTTACTTTTATTTATTTACTTATGTTATTTATTTTCATAAGTATACTTTGCGATCGTCAATCTTGAATTGGATATTTCGCATCAAAAAATTATATGTTGTTAATATACATGTTTTATATTTATGTACAATATTAGCAACCCGAAGTTTGCTAAATGAACCCGAAGTTTTAAGGTTATCCGAAATAAATTATTGAACTCGATGTTCATGTAAACAAGAAATTTACAACTGTTGAAATTTATAGAACCTGAAGTTCTAAAATTATCGAGAAAATTATTGGACTTGACATTTTTATAAACCGGAAGTTTACAGTTGGAATTTGTAGAACCCAAAGTTCTGATCATGAATTATATTATGAGATGTTAAATTAAAACCTGCAGTTTTAATATTTAGAACCTGAAGTTCTAAAAATCCATGTTGGATAAATTAATAATATTATATTGCTCCTGAAGTAGCAATATTGGGAGAAATTTTTTAGAAATATTAAAGCTCGTGTATTGCTAAAATAAAATGAACCATCAAACATGTAATGTCGACAATTAACCATTCTCAAAAGTGAATGTGAAAAATTATGATTATCATTATAAAGTTCATGGAAAACTAAGTCCCTAGAAGTGGTCGGATTTTAAATTAAGACAATACAATTGATAAGATGAGCCACGATATGGATCCCAGAAGTGATTAATATATTTTGGAGATGGGATTGTTATGTGTATTTTTTATTGTGCTACTACACATACTATCCTAAAGGATAAGAAATATTTCGCATGCCTAACCTTGGTAGAGGAAAAAGTGAACACCATTATGAGTTCACCAAATTTAGTAGAAGGCTCTGGAAGAGCTACTATAATATTGAGAAATAAAACAAAATTAAGCATTGAGAATGCTTTGTATGCTAGTAGATCCAGAAGAAATCTACTCACCTTTAAGGATATTTGCAGAAATGGATATCATGTCGAAACCACAAATGAAAATGAAAATGAGTTTCCATGTATTACTTTTAGTGATTATGGTGAAAAGCGTGTACTAGAAAAATTATCCGTTCTATCATCTGGGTTGTATTTTACAACAATAATAACAGTTGATGCCTACGCGATTTTGAACAAGAAGTTCAATAATCCGAATATTTTTATGTTTTGGCATAATCGTCTTGGTCGTCAAGGATCAACGATGATGTTGGGATTGTTGAAAATTCATGTGGGCATTCTTTGAAAAACCATAACCTTTTTCAGTCCAATGAAATAATTTGTACCGCTTGTTCACAAGGAAAATTAGTGGTATGACCATCAAAAACAAAGGTTAGTGTTGAATCTCAATCATTCTTGCAAAGAATTCAGGGAGATATTTGTGGCCATATTCACCCATCTAGTAGTCCATTTAATTATTTTATGATTTTGATTGATGCATCCAGCAGATGGTCACATGTGTGCTTATTGCAAACTCGTAATGTTGCATTTGCTAAATTGCTAGCACAAATCATTAAATTAAGGGCACATTTTTGAAAGAGATCACCATGGGTTCCAAACGATAGATTTCATGCAGCGGAAGTTACGTAACCATGGTGATCGATTGAAGCTTTGATCTTAATGTAAATTCAACATGTTATCAACCTTTTGAATCTGAAAAATACCTCTATTAATCGATGAAAACACAAGCTTAGTGTTTCACTATTAGGTCCACACAAGCACCACAACCGAAGAAGTTTTTCTCTCACACTTTTGCTATGAGTGTTCTTGAGAAGCTTGACAAATCAACAATGGAGGAAAATGGAGGAAGAGATGATCGGTCAAGTGAGGGAGAGAATAAGAGAGAGTGGTTGCCAATAGTTGGAGAAAAAGATGGAAGATATTTGTGAATTTTAATTTGAAATAAAATTGAATTTCAAATTAATAATTGCATATCTACCCTTCTTAAACTCCTATTTGCACTTCTTCCCCATTTATAACTTGAATCCCTAAATGGGCTTTAAGCCCGTTTAACTAAAACACAAATTAAACCCATTAACTTGAGTTCTAATTTCGGTTTAGACAAAACGGTTCAATTTTCTCGAATTGATTTCTTCAACCGTCTGGTTAAAACCTTAGGCCAGAAAACTACCGAATCGTTCTCAATTTTCATCCATAATTGATGTCATGTATCGTGCTTAATGCGTGTGACCCTCTAGGCTCACGAACAATTGGCAGACTGGTAAAATTACTATTTTACCCTTTCCATCATAAGTGGTCTCTAGCAAGACATTATGATTACCCAATGTTCGTGATTATCGATTATTCGACTTAAATTGTTATCGTACATGTCACTGTCCTTTTATCAAACCGATATCCAGATTGATCAATAGGCATAGAATGGTCATCCTAATTTATCAATCACTATTTCTTGATATCTGAGATGACTGAAAACTGATACTAAGGTATCACCTGCACGGCCGTGCTAATCCTTCAGTCATACTCATCAAGTGGCCTAAACAGATATCTTTCTCATACCGAAGTATGAGTGATAAATCCCTTAAACGCCTTTCGAGTTCACTAGTGCAATAAATATCAAAGCCAATCGAAGCCGTTATAGTTACCCTTTTACAGATAACGTTAGACTAGGTCAAACTTAGGTATTCGTTACATAGTGCACACAAAGACTCCTTGGTCTTAGGATATAATGACAAGCTACGATATGTGAGTATCTCATGACTGGATCTATGCAGCATACTCACAATCGGGTTGTCCGATATCATCGACCTGATGGTACCTATGATATAACTCCAGCACTCACTTTGCCATGATCAGTAGAGCATGATCACAAGGAGTTAGTCTCATACTGATCGCTTCTTAAAGAAGCTTAGTTGATCAGGGACTCATCAAATGTAATTCTTTCTGATCTACAGTTCTACTATTAGTGGTTACACACGTAATGACATAGATCAAATTACATTCGATATATTACTACAACACATTAGTAATATATGCCGATTTATTTATTCGGAAAGATGATAAAACATTACATTTGTAGATCACTTATATATTGGACTGGGGCAGAACTCTAACAATTTTCCTGATTATCCGATAAAGTCTATTCGTCTTGATAATGCTGGTGAATTCACATCTAAGTCATTTGATGATTATTGCATGTCACTGGGCATTGATATTGAGCATCTTGTTCCGTATGTGCATACTCAAAATGGTTTATCATAATCTTTTATTAAACGTATACAGATAATTGCATGTACATTGTTATTGCAATCACAATTATCAGTTTCTGCTTGGGGACATGTTGTATTACATTATGCTTCTTTAATTCGTTTAAGACCTAGTCCATATCACCAATGATCTCATGTACAACTTGCATGTGGGTATGAACCTGATATTTTCCATTTACGAATTTTTGGTTGTGTTGTACAAGTGCATGTAGCACCCCCTTTACGCACAAAAATGGAACCCCAATGACGATTGGGTATTTATGTTGGTTTTGACTCACCATCAATTATCAGATATCTGGAGCCTTTGACAGATGACCTATTTATTGCACGATTTGCAGATTGTCATTTTGATGAGACAACATTCCCACATTCGGGTGGAAATAAATCGCATCCTGAAGTTAGGCGTGAAATTGAATGTAAAGTAAATTCCATGTCTCATTTGGATCAGCGTATATCACAATGTGATAAAAAAATACAAAGGATAATACATTTGCAAGAGGTTGCAAATCAAATGCATGAAGCACATATACATCAAAGATAACAAGGTCATATATACATGTTGTGAACACAACTGCGAGAATTAAATTTAATGGTGATAATGTAAAAGCCGCAATTGATTCCTCTTGTACACGCCAGAAGCGTGGGAGGCCATTGGGAGTAAAATATAGCATCCCTCGAAAACGAAAAAAGCATGTGGTTCCTGAAGAACTACCGGTTCCAGAAAAACCAAAGAATAGACATGTAGTTCCAGAAGAACTACTGGTTTTAGAAGAATCATCGAATAGACATATAGTTCCAGCAGAACTATCGGTTCCAGAAGAACCTTTAATTCCCAAAGAATATGAAATTCTTGGAGAATTTCAAGAACAAAAAAGTGAGGAAATATATATGTATTATTCCTACACAAGAATCTTGGGAACGAAAATCAATTATCATTGATGATATTTTTGCATTTGCGGTGGCAAATGAAGTAATGAATAATTTTGATTTTGAGCCACAAAATATTGATGAATGTCGTGAAAGACATGATTGGCTAAAATGGGAAGAAGCAATTCAAGCAGAATTAACTTCATTGGCAAAACGCCAAGTCTTTGGACCCATAACTTGAACACGAGAAGTTGTTCGACCAATTGGATATAAATGGGTATTTACAAAGAAAAGAAATGAGAAAAACGAAATTGTTTGATATAAAGCCAGACTTGTAACCCAAGGTTTTTCTCAACAGCCTAAGATCGATTTTGATGAAACATATTCACCTGTGATGGATATTATTACATTCAGATATTTGATAAGTTTAACAGTCTCTAAATGACTGGATATGTAACTGATGAACGTTGTCATTGTCTATTTATATCGTACGTTAGACACAGATATTTACATGAGACTCCCTAAAGGAGTTAAATTGCCTGAAGCAATTAAAAATAGTTCAAGAAATATGTATTCGATCAGATTACAAAAGGTATTATATGGACTAAAACAATCTGGTAGGATGTGGTATAATCGTGTTAACGAATACCTTACTAGAGAAGGGTACAAGAATAATGTTATATGTCATTATGTACTCATCAAGAAAACAAATATGTGATTTGTTATTGTGGCAGTGTATTTTGATGATATGAATTTAATTAGAACTCCTGAAGAGATCCTTAACATCGTAGAATATCTCAAGAAAGAGTTTGAGATGAAAAATTTGGGGAAAACGAAATATTGTCTCGACCTGCAGATCAAGCATATTTCGGATGAAATTTTAATCCATCAGTCTTCATATGTTGAGAAACTCCTGAAGCGTTTCAATATACAGAATGCGCATCCATTGAGTACTCCAATGGTTGTTCGATTGCTTGATCCTAAAAATAATCCATTTCGGTCAAAAGATATAGATGAAAAGATACTTGATCCTGAAGTATAGCATATCTAAATGCGATCGGGGCATTATTATACTTGACACAATGTACAAGGTCGGATATAGCATTTGTAGTGAATGTGTTAGCAAGATTCAGCTCAAAACTGACAAGACGACATTGGAACGGAATCAAGCATATCTTTCGCTACTTGAGCGGGACGAAAGATTTGGGATTGTTGTATTTAAAATCCTCAAGTAATACTAACTTGATCGGATATGCAGATGCATGATACCTTTTGGATCCCCATAAAGCACGCTCTCAAACTGGATATGTATTTACTTGCACTGACACGGCAATATCCTAGCGCTCCATGAAGCAGACTTTGGTTGCAACATCCTCAAACCATTCAGAAATTCTAGCACTACACGAAACTAGGCGAGAATGTGTTTTCTTGCGATTAGCCATTCAACATATCTGTAAATCATGTGGAATCCCGTCATATACGAGCTCTTCATCCATAATACATGAAGACAATGCAACGTGTATAGCTCAAATCAGAGGCGGGTGTATTAAAGAACATCGTATCAAGCACATATCTCCAAAATTCTTCTACACTCACGAACTCCAGAAGAGTAACGAGATTGATGTCAAGCAAATTCGGTCAAGTGAAAATCTTGCAGATTTGTTCACTAAAAAATTACCGACGTCCATGTTCGAGAAGTTAGTATGGCGAATTGGCACGCGTCAACTTAGCAAGCAACCGAAGTAACTCTGTCATTCATCAGGGGGAGAAATGATCAGGGGAGGAAGTATATGAAGACGATCACACTCTGGACTTATGTGTGTTGCACTCTTTTTCCCTTATTCAGATTTTGTCCCACTGAGTTTTCCTAAAAAATGTTTTTTAACGAGAAAACATTAAGCACGTCCAACACCGCCTACATAATTATTTATGAATGGTGGTGTCTAAAGGAGAGTGTTGTAATATCAAATAATGGTGACCACCACCACGTCATGTCTTAGGCAAATCACATGAAAACATGCTACATGTTTCAAGCTTCCAAATAGTGTTGATATAACCTTGCAAGACCACATACTGATGGCTTATAGACATGTGACAAGGTTGTCTTGAAAGCTTCACTTTTGTTTGCCTATAAATTGGTGTATTGTGAAAGAAGAAATACAACCACCGGAGGCCATTTTCTTACTCCATATTCTGCTCATCTCTCTACTTCCAAGTCTTACTTTCATTTAATTTATTAAAGGCTTGGTTTGGTTTAACTCTATGTTAATCAAACTTTGAACCCTTTAACACAAACATATAATTTTCACAACACATACAAAATTATATATTCACATGACTATTATAATTAATCGGGACTTCAATTTATAAGATCAATACAACACACAAAACAACTAATCAAATAAAGCAAGCGTTACGTGCACAATTTTATTTTTGACATAATAATACAGCCTTTATTCGAATGTTTACGAGAGATCCAAGTAATCGAGTTCCAGGTCATCGATCCACAGACAGACACGTTTGACGCACCTCTCCCAACCGTTGATTGTTGCCATGTAATCGACCTTTCCCTTCGCAATTCCTCCAATAAAAACCAAGAACCGGTTCTATAAAAGCCATCTGCTGCTCTGCTCTTTAGAGTTTCATACACGTTTGGATTGCACTGAATTTTACTCAATTCCTTCAACTCTCTCAAATTTGTGATGGCGCCAAAGGCAGAGAAGAAGCCGGCTGAGAAGAAACCGGCGGCGGAGAAGGCTTCCAAGGCCGGAAAGAAGCTACCCAAGGAAGCCGGAGACAAGAAGAAGAAGCGGACGAAGAAAAGCATGGAGATGTACAAGATCTACATCTTCAAGGTGCTCAAGCAGATCCACCCAGACATCGGCATCTCCAGCAAGGCCATAGGATCATGAGTAGCTTCATCAACGACATCTTCGAGAAGCTTGCTCACGAATCTTTCAAGCTTGCCCGTTACAACAAGAAGCCCACCATTACCTCCAGGGAAATTCATACCGCCGTCAGATTAGTCTTGCCCAACGAATTGGCCAAGCACGTCGTATCCGAGGGAACCAAGGCCATAACCAAGTTCACTAGCTCTTGAATTTTTTATTTGTTTGGTTAAAAATTTTCTGTCTCGTTCCTTTTATATATGTTGCACGGCATATGTAAGTATTGATCTGGATATAATGAAACTACTTTAAGCTCTTCCAATTTTGCATATTTCAATTCCTTCCCATTATGCGCTTGAACTTAATGCTACAGTGACTTTAAAATCATTGGGAAAAGTTCACTTACCTCCCTCAAAGTTTAGCGAATTTTCACTTACCACCCCCGCAAAAAAAAACTCGGTCTGTGGAGTTCTCGTCTCTTACAAAATTTTCACTTAGGTCTAACGGTGTTAATTTATGGTCAAAAGTGAACTATTTGGTTGTAAAATGACTAAAATACCCCTAATTGATTAAACCAATTCAATTGCCACTTGTTCAAACCGGTCCAACCAATGAAAATTGATTGAGTCGGTTAATAAATTTTGACCATTTTGAGGAGGTGGGCAGAGGATGAAGGCGGAGGAGGACTTGTTGGAGGTGGAGGTTGGGCTGGGCTGGAGGAGGGAAGAGAGGTGGGGATCGGGCTGGGCTGGTCGGGGGGAGGCGGAGGGTCGGGGTCGAAGGAGCTCACCAGCTCCAGATATGCTCCTCTTGGTTTCGTCGCCGGAGCTCGAACCAGTGGGCACGAGAAGGGGCTGGACTGAACGAGGGGAGGGAGGCGGAGGGTCGGAGCTCGGTCGGAGGAGGGAGGAGGGGCGGTCGGCTCTGGGTAGAGGTGGGCGGAGGTCGAGGAGGGTCGGAGGTCGAGCTCGGGTATGTGCGGAGGTCGAGCTACGATCTGCTCGAGCTCGGCTCTGGGCGGAGGTCGAGCTCCGATCTGCTTGATCCAGAGCCGTCGCGACCTCCACCCACCTCCACACAGCTCCCCCCAGCTCTGACCGATCGACCCTCCATCCCCTCCTCCAGCCCAGCTCCGCCCACCTCCACCCAGCCCTGCCATGACCAGCTCCGACCGTCCCTCCTCCCTCCTCCGGCCTAGCATCGACCCTCCGCCTCCCTCCCCTCCTCCAGCCCCTCCTCCGCTCTTCTCCTCCTCCCAACTCCTTCTCAAAATGGCCAAAATTTATTTGACCGGTTCAATCAATTTTCACTGACCGGTTTGAAGTAGTGGCAATTGAACTGGTTTAATCAATTAGAGGTATTTTAGTCATTTTACAATCAAATAGTTGACTTTTGACCATAAACGAACACCGTTAGTCCTAAGTGAAAATTTTGTAAAAAACCGGGACTCCACAGACCGAGTTTTTTTTTGCGGGGGAGATAAGTGAAAATTCGCTAAACTTCAATGGAGGTAAATGAACTTTTCCCAAAATCATTTGATTTCTAACCATGTCTCGGACGCACTCTGAATTTGCTTGTGGGTAATGTCTGAATATGCAATGTAGGTGATGGTGATTCGGGTTTTTTATAGAGCTTTTGACTATTTTAAGGCTTAAAAAAGTGAGTTTAAAAATCTTTTGACTATTTTAAGACTTTTGTGATGGGGAGATGTTCTTTTCATGTGGTTTTGTTGTAATATTGTAATAGGAGAGAATGTACCAATGAGGTTCATTGGTTTGAAATTCTGGAAAATCTATTTTAAGTGAGTTGTTGTAGAGGAGGTTGGTGTTGTCATGATTGGACAAGTTAATAAGATTAGGAAGAAGAACGTGAGAGTAACAATTGAGCAACCGCTTGGAATGGGCAGTTCCATGCTCCTATGCCAAACGTGCTCCCACCTCTCTTTTTTGTTTTCTTCTTTAAAGAAGCATCACAATTCATAATCCATCTTGAAAACTCATGTATTCAATGTTGTCTGTTCAGTCAATCCTCCGGCGAGCAGCCGCGCGCCAGCCAGCGGTGGTTGAGGCAGCGATATGGACTGTTGCGTTGACGCTGACTGTGGCCATCGGATCATTTGCTCCGGAGATTGCTTTTATTTCCTCAGTCTCCGCTGATGTTAACGGCGGCTTCGTTAAGGTGCCGTTGGACGCCGTTCCGGTATGCTTGCCGGCTCACTTGGTCGGCACTTCCCACATTGACTTTCTTGTGCACACCGTTTGCTTAGCGCTAGTTGTGATAGCTTCCGCCTGTGCCATCCGATCTTGTGCATTGTTGGATGGTTTTAGATCTTCCTAGTACTAGTAATGTTTTTGATGATTCCTCATCTTCATTTTATTTCTCATACCTTGCCAATTGGTTACTTGGAATTTATACATCATTCAACTTCTGTTCTGTTTGGAATTTCATTTATTAGTCTAAATTTTAAATATAATTATTCTCTTATGTGAATTTCAAATGTCAAGAGGGTGCCCATTGGAGTAGATCTCTGTGATTGGAAATAGTTCGAAATCTGTAGCATTGTCAAATGCGAGAATCGGGTTAAACATTTGGACGGAAAACTATTTTTTCCAAAAAAGACTAAAATACCCCCTTCAGATGGTTTAACTTGGACCAGAAATAAACCAGATGTTTATATAATTGGACCGGTTCTGTATTAAATTATATAATAATAATAATTAAGCAATTAATAATATATTAAAACTTTCGAATGTCATAACTCTCTCATACGAGCTCTGTCTCGGGCTTGTAGTATATTAAATCGAAGAGAATCGGAAGATCAACAACTTTGAAAACAAAGTTTTTGTTAAATTATATAATTTTTTTAACAACTAAAACCGAATGACATTAATAACTATACATTCGAAATAAAAAATAAAATGATTAATGAAAATAATATTAATAATATACTGAAACTTTTGATTCTCTTCGATTTGATATTTAGACAAAAACTATTTTTATTCAAAGTTGTTGAGCTTCCGATTCTCTTCGATTTGATAGACTACGAGTCCAAAACGGAGCTCGTATGAAAGAGTTATGACATTCGAAAGTTTCAGTATATTATTAATATTATTTTAATTAATCATTTTAATTATTTTATTTTTTATTTCAAATGTATAGTTATTAATGTCATTCGGGTCTAATTATTATAAAATTTATATAATTAGACCAAAAAATTTTTTAAGTTGTTGATCTTCCGATTCTCTTCGATTTGATATACTACTAGCCTAAAACAGGGCTCGTATGAGAGAGTTATGACATTCGAAAGTTTCAATATATTATTAATTACTTAATTATTATTATTATATAATTTAACACAGAACCGGTCCAATTAAATAATTCAATTCTGGTTTTTTTTGGTTCAAGTCAAACCATCTGAAGAGGTATTTTCGACTTTTTTGAAGAAAAAAAATTAGGTTTCCGTCCAAATTTTTAGGTTTCCATCCAATTTCTAACGAAATTGTAAAAAAATACAATTATCGTATCTTAATTTGAACTTTTTATTATAATTGGAGAAAACCGTAAAACGCGACAGTATAATATGAACAAACTGTAATTATATATATGAGATATGCAACAACGAACTCTATAGTCTACGCGGATTCAGAATATTATTTCAAGCTTTTTGCGGATTCAGAATATTATTTCAAGCTTTTTGTCTGGCCGCTCTAAGTTTAGGAAAATGGGATTGTCAGTGTGTCATTTCCCACTGTCACTTACATGGAGTATGCATAAGATCTTATGTAATCTAGTGCAGAACAAACCTCAAGATTTACACCTTTATCAATTAATCACCAATTTCTTTCGACTCAGTCTGAGCCTCCTGATGCATTTAAGCAACCGGGAGAGAGATAGCAATTATATCAAATTCAAAGGGTGTAAGTGTTGGGTTTTGGAACTTCCTATTTAGTTTAGATAAGCCACAATTTTTTTACAAGATTAGGAAACTAAATTAAGAAAAGGTTTCTTACTGATATAATTGTAACCCAAAACCGTTCATGAGTTCTGAAATCAATAATAAAAGACTAGTGTAGTCATAGACAATGACAAATTGCCAAACCACGTTATTGTTTCACGTTATTACATATCCAATATATTTCTTTTGTTCTTTTCAATTTTCTCCTTTTAATTTTTTTGTTATTTATTTTCTTCTATTTCATTGTATTGTTTCTTTAGAGTTTTCTTTTCTCATCTTAGGAATAGATCTCTCTTCTTCTTCTTTAATTTAATCGTTGATCAAATAAAAAAATATGCCCAATAATTAGTATTAGAACTGGTACGTGACAAGTAGGAGTAATGACAAAAGAGAAGAAAGTTTGGATCGACAAGTTAGACGACGTGAATTTTGGATTATGAAATATACATATAGAGGACTATTAGTTGCACGAACCTTTAGACCAAACTGGAGGGGACAAGTCTAAGCGACTAGACATTAATACAAAATAAGACTACATACGAACTCATTAAGGCACTAAAAAATCTGCTCGAAAAGTCGTTTGCATAAAAATTGTTTGTCTGATTAGTCAATATGCTGATATGAAGATGTTTGAAAGTCCTACTATTACTAATCATGTGAAAATTCAATACAGTATTATCAGAATTAATGTTAGTGGTTGTTAAATTGATATCTTCATTGCCTAAAAATTAGCAGGAAATATTATAACTAATAGTAATTCACCTGGAACTACTAAGCATTGTTCAAATATGTAAAAGAATTTATTCTTGGTAAAGATATTCAAAGTAATTGAGAAGAATCGTTAGGATTCATGTTGAACGTGTAATTGAGAGGTAAAACGTCTAAAAGGATGGAAAATAACGTGCATTGAAGATAAGTCTAGAAAGTAAGGTCAGTCCAAGAGTAGATTAGATGATGTGACTTGCTATAACTTGGTTACTTCATAGGTCATTTACCAAACCCGAAAAAGGAAAGCAAATGTGACAACTAATACCATAGAGACACTTGAAGATGATGCTTTATTATATTGTGGAGACTGACTGAATCATGGATCATGCATGTGGCTTTGCATACTACCCCTTACAAGAATTTGTTAATGATCTACAAACCTGTAAATTGTACAGTTCATCTAACTAATAATTAGACTTGAATCTCAAGGATTAACTATCAATATACGTACTTTAAAAGTGCACATTTTGAACATCACATCACAGTGAGGCAAAGGTACTTCATTCCCTAAACAGGTATGAATTCATGCAGTAAATAGTTGCATTTGAATCCGAGGCAATATAGGCTTGTGATTTCACCATCTTTCTTTTAGTTCCACACCCTCCAGCTGTAGGACAAGTGATTTGATTTTATAACATGATCCCTTTTTTACATGTGATTCACAATCCAAGTTTGAACTAATGAAAACAGTTGGCCGACAGCCTAAATATGTACAACATTAAAGTACACACAAGTGCTTGTGCTGAAAAAGCGCATGGATTGGATGCAATTGATGCATGTTCTTTCAAGATGCCTTGGGCCTCCTTAGTTTGTCCCAACTAGAGAAGATGAGCCTCGATAAAGAATAAAATATTGTCATTATACACGCCATGATGAAGTTCCAACAGGATGACGGCCAATACCATGGATACAACAGCCGGAAGAAGAGACTAATAACATGCCGAGGATATCGCCCAATCTGCAGCCACCCACCCCAATAATCACTACTACAAAACATTCTATGTATAAACACCACCCACCATATGCTTCTAAACCTAAACAATAAATAGAAATTCAAGACTTCAACTGATAGAGACAACAGGATCCAACCAAATATCAATACTAAAAGGATATGTAAGTGTTAAGCCTGTTCAGTCTTAGTGGGAAATTATACAGCCAGCCTCCTAAAACAAGTGTCTATCAGATTATTTTTAACAGATTAGTGGAGTTAGTTTTTTATTTTACCCACTGCATTATTGTTCTATTAACCCATTATGTTTATAACTTGTTGAATTTCTAAAATAAAATAGTATTATTGATGAAAGATTTGATTAAGAATTACAATAAGAATTACAATAGGTCGTATAAACCCCAACTTAATTAACTATTCTAACACTCCCCCTCACGTGCAAACCGTGTAACACAAGTCTTGCACGTGAAGCAAGAATAATAGGATAGCTAACATCTACGTCGAACAACGACGATGCAAAACATCTTCAATCATGCCGATTATACGGGCATGAGAACAAGAGATTATTAAGAAGAATCACTAAAACTTTTCAAGCAATTACGTCATATAATAACGGTGCAACAACTCGTCGCATAGCAACGGTGCGAGGTGATTTTAAAATTAATCACCAAACTTTTCAAGCAACTTCGTCATATAATGACGGTGCGGCAACTACGTCGCATAACGACGGTGCAAAGGTGATTTTTAAGAAGAATCACTAAACTTCTTAAGCAACTACGTCAGTGCGAAACAATTTCAAACAACTACGACGGTCCAAACTCAACTCAGCAATATCAGCGGAGCTATAAAAAAAAGCGAATAAACATCAAAAGCGTGTGACGGCGCGTGGAACTCACGCGCTTTTGACATTGACGGGAGGACAATCAAATCGGGCGGACTTGAGCTGCAGAAACTTCACTTGCCGACGGTGAGGACATAAATTCCTTGGAAGAAACTTGTCGGGGCCTATGAACCTAACCAGAATGGAGGTGACTAAGAACGGTCGCCAAAGATTGCTTGAACAAGAAACAGATCTAGAAAATTCGGGATGAACAGTGACACGTGAATAGTGTGCGATGAACAGTAAATTCGGAACTTTTTTTCTTCTTCTTGCCTTGTTTTTGCCTTGCCCACTCGCTAAACCATATTTAGCGAGTGGGCAAAGCCACACGGCTCGGATCTAACCTAATGTGCCTCTCATACCATGTTGAATTTCTAAAATAAAATAGTATTATTGATGAAAGACTTGATTAAAAATTACAATAGGTGGTTCCTTTATATAAGGAACAATAGAAAGTAAACAAACTAGAAACATAATACGAATAGGAAACCCTAACTTAATTAACTATTCTAACATAACTCAAAACAGGTATTTTAGGAAGCTGGTTATGCTTAAAATACCTGTTTTGAGGAAACTGACTGTTTTGCCTTTTGCCTTTTGCCTTTTGCCAAACACATCCCATTTTCTCAATTGTATTCAGTTTAGGAATACCAGAGCACAATAGTTATTTGTTTATTTACCTAACTGAAGACATCTCGATTAGACAGGTAGGGTAAGGAATGTGTAAACATTTAGCCTGTGCACTACCTATTGTCAACTTCTACTTGGGAAGTAGAGTGGCGTTCTAACCATTTCAAAGGGAAACAAACCAATTAACTAGGACTCACATTCTTGTCCCATTCCTTCTAAAGATTCACGTTCCTAAAGTTATCACATCCCATAATACGAGAGACGTCATCACATGTAAACAGACAACAAAGAGGGGATAATTATTCTCATTACTATATCCAACTTATTGTGAGGGGGTGTAGGTGGTTGTTGTCTCAACCCTTGAGCACTCTCTCAACTACAACTTGAATCCTATCACCCCCTATTCATCAGATTTAGGTTAATAGCAGGCATACACACACATATAATATATATTCCATCAAACACATTTACTGATGTAAATTAGTGAACAACTCACAGGGTAAAGTGAGTCTAAAGCACTCCAGGCTGCATGACGAACAGCTCTTGTAGGATACATTGGCCCACCGGGGGAAGTGAAGCTGTACAAACAGGTCCTTAATCTAGTACTGGTTGTTATTCTCAGTTCCAAGCCTGCAGAAAGCATCAAGAATGCTAGCCTAAATTCAAAAGATCAACAGAATGAGAACTCTTAACCTCAAATAAAAATAGTACTACCATGGAGAACTTTAATCTGTGAGAGGTAATACAGCAGTACTGGCTCCACCTTTAACTTCTGAAGCTGAATAAGGAAAAAACAACCATTAGATGATGTTAGACCATCAGTATTAAACTACTTCATAAACAATCACCGTCAAACTGAAAAAAGAGTTGCACTGAGAAATCACATTTCATATTCACCTGATCCGCGACTTCAATGACAAATATGTCTGCTGGACCACCAAGCAAAAATGCATTTGGAAAAACAGGAAAGTTGTTCAAGAAGGCTCCGAACTTGTCAACTGTATAAAATGATACATTACAGCACAATATACACCTAGATCCGCAACATGCAAAGCTAAACTAAGAATGAAGCCTACCTGAGTTGTAAAACAACAGAAACCTTGAGAGCAGAAGGAACATATCCCGTTGAGCCTGAGTTTATTTATAGAAAAAAATGAAAACCATATTTGGAACAAATAACATTTTGAGGATGGATAATAACTCGGGCCTCCTCATAACATATAAATGAATCCAATACCTTAAAATGAACATTCACAACATAGATGCAATACCTGTGGAACAATTTTGTTTAACCGCGTGGACTTCAAAGCAACTTCTTCAAGAAGATACTGGACAAACAAACAATAAACTGTGGTCATGCAATGTTTTAATACAAATGTACTTATCTAAATACTTAATCCTCAAAAGTATTCTCACAAGAAAGAGAGATCGAAAACGCCTTGTGTTTGTTTGGATGTCAATCCTGCAACAAGTACAGTGGTTCAATCATTTCCATTAGTAATGTAATCGTTAACATATTGTTGCAGTGTTTTTTTTTTCTTTAATTTCGTCTTATAGATAGGTTTTGAAAGATTGATGATAGCAACAGTACATTACATGGTTACGTTTAAAATACACATACACAAATCACAAAGAGGAGTTCTTAGGAATTGAGTGTGAACTACCCAATTTGTGTTGCTGTCATAATCTTGATATGATTGTGCTGCTGATAGAATGTTCCATTTAAACAACAAATTGAGGTTACATTACACTTCAAGATATAAAATATCCACACAAGTTACTTAACTTTCACCATCACCAACCATTTCAAAAGTAGAAGATAGAGCCAAGCTGATCAGCTTGGAGGAAAACAACTATAAAACTATAGGTATCTGTGTCAGATCAAATATATAGTTTGCTGCATTGCTGCTTTTGTTCTTCCCAAAAGTAAGTAATAGTTTTGTACACAAAATTAAAGGTAGCACTGTTCTCTCCTCTCCATATAGTATTCAACCAGGTTCAATATGTCATGGGTGCTTTCAGCAACTGTTCTCTCCTCTCCATATAGTATTCAACCAGGTTCAATATGTCATGGGTGCTTTCAGCAACTGTTCTCTCCTCTCCATATAGTATTCAACCAGGTTCAATATGTCATGAGTGCTTTCAGCAGTTATGCTAATGGGTTTTCTAGTAATTCTCAGGTAGTCGGGTTCACATGGAGAGATTAAGAGCAAGAAAAGGAAATTTCCAATGATTAACATCAAAGTTCATTTTTCTTTACAGTAACCACTAACCACAGAAGACAGGGAAAAAGATATATAAGATATGATTTTTCACAACCAAATAAAATTAACTGCTTGCATATACAGAATGAGAAGCATTATTAATCAACATGAATCTTTAAACATTCCTACCAGAAAACATTCGTAGCACCTTGAACAAGAGCAGATGAGTACCGGAGGAGGGTTCCTGAATCGTCCAGTTGAACTTCAAATATCTGCATAGAAGGCGCAACAAGATATGCAACTTATCATTATTGGGACCTCAACTAACAATCATGTGTAAGATCAATTACAATGAACCAAAATTTTAATGATTAGATCCACATACAACATGGCAATGCATGAAAAGAAATTAGTCATACTTGAACTCATGAACACTACAAGTGTGCTGATACAATTTTTACTACTTTTTGACGCCTTTTTATTGAAGTGTAACATTGATCAATATACGAATTTGGGTCGATCAATATACGAATTCAGGCCATATAAATTACTCGGCTAACAATGTATTATAAAATATCAAATATTTATACTCAGACCTCTATCTCTGTATCCTTCTTAGCTTTAAGGGTAAGTTGGAAGTTTATCATTGAAGTGGTAAATTATAGCTATTTTTATGGATATGCATACATATAAATAGGAGACTCTATGCGTTATGCCGTCTATCTTCTCGATATGACAATATCTGAAGTCATGTTTTGGTCTTCTCGATATGACAATATCTGAAGTCATGTTTTTGTCCGAATGGGGATATCATTTCAAGGTGATATATATTTCTACAATGAGCTATAAAGATTGACCATGGACAACTGAGGAAAAAAACCTTGATGAATATTATAGCTATTTTATGGGTATACATTCATACAAATAGGAGAGTCTAGGCTTTATGCTGTCTATCTACTCTATATTATAAGTCAAGTCATGTTTTAGTCCGAATGAGGATAGCATTTCAAGGTGATAAATATTTGTCCAATGAGTTGGCAAGATTGACCATGGACAGCTGAAATAAAAAAAACCTTGATGAACATTATAGCTATTTTTATGGGTATACATATAAATAAGGCCCTCTTAGCTTTATCTTCTCTATTTATCTAGAGTCATGTCTTCGGATAGCATTTCTCTTCTGCAAGGCAGCATTAAGTGGTCAGAAGAAAAACCTTATGGTAAAAAGTCATCACACAATACACTAAATGGAAGCTTACATACCCATTTGTGAAACAAGAGGGAGAAGATATGACATGCAAATGACTGACTCCAAAGTTGGACAATCAAATCAAGTATTGGTTTTCCACTCTCAGGCACCGAGACAAAATGATCAGCAAGCACATCATAAAAGCATAATTGAGCATTAAGGTCATAATCAGCTGGTGAAATTAAATCTTCTTTTCGGCTGAAAGCTATATCTTCTTTTAGTTTGACTGCAGAAATGAGAGCCCAATATGGATTAACATAGTAAACCGAATTAACACCAATTATGAATCAAAATAGCAGAATCAGCTGAGCATTATTATAGTTCAAGTTTACATAAGCAGATATTTCAAATGGTGCAAAAGCCAGAGCATTTGTAGTTTAAGAATAGGATCTCATCCGTACATATTTAACCTCTTGCTACCTCTAATCTTCTCCGGTAACGAAGAGATCCAAATCTAGAAGAAATACTTAAAAGTAAATGAGAAACTTATGGCCAACATCTATCTACATGACACCGGAATCAGAAATGTTTGACCATGAAACCCTCAATACTTGCTCTACTATCTCAATCTGTGTTACTTGATGCTAAGAAAAAGTTGCCCTTAACTTCCTTCCTAAGCACATTAGATTGACAATGAATTCAGAGGCTCATAGCCCACTCTCTCCAGTTTTGTGAAAACCCAACTCACCTTTAGCTCGGTCATCAACCTCTAGAGCTATGTCAGCAAACAACTCTTGCAAAAGCTTGAGCCTCTGGGAAGAAGAATTGCGTGCCTGCAATAGTATTCACTCAAGGGATCAGG
This sequence comes from Geranium rotundifolium, assembly GCA_963920655.1. Classification (NCBI taxonomy): domain Eukaryota; kingdom Viridiplantae; phylum Streptophyta; class Magnoliopsida; order Geraniales; family Geraniaceae; genus Geranium; species Geranium rotundifolium. The sequence goes on along the minus strand of OY987317.1, from coordinate 26,753,743 downwards.
TTGCAAGAATTAAGAAAAGCTTAGGAAGTCACTAACCATCATCAACAGGAAACTATATATTTAAAATAAGAAGCAAGAGTGTGAAAAGGGAAGAGAAAAGAAAAGGTGAATGTAGTAGATTTTCCGAGTAAACAAACATGAAATGGCGGGAATTAAACAAACCCGTTGAAGCTTCTTGTGGATTTCAAGGCTGAGGGCGTCTAGGTAAACGGGTCGCCGACGCGGTTGTTGCATTCTGGTGGAGCGATTTTAGCACTAAAACCCCAAATCCTGGAAGTGAAGTCTCAGCTTCTACTTCTACTTATTGTTTAAACCGATTGGATTGTTCGATCGGTTATGCACCGAACAAGAGAAGGTCGATCTGGCGTAGTAGAGAAGCAACACCTAAGGAGAGAGATGTACAGTGTCGAGTCGTGGCGCAGTGGGGATGATATGTTGTACACGTGTTTCTGATGATCGACTCACAGCTGACGCTGATACTTAGATCACACCGGATATATTAGGTCATGTCATTGTCACGTGGCATAAATCAGTGGCGCGTGATCGACGGTATAAAATTGTGCACCCATCTGTCCAAACTATTTCCGAAAACTTGTATCAATGAAGCCACAAACAATTAATTCACCATTCACAATTCCTTTATTATTAAAGGCTTACACTCTACCTACACTACAGTCTATAACGCACAAACCATCATGGGTGTCCAACAATAACCAAACCACAAATGAATCGAATCAAACCAGAAAAAATTAAGTTGATTTGGTTTAGAATCAACTGAACCAAATCAAAATTTATCAATTCAATTTCATTTCATAAAATAAGAGGATAAAAATCGATCAGTTTAGATATGTGGCTTATTTTAATTCATCAATACATATTAGTTATGCTTAAAATTATTAGACTAACAAAAAATAAGTCAATTAATAAATCAAAATCGGTTTAAATGTAGAAATTTTATTAAATTCAGTTTATAACAAGTCAAATCGAAAACAAATTAAACTAAAAATCGGCATGTTCAAAATCAAAATTTTCAAGAATTGAATTTACTAGATGTTTCAAAAGATTTACATATATGTAGTGTATAATCTAATATAGTTTATATTTGAATCACACAAAAACAATAAAACTAACAAGTGAAATGTATAGAAGACTCAGCTAGCGCAGTAATCCAACACGAGCTCTACCATGGCCTTGGCCATGGTTCGAGTTCCATTGACTGTTTCGTGAGTTTGGGGTGGTGGTTTGTAGTTAGGTGGTCGGGGCTTTGTTGTACATAGGAGTGAGCCAGGTAATTTAGGGTGGTTTTATTTACACATTCAATGGTGTCTTTCTCAATAATCAGTTGATCCCCCAACCAACCACAATATCATATATCCTTAACAAGATTGAGACATGCAAATGCTAAGTGTAAAATTTCAGTCACAAGTTATCAAATTGCTGGAGTTGGTTGTCTTAAAACAAAAAGATGTGAAGCAAAAAAGAGCACGCTTTTGCTTTTGCGTTTCTATAGCTACAATGAATGGGAACAGGTTAGGTCCTTCCCATTGTGACAAAGCAATAATACCTAAACGACATCCACAAACAAGAAAATGTGTCCTTACCTACATTTCTAGTTTCTTCTATGGTGCATCGCACAAGCTAAAATTCACATGAAAATGCTACTGTGAGTAGAGTGAAGGCAGCTCTTTATTTATCCACCATTTTTTGTTGGAGTCCCCAATCAATCTCTCTCATTGTTGGCTTGGCTGTATATATACAAAACTATTTACATCTAACTACTTTAGAGGCATTTGCAGGTGTATCATACACAATTACAAACTACGGAATTGGAACTGCCACTGATCATGAATCTTAGGTACAGAGCAAGCATAGTAGAGTTCAAAGGCGAGTTACAACTAGAATGTACTCACCAGCCCATCAATGTTCTTCTCACTCTCTCTACAATCTGATGCCTCGCCACTTTATTTGATAACTGAAATCTGCAATTCTCTTCCAACAGAAATCTGTAAACCTCCCATTCCCGACCTGATGTTGATCGTCTGCCTATTTCAGCCTAAGCAATCAACAAAACAACATGTCAACTACTAGTACTTGGTGATGTAACAAGTATGTGATGCTTCTATGGTGTTCAAACTCAATTGCAATATAAAACTCCCCTGAATCATCACTGGTTGGTTCTTATAGCAGAAAATTTCAACAAGTTTAATTCTGCAGAAAAGTCCCCAGAATTATTTCAATATGCAGTGTTTACTTACTGAAAAAATGCATATTCCAAGTGTTTTCAGAGAAAATGTCACGTCGTAGAAAACTCTTGGTCTGCCTTTTCCAGATAACTCGACCGGATTAGCAACTAAAAGTTCAGTATCTGGTCCTCGATTCGAGATGACAACACGTAATGGGTGAATCATTTCCATCTTCAAACATGAGCACAATATGTTCTGCTTATCAGGATCTACAATCTTTTTTCCATCCTTCTGCTGAATAAATAGATCTAAATCACGATAGCCCTTGTTCACAGGTGAGAAACGACTAAAAGCAATCTGAATAAGAAAAATATATGTATTAAGTATCAGCCTTCTCACTGACCAATTCATTCATTTGGTACTTGAAACGTGGCAGGCTTTAACATAGCTTAACCCTCTATTGAGCAAATCAAATAAGGAAGTAGTTCGTTCAGAATTTTTAAAATCCTTTCATAGGAAAGGTCATCAGTGTACTTCAATTTTCACTGTTTCATTTAAGGATCCATATCTAGTTACTCATGTTTTGCATTACATTGGTTAGCTAGAACCACAAAAGACCGCTAAGACAGAAAAGTCAAGGGATATAAATCAAGGATGTCAAGTTAAATAACCATACATACTATCAATACTTTCATAGGCAACCTAGTTTTACAATCAAACTACCTTCTTCAGTAGATGAACTATAAAGGCATTTGATTTGAGTATGACTCGAGCCACCAACCACAATAAAGAATATGTACCCGTTGACCACATCAGTTTTCAAAAGACAAAAGATACTCCGAGACTAGTAGAAAGGGGGTTACTCATGTTTAGGTAAGCTAAGATAAAGTATGGGTGATAAGGTGCAATGACCATGACATAAGAGGACAATACCACATAAGCTATTTAGAAGATGCCTTTGAAACCCTAACATGTAGGACAAATTTGGAAGACACGAGTCCATACCTTAATATTGCAGTCTTTCAAAGTTCTCAGAATGTCATATAGAAGACCCTTGTGATCAATGCAATGAATTTGAAGTAATGTGTGAGCAGGGCTTAGTGAATTGTCCACTGTCACATTGGCCTTCTTCAATTTTGCCATATCTAGGCTAAGAGCTTGTGAGTGGATTTCTTTGTCTAGCAGCTCGTATCTAAGTAGTTCTTCAGCTACCCCTGCAGAAAGACCATTGATCCCCTGATAAAATTCATAATCAGAACCAGCTAGTTGAAGTTCACAGCTGGTGCAAATTTCACCCAAAACGGCATTTAATTGTTCGAGCATCTGAACTTGCCGATTCTTTGTATGGAGAAGTTCCCTGAAATATTATAAACTACAATGACTAAAAACTATGAAAACTAGCCGATTAATAAAAAACAGGCTTCTTTTATAAATAAAAGACAATAAACTGGGTCCACTTAATTTTTCTCAATTGCAAGAGGCACAATTGAGAATCTTAACAAACAGTGGAATAAAGATCTTCAGTTTTAGCCAGAAGTTTACTAAACCACAAGTGCATAACTCACACTAGACATCACCATGAAGAAAAACCATCACAATAAACAGCCCAGGGAATCTCAAAACTGCTAGGTTGACTATATTCACAAAAAGGCATTTTCACCAATGAGTTAAAGTGAAGGATGAAGGATGAAAAAAAAAGAAGTAAAGCTACACTGTGTACAGCACCAAGCCAAAAGGCTTCATATGAGGCTTGTTATTTCATAAATAGATACAATGAGGAAGATGCAGTGGAAACACAAAACCAGCACCACATAAAATTAAATTAAATCTCACATGTTATCTGTTATGAAGAAGAGGTCCAGGACTCTGCCGTCTGGAGTAGTAGTTACTTTCACCTTCTGAATTTCAAGCTCAAGCTCGCATAGAACTTGAGTAACATCTGAAGAAAACTAGCATGAGGATTATAACAAAGGAATTCCCAAAATCGGTCAATGCATGTACAATTAATCAAGAAGACATTGGGTATTACCGTGTAAAAGTCCTTTTCGGTCAAGACAAAAGAGCTTTAACAAGTAAACTGGAGATGATGTAGAGTTTGTAGGCTGCTGGTTCAAGTAAAGCTCCACGGGTGAACATGATGGGCACACGGATAGAAGGCGATTTTTCAAACTAGGCCATCTCAAAATTGTCAAAGCATAATGAGGAACCACCCATAATACCAAGTAGCACCATTTTCCATCTGTTGAAACATCTACATCCAGAAATTTTTGAAAGCAAGAACATCAGATAAAGTGGGGGTTCATGCTACTGTCCATACACGTTTCTAGAAAATCATAGGTCATTGAAAAAAAACACTAAATTTCTTTGAAGATAAAATAAAGAACACAAATTTGAATTCTGAGTCAAGTCAAGTAACCCAGTTGAAATTTTCATTGACTAAAGACAAGTGTGATTGCCACATTCTCATACAGCTAAAAAAGAACAAGGTACTCCATCATCAGATGCAGAAGAATCCAGTTAAACCTTACAGAAATGAGATTCAAAAACTTCATAGTTGAAGATTCAGTCCACAGGAAATTCAGATATCCCATTTACCCAATAGTAACAAAAAATTCTCAAAACAGCACATTCAATATAAAAAATTTGTTGAATAGATAAGCATAAATCGAAAAGAATTATGAAAACAAGACACCTGCTTTGGTAATGTAGAGCCCAAAATCGAGAATGGTTCTGCAAATATCGCAACCCAGACCCGTCTTATCAGGACAATTGACGGTGATGATCCATGGCTCTCCTGGCTTCTTACCTTTCTCAATTAAAACGGCGTCGTCACTGGCTACTCCCATGATCGGAGCCATCAAATTAGCAAATCCCAGAACCCGAAAAACGAAAGTGAATAAGAGCTTCTTCTGTGCTGGAAGATCGGTCACTGTTAGATGGCAACGCTAAAGTCGGTCGAGAGCTCGCGCTGATAGAGATTAAAGGTATTGTGTACGTCTACCTCACCTTCCCTCGACACCTGTCCAAACATGTGGGGTGGGTCTGCCTATTTAATCATCATAAAATTTGATATATTTGGAGTTCCACCATTTTCACCACTCACTCATGGGCAATTTAAAGCTCTAATGCTTACTTAATAATAGCAGTGAATTGTTGAAAGAACCCAAGTGCACTTTGAATAATCGAATGGATAATGTTTATTTAAGAAAGCTTTTTTTGACAAAACCAATTGGGCCAATTCTGGGATATTAGATTAGGGCAGAATTAGTTTAACCCAAACACCATTTCGAATGTCACAATCAAACAACACGAATTTTCAATACATTAGATTTCAATTTCATAATAGAGATGCACATTACACAAGAGGCGCGAAAAGAAATCGAAGATCTGGTACAGACAAGAGGAGGTGATGTGAATCAACCCCCAAATCCATATAGGGTCCTTCCCTGGCGCTTGAGTGCGTAGACGACGTCCATGGCTGTGACGGTCTTCCTCCTGGCGTGCTCGGTGTAGGTTACAGCATCGCGAATGACATTCTCAAGAAAGATCTTGAGGACGCCTCTGGTTTCTTCATAGATGAGGCCGCTGATTCGCTTGACGCCTCCTCGGCGAGCAAGGCGGCGAATGGCGGGCTTGGTGATGCCCTGGATGTTGTCCCTCAGAACCTTCCTGTGACGCTTCGCTCCTCCCTTCCCCAAACCCTTGCCTCCCTTTCCACGACCTGACATTTTTACAAATGCTTCAGACTCAACAGATGATGTTGATTTTGTGATTCTGAGACTTGACTGTTGACAGTATTTATATCCGTGGTAAATTTCGGATCTGTGGATTTTAAGTTTGGCCGGCTAGTGGGAGGCGTTGGATTCGAATTCAATCGACGGTAGATATTGTCGATCTGAGGGATATGAGTCAGTAAAGTAGGGCCGTCGATGTATTGTAATCTAACGGTTGCAACTAGATTTAAATGTTGTTGTGTCGACGATTGCGCTTTTTTTGAAGAGGTGTTGTGATTTTTATTGGTGGTCTTCGAAAATTTGTTGTATTTTGGCTTCGTTTTTTGAAATATGAGCATACGGAGTTAGGGGCAGTCAACTGGTCATCTTTTGGTTTTTCTGTTTTTGGAACAATACTTGGAATCATTGTATGGGTGATCGGGTCGAAATTGTTCTCAATTTATAGTCAAAAACCTTAATACCTAAGATTCGAACTCATAACCTCACATATGAAGGTGTAAGCTCTTCACCACTTTACTCAACTTGTGTTGATTACATTACATGATGTACTCTTGGACAAATGATCTTTTAAATACAAATATAGGAACATCTTACATCCGTTGGATGTAGTCATTTAATTGTTGTGATTCTGCATTTTTTCATGAATTAATTAAATCAATCTAGTAGCATCGTCATTTAATAATAATATCAATTTCTAAAATAAAATATATTTATGTTTGCGTTTTTCCCATTTTTCATAATTCTCTCCCACTTCAGTGTCATCACCACTCTCAACTTTACTGTCTTCGACTCTTCGTCGCTCTCTTACTTCACCAATTTTCCTTCGGATTTCATCAAGGGTGAGAGGCGACGACGAGAGGGGATGGTACTCACCGTTTCCATCAGGTCCTCCGCCACGAGCATCATTTCCACCGATTTCAGATCTGACCGAGCCACACTGGCAACTCGCGTCGGGTCGCACTTGCCTCAATTTTCACTTTCCTCCGAAAGCGTTTTAGGGTTTATGCTCGGTCGAATCTTTCACCACGTGACCACCGCGCCTTCCACGAACTCCGGCCGCCTTTTTTAGTGAAACCAAACTCAATCAGATTAGATTGAATATGACGGAGTGCTCGTCTATCATTGAAATCAAATCAATGACTTCGATCATGAGCACAATCCATAGGTTTGGCCTTTGTGTTTTGTGCTCTTATCGCTCTAGAAGGTGTCTACAAGTACAAAAGTTTAGCAATACTCTATTTATTGCTCGAATCGCTCATAATGTATATAGGATTTGAATTCGATGGATCTTGTTCTTGTCCCTTTTTGTGTGTGTCGTAGATGTAGTTATCTCATTGATTTGTTGTGATGGATGAAATGAATCAAATTAAATGATTTGACTTTAGTTGGTATTTGGGTTTTGATGTGTTTATTGAAAATCAAATATTTCTACTGGTAGTTCTTGTTAGTTTGCTTTTTCTTAGAAGTTATGGTTATTCATGTTTTACATGGATCCTAATGGAATCAATTTTTCAATGGGTTTCCTCTGCATTGACTTGGTGATCTAAATCTATTATGATGATGATTGACTATATGATCTTAACTTCGTTATTTTCCTATGGGATAATTTCACCTAACACCCCTTAAAATAAGCACAGTCTCGCATGACACTCTCTAGAACTATTCTTCTCACATGCACCCTTTGCTTTGGTTATTATCTCACTTGAGCATTTTCCGTTAGCTTCTGTTCATCTTCATCCAAAATTAAGGTTAAAAGAACAAAAATACCCTTACTTTTATTTTAAATTTTCAAATGTTGTCATTTTTTCCACACATCACCATTTCTCTCTCTTATTCCCCAACAATCTATTTTCTCTCACTCTTTCATTCCTTCAACTCCATCAACTCCATCAACGAAAATCTAAATTAAGACCCCTTCTTAACAAACCAAGACTAAAAAATCAAAACTCATATGCGAAAACCCCCTAAAACAAGAACCCACTCAAATTTATGTACAAATTTGATGTGAGTTTATAAATTTGATGTGGGTTCTCGTTTTTAGGAGTTTTTGGCATGAGTTTTGAATTTTTTTAGTCTTATTTTGTTAATAAGAGGTCTTGATTTAGATTTTTATTAATGGAGGTGGAGAAATAGAAGAGTGTGAGAAAACAAATAGATAGTTGTGGAAAAATGGCAACATTTGAAAATTTAAAACAAAAGCAGGGGCGTTTTTTTTTAACCTCAATTTTGGATGAAGATGGATGGAAGCTAACGGTGAGATAATAGCCAAAATAAGAAGGTGCATGTGAGAAGAATAATTCTAGAGAGTGATGTGAAAATATCCCTTTTCCTATTTTTGACAATCTGCATTGTTGCTTTGGATCGAATATTTTTGACCTGGTGTTATATTATGCAGCGTACAACTTTTTTTATGTTGTTATGGTTTTGAAACTTGGTTTTCATTTTTGATGATTTTGTTACTATTATTAATATTGAAATTACTTGGTGCTTTCAGAATGTGAAAGATTATCTGGGAAACATCTATGCGTATAAGACCATCATCAAGGCCAAACAACTTGCTGCTCAGCTTCTGTTCAATTTCTATATGGAGTTCCATTCAATTTCTTGTACGGTAAGAAAGAAAAACTTATACTTTTATCTGCTTAAAATAAGTTGATTAAAAATAAATCCAAACACATGTGGAAAGTATTATTTACTTTAGTAGCAAAATTAGACCGTTATTGTTTGGAACTCAAAATCACACACATTAACTACAACAATGAGGTATTACCACTTACTTCTAGCTTGATGGTTCAGACGCTCTTTGTTAGAGCCTTGCAATAGTGGTATGGGCGGAGAAGAGTAAAAAGTAGGAAAATTTTCACTTATTTCCCTCGTAGTATACGCGATTTTCACTTACCTCTCTCGTAGTATACACGATTTTCACTTACCTCCCTCGGCTGACTAATGCATCTTGACAAGTTCATGTACTTTCAGAATTTCTCACAAAAGCCTAACGTTGTTAGTTTTTGGTCAAATTCAACTATTTTTTCTAAAAATAACAAAAATAATCCTTGCATTTAAAAAATTAAAAATTACTTAAAAATTATTTTAAAAATTATTTTAATATATTATTCTATAAAATCAATAATAAAAAACTGATTTTAGTATTAAAAAAATAAAAAATTAACTTTAAAAACTGTTTTTCATTTTAAATATTTTTTCTTTAAAAAAATATTTTTTAAAAAATAATATGAGAATCAGTTTTTATTATTTATTCAATAAAAAGAATATATATTAAGAAAATGTTTTCAAAATTTATTTAAAATGTTTTTTTAATTTTTAATATGGGGGCATTTTCGTCATTTTGATCAAAAACTAACACTGTTAGAGTGTTAGGCCTCCGTGAGAAATTTTAAAAGTATAGGGACTTGTCAAGATGCATTAGTCGGTCGAGAGAGGTAAGTGAAAATCGCATATAATGCGAAAGAGGTAAGTGACATTTTTCTTAAAAAATAATTAAGGTATGTATAATATTATAAAAAACAATATTGCCAAAAAGTAACGAGGTCCTTGTTCCAAAATATATATATGTAGAATCTATTGGGAATAATTATTTTCCATCACATTTCGAAATAAGAGAAATTAAGATCTTGAGATGGGTTTGAAGTTGTCAACCTTCAAGATAAGAGCATCAGTCGTGATATTATTGAAGCTGATCCTTAGCTACTACTTGACGTAATGAATAAAAAGACAACTCAGACAGTGACCTATTTCTAGATAGCTTTGGACTGTCTCTCCCACCACCACCAGATTGTGGAATTGAACGGTTTGTTGTTATGTTAGAACATCACAAATATTTAGAGAATACAAAGATTGGGAGTTAAATTCAAAAGGTTTCCTTATTATAGCGGCTTTGCATTGCAGCAAAAGAAACTGCAAGGCAACAGCCCAACATGCATGCTTATAGCTACACACAATAGAACAATAACAGCCACAATGTCCCTGTAAATGTAAAATGACACGACAAATAAACTAAAAAGCAGACAGCAACAAGTTTTGACTTTTGAAGTCACGGCCTCCTCTCCAATGACAAATGCAAACGCTATATTCTATATTCTTAAACCAAAAATGGTTTGTTCACTTGTTTTTGGCAGCTCCAAGCCTCTGCCTGAAATCTTCCTCCATAAGAGGAAGGCCATCTCGCAGCTTTACTTTGGGTTCCCATCCGAGCAACTCCTTGGCCTTGGCAATATCTGGTTTCCTCTGTCTTGGATCGTCAGGAGTGTTCTCTACATGCTTTATCTCCACCTCAGGATTGATTAGCTGCATATTCATATCATATCACTTTGAATTCAACTAAGTTGCAAAATACGGAAGTGTCATATGGACATTCTCAATCTAATCTCAAACTCACCTCCTTCACTGTCTCGGCAAGTTCAAGCATAGTAAATTCACCTAAGAGCATGGAAAATAATTTCACAGGTTAGCACCAATGGCAGGGAAATCATTTTTGTAAGAAGTTGGCGATTGAATGTAGTTATATGCCTTTTAGAATTTAATCTGAGGTCCTACCTGGGTTTCCTATGTTAATTGGCCCTGTGTTCTCTCCTTCCATGAGCCTTATAAGGCCATCAACCTACAGAGATATGAATAGTTAGGTAACTCAACACTTCATCCGACAAATTGTCAAGTGTACTTGTGCTCAACATACCATGTCAGAGACATAACAAAAGCTACGAGTCTGTGTTCCAGGAGCTTGGACTGTCAATGGTTCACCGCTGGGAATTGCAAAACAGGATTGGAAGTTAACATCTATGTCATTACAAAGAAGAGCGAGGAAAATTGGATATAGCTATCAACAATCACACACATAGATAAAATGTAAATCAAAAGGCAAAAATTGCAACCTTAAGACCATTGTAAATCATCCCAGTTTTATCAGGATTGATTCAATTAAGAAATCGTGGCAAAACAAAGGCATTGTTAACCTACATGAAACAGCAGAAGTACTTACCGAAGTGCCTGAGCAATGAAATTGCTGACAACACGGCCATCGTCAATATTCATGCGTGGTCCATATGTATTGAAGATTCTAGCAATTCTTATTTCTGCGAAAACAATTTAAATGAAGATAAATGAGTCGTCATTCAGCAAGAACCATCAGCCAAAGCATAAAAAGCAGCTCATCTACCAATTCCATGCTGCCTGTGATAGTCAAACATCAAAGTCTCAGCAACACGCTTCCCCTCATCATAGCAGCTCCGAACTCCTGTGATACACAAAATTTATCTTTGGTCATCCACGTTACTGTCCTATAGCTGTCATATACCATTCTTTTTACAAGCAATGCACCAGGGAATGTGTACATATATATAGACATGGATACCTCAAAGGGTAGGGTAGTCATGTCACATAGCATCCAAATATTAAAAGATCTCATGGTAATGCCGTATCTTAAGCAAGGAGAAAAAAATAACATGGAAGACAAATGATAAATCAAATTGGGGGATTAAATGATCTTTCCAATTTCATGCAAAACCATAGTGTGTGCAAATCAATAAATCCCTCTAGTTTGAAACTAAATGAATCAACACAGCAAAACCATCCTAACTAATGAACTAAGATACCTGAACCAGACTAACTTTTAGATCAACATAAAAAGAAAACAACCGAAGATAGCAGTGAACGTACCAATTGGGTTGACATTACCCCAGTAGGTCTCAGGTTGGGGGTGCACAAGAGGATCACCATATACCTCTGAAGTTGAAGTAAGCAAAATTCTGTACATCAACTACAATGGATCAGTAAAAGAAAGAAAGGGGGCATACAAGTATCAATACTGAATCGAATCCTCAACCTTGCTCCAACTCGCTTGGCAAGTCCTAGCATGTTCAGTGTGCCAATCACATTTGTCTTTATTGTCTGTAGAAGAATAAAAAAACACCAAGTCCTCAGGTGTTGAAGGTCATCACAGATTTCATGCCCACATATTCAAGCTGATTAATTTGCAACTGAACCACCAAATTCTCCCAGTGTTATTGCTTTATTGTTTCACCCAACCCAAACATATATCGTAATTGAAAAAAACTGAATTGCTGAAAGTGCAATATAGTAAAGTGGAAATAATATGCACACCTTTACAGGATTGTATTTATAGAAAATTGGTGATGCAGGGCATGCAAGATGGTAAATCTGATCAACCTCAACCAACAGTGGTTCTGTGACATCTGTAGAGGAGACAAATAAGAATACAGCAGAACCATGTCAATGGAAATAAACTTTGGAAAATCAAAACTACAAACCAGAGGAAACAAATAAGCAGACACTACATCACGTTGGAAGGCAACATGCAAGGGACTTTTACTATAGACTTCTATACTTGGAGCAATGCCATGAAATTTTAAAAGCTTTTTTGGGAAATGGGAAAATAAACCACAATAATATCTCAGAACCAAATAAAACTAATATTCGTAATTCTGTTTCAATTCTTAACTGAAACTCTACACTTGCATCTACTTGTCATTTTTATTAGAAATCTTTCATGTTTGTTAGAATAGTTAATTAATTAGGGTTTCCTATTTGTGTTATGTTTCCTAGTTTGGTTTATTTCCTATTGTTCCCTATATAAAGGAACCTCCTATTGTAATTCATAATCAAGTTATTCTCAATAATAGAATTCTATTTTAGAAACTCAACATGGTATCAGAGGCAGGTTAGGTTAGATTCGAGCCATGTGGCTTTGCCCACTCGCTAATTATGGTTTAGCGGGTTAGATTCGAGCCATGTGGCTTTGCCCACTCGCTAATTATGGTTTAGCAAGTGGGCAAGGCAAAAACAAGGCAGGGCAAGGGAAAAAAGGTTTCTGAATTACTGTTCATAGCGCACTATTTACGCGCACTGTTCACAAAATACTGTTCACGTGCACTGTTCATCCCAAATTTTCCAGATCTGTTTCTTGTTCAAGCATTCTCCGGTGACCGTTTTTAGTCACCTCCACTCTGGAAAGGCTCGTAGGCCTTCAACAAGTTTCTTTCAAACAGTTTGAGGAGATTTCTGTCCTCACCGCCGACAAGTGATGCTTATGTAGCTCAAAGCCCAGCCGATTTGATTGTCATCCCGTCTCTGTCAACCGTGTGTGAGTTCCACGCGCCGCCACACACCTTGGATGCTTGTTCGCCAAGTTTTCTGCTCCACTGATTTTGCTGAGTTTGCATCGTCGTAGTTGCTTGAAATTGTTTCGCACCGACGTAGTTGCTTGAGAAAGTTTAGTGATTCTTCTTAAAAATCACCTTCGCACCATCGTTATGTGACGTAGTTGCCGCACCGTCATTATATGACGTAGTTGCTTGAAAAGTTTGGTGATTAATCTTAAAATCTCCTTGCACCGTTGTTATGCGACGAGTTGCCGCACCGTCATTATATGACGTAGTTGCTTGAAAAGTTTTAGTGATTCTTTTTAAAATTCACTTGTTTTCATGTCCGTATAATCGGTATGATTGAAGCCGTCGTTGTTCGACGGAGATGTTAGCTTTCCTATTATTCTTGCTTCACGTGCATGACTTGTGTTACACGGTTTGCACGTGATTGGGAGTGTTAGAATAGTTAATTAATTAGGGTTTCCTATTTGTGTTATGTTTCCTAGTTTGGTTTATTTCCTATTGTTCCCTATATAAAGGAACCTCCTATTGTAATTCATAATCAAGTTATTCTCAATAATAGAATTCTATTTTAGAAACTCAACAATGTTGATTACTGAGGTCAAGTAACTTTCACATAGCTCAAACTTAGGTAGTGTTTGATAAAGATGTTTGGGAATGCATTAGAATCAAGTAAATGAATTCTAATTCCAATATGAACAACTTATCCAGACGTGATCTTAATGGTTATTTACCTTGCTAAACACTAATCATCTCTTGCAAATGAATCAACTTTTATCATCTTAGTTACAAATACATAAATGTCTAAACCATGCAATGACAAATCTGATGCACAGTTCGATACAACTTCTCACATTTTCAATTGCAATTTGCATCAACAACATGTAAAGAAAGCAAGAGAGTAGATAAAAACTTGAAATTGATCAAAATATAGTGTAGGCTCCTCTTTGCTCGGCAGGTTAGAGTTTTGTAGTAGAACAATATTATCCCAAATCCTAGTTAGAAAACTAAGTAGAAGCCAGATCATATATCAAATCAAATTACAGAGATAGTATAAAAAGCATATGGGTGGGATAAAGTTATATTGTAAGAGCAGCAAAAACAGTAAACAAAAGTGAAGTTAGCACATTACTTTAAGGGTGGATTATAGGAACATAAAAAAAAGAAGGATAAACTACCATGACGGATGAGCTCAAATCTCGGATGACCAATCCATTTCTTGAGATTTTCTTTTGACCCAGTGAAGTAATTATCAGCGACGATTACCTGAGAGAAAGGCAGAGGCACATTATTGCATTGAACACAATCATCTACTACTACAGAGAATTCCCAAATACATGACGAATTGTAGCCTGATCTATTGGTATTTGGAAGTGTGTTCCTCCAACTTCCTAGAATAGTACAATGAATACAAAGTAATGCATAGTCAGATGAGAAAAAAGAGAAACAGAATGAACTGTTTACCTCATTCTTTTCATTTTCCATCAATCTGTCCACCAAGTGAGAACCAATGAATCCAGCACCTCCCGTAACCAAAATTCTCATATTGGACTGTCATGAATAATAAAATTTATAATTAGTCATTGAACAGCTAACCAGTAGAGACTTTGTAAGTAAGAGGAATTTCAACATAATCACTCAATTTTTTGTTGTTCAAAGAAGTTAGATCCATTATACTAGTGCTGATACACAAGATCTGCCAAGGTGTCAAAGATTTTTTTCCAGCATTCATAACTTGTCAGATTCAAATGTAAGACACTGTCCATTTCAGCGATCTGATGGTTTTGGTAACAAAATTACGAAAGGGCAGTGATATGATACATGTCAAACCCTTCTCACCTACATTCAGCAGGAGCATACACTGTACCGATGCATTGCATGTAATATAAACAAATCTATTTTGCAATCTTCAACATTAATCAGACCTTAAGGCTGAACTGAAACCTAAAATAATGCTTTAAATAACACAAATTCTCAATGAAAGATAATTATTTTCAATATCAGATGACATATGCATTACAAATATGCAAAAAAGACGCATGCAAGAAATCAAACGCGGACATCGTTTCAACTACCACTCAACAGTTCAATGGAAATCACCTGAAAAAATTTAGAATTTCGCAGAGGCGATGGGTTTGGAGGAGGCTTTGTTGTTTTAAGGCTATCTCCGTTTGAGGAACTGTTTGCCATAGCTCAGATCCCCTCTTTAAACCCTGTACCAACCACAATTCAACAAACCCATCAATTTCCACAGGTAAACACATTACCCTACACGGCTACACGCAAAACGAGCATTAATGTCATCAACAGAGAGCTAGAATAGACACGAGATCCAAATTTGTTCTACAGAGCAAACAGGCAAATTGATTTCTAGACCAAATACAGAAAAATGCACACACCCTTTTGACAAAAACCTAGAACGAGTTGAGGTTCCGAAAATCAGAGACTCTGTATTTATAGTCTCAGGACAGAACAATTCTACAAAAAATAATAATTCTAAACTCTCCCCACCAAAATGACCGATAAATAAATAAATGGGAAGCTTCGTAATCACGAAAAGCACATAAGTCAGTTTCACGATAGATGCTCAATCACAACAACAGAAACAGCAATCGCAGCTCACCTAACCTAACAAATCTCATTACGAGGAAAATATATACTAATTAGTACATGAAATGAAAATCTTGTTACCGTGCCTTGTCGTTAAGGGTAGAAAATCTAGGGTTTGGGGCGAGCTGATTTAAAAGATGAAATAATTGGGGATTTACAGTGAGATTTGATGAAGAAATAGTAGAGAAGAGAGTCAGAAGCTTGCGTTGTTTATAAGGAAACGTAACTTGGAAAAAGCCACGCGTGGGTGCATGAATATCATAAATACACCATTTGTTAAGGAAATTTAATTTATTTTCTGTGATAAGATCAATTTAATTGTGTTTGGATTGTATTGTATTATATAAATATTGGATTGGATAAGAGTGACATGCTAAGGTGAGGAGAAAATCACATGAAAACTTAGGTACATAAAGATTCTATAAATGATTAATGAAAAAGGTTTAAACATTATTAATTAGTTAAGTGATGGTGCAAAACGTGTTGGGAGTTAGTTCATGCTTTGCTGTTTGGTCGTTGGAGATTTGTTTTAAATAATAAAAAAAATGGAGAGGGAAATGCAGAAGAGTCTTTGATTAAGTAATTTATATTTAGTGTTATTGTCCAAATGTATTGCTGTTTAGACTTGATATCCAGTGACTAGGCTTTATACTGAAGAACTAGGAGGCAACAAATTTTAATCATAAATGGTTTACTTCTTTTACAATATATATTACCTGGTAAAGAGACCTATCACAAATGTGGCTGTAGTTTAGTGGTAAGAATTCCACGTTGTGGCCGTGGAGACCTGGGCTCGAATCCCAGCAGCCACAAACATGTTTATTTTTGTGTAAGAAGCCTATCTGATCTATAGGCCCAACCCATCTAATACTTTTCCTGCAAAAATGATAATATAAAAAATTCAATATTTAAGAATCGAAACCACTTAAAATCCTTTTTGCTTCCTTCTCTTGTACGGATTTGGGAGAAAATCAGAGCAATGGATTTTATCGCTCATTGTCGAGATTTAGCCCTTGAACGAGGAGGATGCCCATAACCTTGCTTTGGATTTTGTGACTACTATCTTATGGTGCCCTTTTTCAGTTTTCTCTTTTTGATCTCCTTTACATGTTTCTTTTCTTGTCCACAGGTTTGTTCTCTAACTCACTTGTATATAGCGGCTGTTGATCATTTTTCTAGATCTCCTTCCCTTTCCTTCGCATACTCTTCATTTTTGGTGATAAAAAGTCATGTCATATTCTTACCTATTGATAAAAGATAATTCAACACATTTAATATCATTATAACTAAATAAATAGATAATTACATAAATCAAATTTCATTTCATATTCATAATTAGTGTCAATCATCGTATAAGAATGAGATGAACGGTGGAGATGTCAGAATTTGTACTAAATTTAATTAGTTCCATTATATTTAGGTATTGTGGTTTTTTCAAATTTGAATCCTTCGGGTTTTCAACAATACAATCGGGAGCAACCGAACAAATTGTGAATTGAACCCATGGTGTCTGATGTGATCCGACGTGACATGTTAGATTGGATTCCGGTTATACTATACTCTCCCAATTTGAACTGCATATATACCCTGTTTGACTAGAGATCAAAGTTCATGTAGTTCGTCATGCATCCAAAACTTATTTTGAGATTGTCATGTACCCAAAACTTATTTTGTGAACGTTATGTGTCCAAAACTCTTTTTAGGAACGACATATACCTAAAACATATTTAGGCAACGAAGTGTACCCAAAACTTATTTTGGAAACGAGCTAAAATTCATTTTGGACTTTTTATATAGTATAAATTAAAACATCAAATGTTCTATTATATCCAAAACGATTTTTTTTGTGAAGGTAGAAGCGAATTTTATTAATTAAATAGCAACTAACCCGGCATCAAGCCGGACAGCTGAAGTTACAGTTGGTGGGACAGACCCCTCACCATAATCATTACTACTGTTAGTTAAAGCAAACATGGTCAATTCGTGAGCCATTTGATTACAAGTAAAACAAAGAACACATGTTCCGATAGTGGGTAGTACGCAACACCGTTCGATAATGATTCCTCCAAAGTTGTGCAGCTCAACCTGTTTAGCATCACGTAGAGCCACGACCTCCAGCTCATACGGATGGAGAAATCTCGTGATCTTGCTGCAAAATGCTTTACACAGGCATCCATGATAACTCCGGAGACCAATCGACTCGAACCAGTTAGCTTCATGCAGAGTCACGGCCTCTAACTCATACGGATGGAGAAACCCCGTGATCTTGCTGCAGACTGCTTTAAACCATCTTCCTCGATCAACCATGCGATCAATATGGGCATCGCGAAATTCAAATTCTCCCAGCACATTAGGTTTAACCCGATCAACCCATCGACACCAGGGACCCCTCTTTTCCTTACAGTACCGATCACAATAGGACACACATATGACGCATTGAATCTTAAGCAAACCGAGTACCACTAGTTCGGTGTGCTTGCATGAGTCTGCCCACCGATGCCAGATAATTTCATATCCCTCCCAATACCGATTTACCAACCAATCAAAACCGCTGGTTCCCACGTATTGAAGCTTAAGCAAGCCGAGACCCCCTAATTCGGTATGCTTACATGAGTCTGCCCACCGACGCCAGATAACACCAGTTCCCTCCCAGTACCAATCTACCGTCGCAACCCAAGCTCGCCCCACCTGCAATTCCGTTCTCAACCCCACCGCATTCGACTCCGTTCCTGCCATCCCACTAGATCTGTTTCCTTCACCGCCAGCTGTTGTCGTAGCTACCACCGCAAGATCCGGAACTGTAGCCGTACTAGAAGCCCTCACAGACGGAGCTGTGCCGCCGTGAGACATCGTCGATTTTCGACGAACAACCCAAATCGCCACGGACGAAGGGTACAAACCGCAAAGAAAACCCTACCGCCGACTAGGGTTTTTTTGAAACCCTGCGCCATATCCAAAACGATTTTGATATAACTGTATAATTGTATTATATTAGACAATATTTAAACCAATTATAATAATAGATAATCGCGTCATCTACTTATTAACAATGTGCATCACCTTAGGTTTCTCCATTAATTGCAGAACGACATAAATTCATGCAAGTGCATCCACATCATATGGAATCGTGAATTTATAGGGAGTAAAGGGGATATGAACCATTGATACCTCTCTTTGTGTCCGAAACACACGATGAAGTAATAGCAAGAGTAACAGGTACTCGTCAATTTCACCTTTGCAAATTTATCAATATGGATCAAAATGGCCTCATCTTTATCAATCTATCATTTGTGATTGGTGGCACATTTCTGCACTCCCTTTTCATATGAATCACGACCACGCTTAATGGTCATTAATTGTCAGCTTGGAGAGATCAACTCTTTTTCTTTCTCAAACCTTCATCTCGTGACCTTTCCATACTTTTTGGAGTCCGTTAGGTATGTAAACGAGCCGAATTGAAATTCTATTTGGAAAGGTTCGACTCGTTTCGCAAAAGAAGTATTCGGCTTGAATTCGACTTGGGCTCAAATGAGCTTATGCAACTAAACTCGAACTCAGTTCGACTAATTTTTAATTTAAATATTCATAAAAAATTAAAATAAAATAAAATATATATAGTTCATTAATTATTAAAGGGAAAACTCCATTTACCTCCCTTGTAGTTTGTCTGATTTTCACTTAACTCCAAAAAAAGATAAAGTCATTTTGTAGACCCCCAACTTTACTAACGTCTCATTTAAGCTCAATGGTGTTAGTTTTTGGTCAAAAGTCAACCATTTTTTTTGTGAAAATGATATAAATACCCTTTATCCCTCTGATAATGTTCATGAGAGCAAGGTACCGAGACCATATGGCCTTCTTCTCCGTGTTTCTCTGCTCCCTCCCCTCTTCTCCCTCAGCGGCGGCGCCACATCTTGGTCGGCTCGGTTCACGCCCACGTGCTCGCGCTTAACCCTAATT
This sequence comes from Geranium rotundifolium, assembly GCA_963920655.1. Lineage (NCBI taxonomy): Eukaryota > Viridiplantae > Streptophyta > Magnoliopsida > Geraniales > Geraniaceae > Geranium > Geranium rotundifolium. The sequence goes on along the minus strand of OY987317.1, from coordinate 26,734,117 downwards.
TGCTCTGCGCGGTCGTCTCGGCCCCCCCAATCGTCTTACGCTTCACCGTCCTCGCCATGAATCTGAACTGGTTTCAGCCCTGAAAGCAAAAGTGTCACTGGGTTTCAGCGCCTCGACCGAGATTGAGCAGGTTTGCAATCCAATACCCCGACCGATGATGTTTATGGGTTCAGGCCGAATCCAACCAAACCCGGGATCCACTCTCTCAACAAGCTCCTCATAAGTCCACTGAAAACCGGGCGATGACGAGTCACCACGACGCCATCGTCTTCTACGAGGACGAGGTCGAGGCAGAGGCCTTTTGGGGAAAAAGATAGACGACCTCAAGGACGAGAGAAGCATAGGAGTGGTCGACGAAGACGAGCTTGGAATCGGCATGGAGAAGTTGGACGGAGACGGTGCGAGCTCGAGGCAGAAGTTGATATTGTTGGGGCAATAACCACAATTACGTCGTAGCAGACAATGTAGATGACAGAAGAGATCGAGGAGGCCAGCTGGAGGCATCGACGGTGAGTGTAGGACCGTGTGTGTGTCGTGGAGTCGTAGATCACGGAGGGGCAGTCGTCGTACACGGTGGCAAATCAATCCAGGAAGGCCAGAGGGGTTAGAGGGGAAGAATTGGGTGCGCTCGGTTTCATATGTTCCATTTTTAAGCACTAAGAGAGACTGTTTGACACTAAGATTGACTGATCAATTTGGGAGCTTAAAGTTATATACAATGGAAAGAGAAGGGATAAGATTTCACAAAAATATAATTGAATGAACTTTTGGTTAGAATATTTATAATATTCATGTGACTTTCATATCCAACGATAAACTTTAATATAATAGCCGACACCGCGATGGACCAGTCTCGATAAATGTAATTAAAGTTTGGGAAATATTATTTCCCTCCCACCTTACTCTAACTTAAATTAAAGTTGAGTTGTTTATCACATAAAAGAATAATCAAATACATTCATATAAATAAATAATCAAGAACACGTGTACATGTGGATAAGAGATGATCAAATGCATTAGTTATCAAATGCATAAATTATTTCATGTATTGTACACGTAGATGAATTGGTTATTGAAGTGCATGGATGTGAATATCAAGAATCTCCTATAAATGGAGAATGTGTGAACAACATCAGAGAGTTGGAAATACATTATCGTTTCTTTCTTTCCATCAAATATAAGAACATTAAAGAAGAGAGTTAAGGAGAAGAAAACGTGAAGTTATCAAGGCAACACACATACTATTCCGGCATGGATCAAGTTAAGTTCTTCATACTTGCTTATGTATTATTTATGTTGAATTAATACAAGTCTAAGATCATATATTAATGATATGATGATCACATGATTATAGATCATATTAATGAGAAATTATGATTACATTTGGTACATAGCAGGTTGTAGACTTGATTAATTCACCTATTAAAGTGTTTTACAAATCAAGAATCATGCTAGTGTGTATGTGTTGTATTTATTTACTTCTGCCAAATTATTTTGTGTAGAATAAATTTATCTCTACATGAATTATGCATATGTCAGTATATGCATAATTGTTTATGCATGTATTATGCATAAGTCAATCTCTGCATGAATGTTTATGCGTGTATTTTGCATATGTCAATTTTGGATTATGTATATAATGTTATATATTAATTATGCATGTAAAGAAGTGTATTTTTATAATGCATGAATTAGTATATATGTGATATATGTTTAATACATGTATAATAGTGTTAGATACATATTTAATAATGTTAGTCACCAGAGTGGCCTTGTTGTGCTTACCGGTTCTTTATATATTTTAAAGAACACAACATGTTAGTCACCAAAGCATTGGTGCTCATCTTGACAGAGCATTGGTTCTCATCAATTCGAGAAATTTCAACACAATCAATATGAGGATAAATATCGAAGTTAGGAACAAGACGTTCCATGTTCTTATTTCTAAATGTGTTTCATCCAGTCTTCTCGTCACTTCAGGCACCGGATCGAATTTCAGGCGGCTTCAATCTCTCAATGACAATCTTATTTCCTCTGTTGTGTCTTCGTCGGAAAATTTTTCCGCCCTTGATGGCTTGGAGAAGGGCGGGCTTGGTGGGTTTCCTTCATCGGCGTTGAATTCATGGTCGCCTTGCTCGCCGCCGTTGGTTAGCTCCGGTGTTGTTGGTCCCGGAGTTGCTTCATGTTCTGGCATTCCTTATGCCGGAGTTGGTTCACCTTCTGGGTTTGGTGTCGCCTCGTTCTATGGTGTTGGCGGCGCCATCTCTCCTGTCAGAGAGGACGCTTCGGTGACTGTGTCCTCGTGCGATTTCAAGGATAGGGTTTCAGTTCTGAATCTGATTGCGTCTCCCAATAGCACGCATATTGAAAGAAAAGCATTCAATATCAACGTACCACATGGAGGAATTTTTAGGGTTCCAATCAACTAACTTCATGCCCATACAGGAAATTAACCTCAAAAGTCCATATAAAATAAGAATCTTATATGATCATTGATTGATCATAAGAAAATATACATTTGTTTTGAAATCTCTTGTCACTAAAACTAATTCAGTGACCTCTAGAGAACGTCCACACAGGAAGAGCAATCCGAAGATACTTGCTACGATCCTTGATAGAAGACCGAAGCAAGCAAAACGGGAAGGAAGAGAGAGGGAGGGGCCGACCGGCCAAGGAGAGAGAGGGGGGCAAGGGTTTTTTTTTCTTGGAAAAATTTCTTATAATTAAAATCTGAAAATTTTCCCTTTTATATCTCTCTTTAAGTATTAATTAATTAAAAACCTTAATGGGCTTAAAACCCAAAGCTTATTAATTAATTAAGTAGAGAAGCCATTCTTGCTTAGCCCAATCTAGCTAGGCCTATTTAGCTGAATTTAATTAATTAAATCTATTGGTTTAGATTCTAATTAATTGGTCCAGCTAAACCGTTCTTGATTTCCAGTTTAATCATAAACCGAAATCAGTCTAATCCGATTTAATCCAAAACCAGAAATTATCTCTCTTGTGATTCCTCTTCATGATTCCATTCGTTTTACTCAACCTTTAGTGTGTGACCCTCTAGGCTCACGACACGTTGGCGGACTGGTAAAATTACAATTTTACCTTTTCCATCATGAGTGACCTCTAGCAAGACATCATGATTACCCAACACTTATGATTATCGAGATTTGGCTTAACCTTGTCGTACATGAAACTATCATTTTATCCTCTTGATATCTTGACAACAACGAGGCATAGACAAGTCATCCTCGTTCTATTGTCATGTTTCTTTATCTGAGTTAACTGAATTGTGACTGATACTCTGTATCGGTTGCATGCCCGTGCTATTATATTTCAGTTGTACTCATCAAGTGGCCTAAACTGATATCTGCTCACACGTCCGTATGAGGGATAAATCCTTCAGCGATCTATTGAGTCAACTCACGTGACTCGTGATCGAGCCAATCACAGTCGTTATTGTAACCATGTCACATGAGACGTTAGGCTGAGTCAAACTCGTCACTCATCACATAGTGACCTCAAAGATTCTTCCGTCTAAGGATGTGATTTCACGTACCGACATATGAGTATGTTCATGACTGTATTTATATAACATACTCACGATCGGGTCGTCCTATATCACCCTGTCTGGCGATATTATGATCTAACTCCGGCCCCCTTTGGCCATAATTAGTAGAGCGTGATCATTTAGATTTAGCCTCATACCGATCGTTTCTTATGAAGCTATTCTGATCGGGGACGACTTAAGTATGATTTTATCTGATCTGTAGATCTACAATTATGTGTTGACACATCAATGATACAAATCAAATCATACTTAAGATATTACTACAACACTTAGTAATATAAATGCCAATTTTATTTCAACTAATAATCTTATTACATGAGTAGATTGAAAATACATTGTGTTGTAATATCTTATTACTTAAGATACATGAGTATAAAGATTATTAGTTGAAATAAAATCAATCACGCTCTACTGATCATGGCCAGAAGGGGGGCCAGAGTTAGGTCATAGTATCACCAGTAAGGGGTGATATAGGACGACCCGATCATGAGTATGTCACACAGACACAATCATGAACATACTCATATGTCGGCACATGAAATCACATCCTCAAACAGAATGACCATTGAGGTCACTGTGTAATGAGTGACGAGTTTGACTCAGTCTAACGTCTCCTATAAAAGGGTTACAATAACGACTATGATTGGCTCGATCACGAGTTACATGAGTTGACTCAATGGATCGCTGAAGGATTTATCCCTCATACGGACGTGTGAGCAGATATCAGTTTAGGCCACTTGATGAGTACAACTGAAATACAATAGCATGGCCATGCAGTCGATACGTAGTATCAGTTATAATTCAGTTAAGTCAGAATCAAGAAACAGGACAATGGAACGAGGATGACTTGTCTATGCCTCGTGGTTGTCAAAGATATCAAGAGGATAAAAGGATAGATTTATATACGACAAGGTTAAGTCTAAATCTCGATAATCACAAGCGTTGGTTAATCATGATGTCTTGCTAGAGGCCACTCATGATGGAAAGGGTAAAATGTTAATTTTACCAGTCCGCCGACGTGTCGTGAGCCTAGAGGGTCATACACTAAAGGTTGAGTAAAACGGATGGAATCATATGGAGGAATCATGAGAGAGACAAAATCCGGTTTTGGATTAAACCGGATTGGACCGATTTTGGTTTAGGACTAAACCGGAAATCAAGAACGGTTTAGCTGGACCAATTAATTATAATCTAATTAAATAAATTTAATTAATTTAGCTAAACTGGGCCTAGCTAGAATGAGCTTCTCTACATGATTAATTAAAAGCTTCAGGCTTTAAGCCCATCAAGGCCTTTAATTAATTATTGCCTAAAAAGGTTTATAAAAGGAAAATTTTCATATCTGAAAATTAAGGAAAAATATTTTCCAAAACCCTAGCCTCTCTCTCTCTCTCTCTCTCTCTGGCGGACCGGCCCTCTTCTAGTAAGGATCGTTGTGAGTATCCCCAGATTGCTCTTCCTATTTAGTAACAAAGAGATTTTAATTTAAGGTAATATTCGAATTTATTCTAGCCTAGATCTCATGATCATGTAAGATCCGTATTAAAACATGGAACTTTGAGGTTAATTTCTTGTATGGGCATGAAATTAATTTATTGGAACCCTCAAATAATTCCTTCAATGGTCAGGATTAATCGTTGGAATTTTTTTTTTTTGCTGAAAAATTAATTTGATCGAGCAAGATCGGGATCGAGACCCGTGGAAGGCCGAAGCTAGCCGAGAGGCTAACCCCGGCCGAACCATGGGCCGATCGGCTGGAACGGGAAGGCCGACCAGTTCTGCCCGTGGCAGATCTAGCCGAGCCTCTCGGCTCCGGCCAGGGGAGGGCCTCGGTCCGACAAAGTACGGCCAGGCGGCCCGCCTCGGCCAGCCCTCACGGGCTGGTCGGTCACGGCGCGGCCAGCCCTGGCGGCTAGGGTTTTGGCCGAACCCTAATTGGCCCTCGGGTCAATTTTGGTTCGGTCAAACCGAATGGATTTGGGTCAGAACCGACCCAGAAAAATCCAGAATTTTTCAGCGATAATTAATTAAAATTTCAGACCGGTTCGGTTTCGATAAACTAGAGCGTGAACCGATTTAATTCAGAAATTAACCGGTTCAAGAAAACAATTTCGATAAGCCGTATTTTATGATTTAAATCAAGATAAAATTGGAATTAATATGTTTGCTTGATAACATGGTTGTTTGATAACATGATTGTTTGATAACGCGGAGTTTGCAATATGATTGCTAAGTTAGCCCGATTTTAGGATTTAATTTCGGTTTGCAACCAGCGAGTTGCTTATGGATTGTAATTTAATTGTGATATGCGTGTCAATGCATTTATTTTATTTAAATTAAATGTAATTACAAAGTCTCAAGACGAGAAGAACCGAAGAGAATGACTGTAATCCTGAGGAGGCGTGGAGCCAGTGTGAGTCCAGGAGAATGGGGAAAGACAAGACCTAGTATAGGTTTTAGTTTATTCCAGTAGGGTTAGCGGGCTAGCTAAAGCAAATTTACATTTATGTTTATGAATGTATGGTTGAATATATGATTTAATTTTCATAAGTTCATGTTAATTAGATCATCACCCACGCGTGTAAAGATTAATAATAATAAGTTAATCTCGCACATGTAAACCGGAATTGAAAGTGTCTATACATGGATTTGTAGATGATAATTTCAAATTAAGATCAAATAATGATCAGTGATAATGGACATTTAAAAGGCAAGTAATTTCAAGTCAAGCTAGATACCGCCCACTTTTCATCACTTCAATTAGTTCTCAGACTCTTAGGTGAATACGATTAACGTGGATCCATGAGAATGGGTTCTAATAGAAGATGGACTAATTTGCATGGGTACGTGCGCATTAGCGTAGTAATCATGCAGATTGGACCATGCGTTGAAAATTGGTTGACTTGACTGCGATTCTCAAATGATATGAGCCAGGGTATCAGATATAGGGCAATGTTGTATACATAAAATGTATAAGCCCTAGCCAAGAATCACATGGAATTGTGAAAAGACTGGACTGTCCTACTCTAATGTTCAAAACTGGGGCGATGAGATTAACTCACTTCAGTTTTGGGTATGCGGAGATCTTGGTTTAGATTCAGACACAAGAATCAGAAATGTTCATAATCAAGTATCTCTCACTTCAACTTAATTAAGAATCTGATCGAATTTATTTTCATGTATAGATTAATGGCACGTCGCAACCCAAATCAACACGTTCTGGCAGTGAAGCCTTAAAGTCTCTTCTGTCGAGTGAAAGGCTGACAGGGACAACCTTCCTAGTTTGGGAGAAGAACCTGAAGCTTGCTCTTCAGTATGACAGACATGAGTATATCCTTACAGATAAGCCTTTAAAAGAGCCTGCAGATGATGCTAGTGAGGCCGATAAGAACGCTTATGACAAGTACATAAGCGATCGACAAGATGTTGGCATCCTCATGGTCGGGTCCATGGAAAATGACACCCAGGACCAGTTCATGCATCTCATGGGAGATCCCCAAGAGATGATGGAGGAAATAAAAATATACCACCAAAAGAATGCTCGTGTCGAAAGATACGACACTCTTAGGGAGTTATTTTATAGCAGGCTGAATGCTGGTGAGGCAGTGAGCCCACATGTCCTAAAGATGAAGCGGCTCTTTGATCGATTGGCCAGTCTAGGTCACAAGTTCACAGAGCAGCTGAAATCAGACATAGTCTTGATGTCGCTTCCAAAGGTTTATAGAGATGTGATCACAAATTACAATCTCCATAATATGGAAAAGACTATCAAGGAACTACATGAGATGTTGGTGGCAGCAGAGAAAAATCTCAAGGGCAAGACCCCTGAGGTTCTGATGGTCAATAAGGGTGTCAGCTTCAAAAGAGTTGGCAAACCTACTGGCAAGTTATCAGGACATTCCAATAAGGGCAAGGCACCAGCAGTGTCAGGTAAGGGTAAGGCGTCAATGCACCTAACTGGGCAGATAAGGGCACTTAGAGGTCCGAGGATCCAAGCGGTTCCTAGAACCGAAGGGAGCACTCTCAGAGGTAGTCTGTTACTACTGCCACCAGCCAGGTCATTGGAAGAATGATTGCAGGCAGCACAAGAAATATGTGAAGAGCTTGCAGAAGGGAGGACACCCTTCAGGACCTAGATCAGGTATTTACGTTGTTGAGTATAATCTCAACGTTACTTTCTCAGATACATGGGTAGTTGATACCGGAGCAGAAACTCACATTTGTGTTAATCTGCAAGATTTTGGAAAGTAAGAAGCTCCTTGGGAAAGGTGAGCGGGATCTGAGAGTCGGAGACAACAGTTCGGTGTCAATGACGTCAACGACGACTGTCGGTTCTGTTAGTCTTAGGATGCCCACAGGGCTTATTTTAGTTTTGGACGATGTATTATGTGTACCTACATTTAGTAGAAATATTATTTCAGTGTCCAGTTTGGACAAACTTGGTTTTGTATTTGCCATAGACAATGGCTTATTTACTTTATCAAGAAATAATATCGTTTATGGCACTGCATCTATGGTTGGTGGATTATATATTTTAAATATTGATAACACTAACTACAGTTCAAACTATAAAGGAAATAAGAGGTTGAAGTCGAATGACTTAAACCAGACAGTGATGTGGTATTGTCGTCTAGGCCACATAGGCGAGAAACGCGTCTCGACACTTCATAAGTGTGGGCTATTAAGCCCGTTTGAATTCACACCAATCGAGAGATGAGAATCTTGCATTATGGGAAAGATGACAAAGGCGCCTTTTGGCGGCTTAGGTGAAAGGGCGAGTGATCTCCTGGGCCTAATACATTCAGACGTATGTGGGCCCATGAGTACACAAGCCAGGAGAGGTTTTAGATACTTCATAACCTTTACTGACGATTTCAGTAGGTATAGGTATGTCTATTTAATGAGACATAGGTTGAAATCCTTTGATAAATTCAAGAAATTCTAGAATGATGTACTGAACCAGATTGGTAAAACTATAAAGACACTTTGTTCCGATCGAGGTGGCGAGTATTTAGATCATGAATTTCTCAGTCACCTAAGGGATAACGGTATACTCTCATAATTCACTTCGCTAGGAACCCCTCAGCTGAATGGTGTTTCTGAACGGAGGAACAGAACTGTGCTTGACATGGTTCGTTCCATAATGAGTCACGCCGACCTTCCAGTATCGTTCTGGGGCCATGCCCTAGAAACGACCGCATCCATTTTGAATCGGGCACCTACAAAGGCAGTGGAGACTACTCCATTTGAGGTTTGGCAAGGGAAAGCTCACAAGCTGTCTTTCCTCAAAATCTGGGGGTGCGATGTTTACGTCAAGTGGTTGCTTGGTGATAAACTCGAACCCAAGGCAGATAAGTGTGTCTTTGTAGGGTACCCCAAAGGAATCATGGGGTACTATTTCTACGAACCCGAAGAGAAAAAAGTCTTTGTTGCTCGAGGTGGGGTTTTCTTGGAAAGAGAATTCTTATCCAAGAATCCTAGTGGGAGTCTTGTGCTTCTTGGAGAAATTCGAGAAGACACGAAACAACCTAAAGAGGATATAGAGGTACCTAATGAAGTAAATGATCCAAGTCCTATTCCAACAGGAACTCCTGTAGGACCAAGGAGGTCTTAAAGATCTCGTCAAACCCAGTTAGATATGGTTTCTTAGCCACAGAGGGTAATGACTTGATAGTTGTAGATCAGGATGATCCCGCAACAGTTCAACAAGCATTGGCCAGTCCCAACTCAAAAGAATGGCATAACGCCATGGATGAGGAAATGAAGTCCATGAAAGACAATCAGGTATGGAACTTAGTAGACAGCACACCTGGGATAAAACCCATAGATTGCAAGTGGATATTTAAGTTAAAGACAAATATGGACGGAAAGCCTCAGACTTACAAAGCAAGACTGGTTGCAAAAGGTTATCGTCAAGTCCAAGGCATGGACTATGATGAGACTTTTTCGCCAGTAGCGATGATTAATTCAATTCGGATGATGTTAGTCATTGCAGCATATTTCGATTACGTGATATGGCAAATGGACGTCAATACCGCATTCCTTAACGGGAATTTGCATGAGGATGCCTATATGACGCAGCCAGAAGGTTTTGTCGATCTAGAACATCCCGAAAAGGTGTGTAAGCTGCAACGATCCATTTATGGGTTGAAGCAAGCTTCCAGGTGTTGGAACTTACGGTTCGATGAAACCGTAAAAGAGTTCGGGTTCATCAGAAATCCAGATGAACCCTGTATCTACAAGAAGAGCAGTGGGAGTAACATAGTGTTCCTGGTGCTGTATGTCGACGATATACTGATCATGGAAAACAACGTCCCAACCTTGCTTGAGACCAAAGCTTGGTTAGGGAAATGTTTCTCCATGAAGGACTTAGGAGAGGCCGCTTACATTCTAGGGATCAGGATCTATAAAGATTGATCCAAGAGATTTTTAGGCCTAAGTAGAGATAATCTACGTTTCAACGCGTGATAATCTAGCTGACCCCTTAATTAAGGCACTACCGCAACCTAAGCATGAGGAGCATGTCAGTGGAATGGGTTTATATGTGAATACCAATTGGGTCTAGGGCAAGTGGGAGACTGTTGGGTCTTTGTGCCCTAGCACAATGTATTTTTAATCTATTCATGTAATAAGATTATTAGTTGAAATAAAATCGGCATACATATTACTAAGTGTTGTAGTAATATCTTAAGTATGATTTGATTTGTATCTTTGATATGTCAACACATAATAGTAGATCTACAGATTAGATAAAATCTTACTTGAGCATTCCCCGATCAGAATAGCTTCATAAGAAGCGATCGGTATGAGGCTAACTCCAAATGATCACGCTCTACTGATCATGGCCAGAAGAGGGCCAGAGTTAGGTCATAGTATCACCAGACAGGGGTGATATAGGACGACCCGATCATGAGTATGTTACATAGACACAATCATGAACATACTCATATGTCTGCACATGAAATCACATCCTCAGACAGAATGACTATTGAGGTCACTATGTAATGAGTGACGAGTTTGACTCAGTCTAACGTCTCCTGTAAAAGGGTTACAATAACGGCTGTGATTAGCTCGATCACAAGTTACATGAGTTGACTCAATAGATCGCTGAAGAATTTATCCCTCATACGGACGTGTGAGCAGATATCAGTTTAGGCCACTTGATGAGTGCAACTGAAATACAATAGCATGGTCATGCAGTCGATACATAGTATCAATTATAATTCAGTTAACTAAGAATCAAGAAACAAGACAATGGAACGAGGATGACTTGTCTATGTCTCGTGGTTGTCAAAGATATCAAGAGGATAAAAGGATAGATTCATGTACGACAAGGTTAAGTCGAAATCTCGATAATCACAAGCGTTGGGTAATCATGATGTCTTGCTAGAGGCATCTCATGATGGAAAGGGTAAAATGGTAATTTTACCAGTCCGCTGACGTGTCGTGAGCCTAGAGGGTCACACACTAAAGGTTGAGTAAAACGGATGGAATCATATGGAGGAATCATAAGAGAGACAAAATCCGGTTTTGGATTAAACTAGATTAGACCGATTTCGGTTTAGGACTAAACCGAAAATCAAGAACAGTTTAGCAGGACTAATTAATTATAATCTAATTAAATAGATTTAATTAATTTAGCTAAACTTGGCCTAGCCAGAATGGGCTTCTCTACATAATTAATTAAAATCTTTGGGCTTTAAGCCCATTAAAGCCTTTAATTAATTATTGCCTAAAAAGGTTTATAAAAGGAAAATTTTCAGATCTGAAAATTAAGGGAATTATTTTCCATAAACCCTAGCCGCTCTCATCTCTCTCTCTCTCTTAGCCGACCGGCCACCCTCCCTCCTCCTCTCTCCGTCCGTTTTGCTTGCTTCGATCTTCTAGTAAGGATCGTTGTGAGTATCCCCGGATTGCTCTTCCTGTGTGGACGATCTTTAGAGGTTACTAAATCCAATTTAGTAACAAAGAGATTTGAATCAAAGGTAATATTTAACTTTTGATTCTAGCCTAGATCTCATGATCGATTCATGATCATGCAAGATCCTTATTAATTCGAATATTTGAGGTTAATTTCTTGTATGGGCATGAAATTATTCGATTGGAACCCTCAAATAATTTCTTTAACATCCTCCTGCAAGTTCCCGTTAAGGAACTCGATTTTGACGTCCATTTGCCATATCTCGTAATCAAAATATGCTGCAATGGCCAACATCACTCGAATTGACTTAATCATGACCACTGGTGAAAAGGTCTCATCGTAGTCCATGCCTTGGACTTGACGATAACCTTTTGCAACCAGTCTTGCCTTATAAGTCTGAGGCTTTCCGTCCATATCTGTCTTTAACTTAAATATCCACTTGCATCCTATAGGTTTTATCTCAGGTGTGCTGTCTATTAAGTTCCAGACCTGATTGTCTTTCATGGACTTCATCTCCTCATTCATGGCATTCTGCCATTCTTTGGAGTTGGGATTGGACAAGGCTTGTTGAACTGTTGGGATCATCCTGATCCTCAACGATCAAGTCATTACCCTCTATGGCTAAGAAGCCATATCTGACTGGGTTTTGACGAGATCTTTCAGACCTCCTTGGTCATACAGGAGTTGCTGTTAGAATGAGACTCTGATCATTAACCTCATCGGGTACTTATACATCCTCTAAAGGTTGTTCTATGTCTTCTCTAATTTCTTCTAGAAGCACATGACTCCCATTAACTCTTGGAAAGGAATTCTCTTGAGGAAAGACAACTTCGGAGTCTTCCCATGCCAAACCTCAAATAAAGTGGTCTCCATGGCCTTTGTTGGTGCCCAATTCAAAATGAATGCGGCCGTTTCTAGGGCATGGCCCCAGAAAGATACTGGAAGGTCGGCATGACTCATCATGGAACGAACCATGTCAAGTAAGGTTTTGTTACTCAGTTCAGAAACACCATTCAACTGAGGGGTTATTGGCGGAGTTAGTTCAAGAGAAAACCGTTATCCCTTAGGTGACTGAGAAAATCTTGGTCTAAGTACTCGCCACCTCGATCAGACCGAAGTGCCTTGATACTCTTACCAAACTGGTTCTGTATTTCATTCTGGAATTCTTTGAATTTATCAAAAGATTTCGACTTATGTCTCATCAAATAGACATACACATACCTACTTTAATCATCGGTAAAGGTTATGAAGTATCTGAAACTTCTCCTGGCTTGTGTACTCATGGACCCACATACGTCTGAATGTATTAGGCCCAGGAGATCACTTGCCCTTTCACCTAAGCCGCCAAAAGGCGCCTTTTTCATCTTTCCCATAATACAAGATTCACATCTCTCGATTGGTGTGAATTCAAATGGACTTAACAGTCCACACTTGTGAAGTGCCGAGACGCGTTTCTCGCCAATATGGCCCAGACGACAGTGCCACATCATTGTCTTGTTTAAGTCATCCGACTTCAACCTCTTATTTGCGTTATAGTTTGAACTGTAGTTAGAGTTATCAACATTTAAAATGTACAAACCACAACCATAGATGCAGTGCCATAAACAATATTATTTCTTGATAAAGTAAATAAACCATTATCTATGGAAAATACAAAACCAAGTTTGTCCAAACTGGACACTAAAATAATATTCCTACTGAAATTAGATACACATACAACATCGTTCAAAACTAAAATAATCCCTGTGGGCATACTAAGACTAACAGAACCGACAACCGTCTTTGACACCAAACTGTTGTCTCCGACTCTCAGATCCTGCTCGCCTTTCCTCAAGAGTTTCTTACTTTCCAGATCCGGAAGATTAACACAAATGTGAGTTTCTGCCCTGGTATCAACTACCCATGTATCTGAGAAAGTAACGTTAAGATTATACTCAACAACGTAAATACCTGATCCAGGTCCCGAAGGGTGTCCTCCCTCATGGCAAGCTCTTCACATATTCCTTGTGCTGCATGCAATCCTTTTTCCAATGACCTGGCTGCTGGCAGTAATAACAAATTACCCCTGAGGTCGAAGCATTCCCTTCAGTTCTAGGAACCGGTAGTATCTTCGGACCCTTGGGTACCCTTAACTGCCTAGCTAGGTGCATTAGCGCCTTACCCTTACTCGCCACTGTTGGAGCCTTGCCCTTGTTAGGGTATCCTTGTGACTTGCCCATAGGTTTGCCAACTCTTTTGAAGTTGACATCCTTATTGACCATCAGAATCTCAGGGGTTTTGCCCTTGAGATTCTTCTCTGTTGTCACCAACATCCCATGTAGTTCCTTGATGGTCTTTTCCATATTATGGAAATTGTAACTAGTAATTACATCTCCATAAACCTTAGGAAGAGACATCAGAACTATGTCCGATTTCAGCTGCTCTGTGAAGCTATGACCTAGATTGATCAAGCGATCAAAGAGGCGCTTCATCTTGAGGACATGTGGGCTTATTGCCTTACCAGCATTGAGCCTGCAATGAAATAAATCCCTAAGAGTGTCGTATCTTTCGACACGAGCATTCTTCTTGTAGTATACCTTGATCTCATCCATCATTTCTTGAGAATTGTCCATGAGATGCGTAAACTGGTCCTGGGTGTCATTTTCCATGGACCCGACCATGAGGATGCCAACATCTGTTCAGTCGCTAAGATACTTGTCATAAGTTGTCTTATCAGTCTCGCTGGCATCATCTGCATGCACTTTCATTGGCTTATCCGTAAGGATATACTTTTGTCTATTATACTGAAGGGCAAGCTTCAGGTTCCTTTCCCAAATTAGGAAGTTGGTCCCTGAAAGCTTGTCATTCGACAAAAGAGACTTTAGCGCTTCACTGCCAGAACGTGTTAATTTGGGTTACGACGGTGCCATTATATCTACACATGAAAAATCATTCAATCAGATTCTTAATTAAGTTAAAGTGAGTGATACTTGAGTATGAACAATTCTGATTCTTATTCCTGAATCTAAATCAAGATCTCCGCATACCCAAAACTAAAGTGAGTTAATCTCATCGCCCCAGTTTTGGACATTGGAGTACGACAGTCTGGTCATTTCACAAAACCATGTGATTCTTGGTTAGGGCTTATACATTATCTGTATACGGCATTGCCTTCTATTTGATACCCTAGCTCAGATAATCTGAGAATCGCAACCAAGTCAACCACCTTTCAACGCATGGTCCAATCTGCATGGTTACTCCGCTAATGCGCACACACCCATACAAGATTGTGCATCTCCTTTTAGAACCCATTCCCATGGATACACGTTAATCGTATCCACCCATGGGTCTGTGAACTAATCGAAGTGATGAAATGTGGGCGGTATCTAGTTTGAATTGAACTTATTTGTCATTTTAAATGTCCATTCTCACTGAGCATTACTTGATCTTAACTTGAAATTATCATCTACAAATCCATGTAGAGATATTTTCATTTCGGTTAACATGTGTGTGATCAATTCATTATTATTAATCTTTACACATGTGGGTGATGATCTAATTAACATAAACTTATGATATTAAATCATGCATACAATCATACATTCATAAACACAAATGTAAACTTGCTTTACCTAGCCCGTTAATCCTACTGAAATAAACTAAAACCTATATCAGGTCTTGTCTTTCCTCATTCTCTTGGACTCCCACTGGCTCCACACCTCATCGGGATCACTGTCGTTCTCTTCGGTTCTTCTCTTCTTGGGAATATGTAATTACATTTAATTTGAATAAATTAAATGTCGTGACACGCATGTCACAATTAAATTACAACCCAAAAAGCAACTCGCAGGTTGCAAACCGAAATTGAATTCTAAATTAGGCTAACTTAGCAATCATGTTGCAAACACCGTGTTATAAAACAATCATGTCATCAAGTAAACATATTAATTCCAATTTTATCTTGATTTAAATCAAAAAATTCAGTTTATCGAAACTGTTATTTTGAACCGGTTAATTTTTGAATTAGATCGGTTCATCCTCTAGCTTATCGAAACCGAACCGGACTGAAATTTTAATTAACTATCGTTTAAAAATTCTGGATTTTTCTGGGTCGGATCTAAACCGAATCTATTCCGGTTTGACCAAACCAAAATTGATCCGAAGGTCAACTAGGGTTCGGCCGAACCCTGGCCGCAAGGGCTGGCCGCGCCATGACCGACCAGCCAGTGAGGGCTGGCCCGTGGCTCGGCCGGGGTTGGCCTCTCGGCTAGCCTCGGCCTCCCACGGGTCTCGACTCGATCTCATTCGATCAAATATTATTTTCAGCGATAAATAACTAAATTCCAGCAATTAATTCATTAACCAAACAAAAAATTATCTTGCAAGTTCGATTCTCTTAATACCGAAATCAATTGCAAAATAAATCTAGTCTATCATGCTCGAATACAATAAACATATGTAAGTAGCCTCTGATACCACTGAAGGAATTTTGAGGGTTACAATCAATTAATTTCATGTCCAAGCAAGAAATTAACCTCAAAAGTTCATATAAAATAAAGATCTTATATGATCATTGATTGATGATAAGATCTAGGCTAGAAAAACAAATCTGAAAATATACCTTTGTTTTGAAATCACTTGTCACTAAAATTAATTTAGGGACCTCTAGAGAACGTCCACACAAGAAGAGCAATTTGAAGATACTTGCTACGATCCTTGCTAGAAGACCGAAGGAGAGATAGGGGGGGCTATAGTTTATTTTTCTTGGAAATTTTTTTTATAATTAAAATCTGAAAATTTTCTCTTTTATATCTCTCTTTAAGTATTAATTAATTAAAAGCCTTAACAGGCTTAAAGCCAAAAGCTTATTAATTAATTAAGTAGAGAAGCCCCTTCTTGCTTAGCCCAATCTGGCTAGCCCTAAAAATAAAGTGTCATTTCGCTATAGTTAGGTGTAACAAAGTGTCATTATCCCTAAAAATAACCCCGTAATGGATCACTGGAAGGCAGTAAAGAAAGTTCTGAGGTATTTGCAAGGCACCAAGGAAATCATGTTTACTTACAACAGATGTGATCATTTTGAGGTGATTGGATATTCGGATTTAGATTATGTCGGATGTGTTGATAGCAGAAAATTAACGTTTGGTTATTTGTTCTTATTAGCTAAGGGAGCAGTATCATGGAAAAGTGGAAAACAGTATGTGATTGCTACTTCTACTATGGAGGCAGAATTTGTAACCTGCTTTGAGGCCACGATTCATTGTGGATGCGGAAATTAATCTCAGGTCTTGGTATAGTCGACAATATAGCCAGACGGTTGAGAAATTTATCGTGATAATTCCGTAGCTGCCTTCTTCTCAAAGAATGTCAAGTACTCTAAGGGTGCTAAACACCTGGAGAGTCGGTCAAGGAAGAAGTACAAAAACAAATAGTGTTCTTCAAGCATATTAGGACAAATATGATGGTCGCATATCCGTTGACTAAAACCTCTCAAGGCGTTCAATGGCCATGTAGAACGTATGAGACTTATCAATAAGACTTTGCTATATTAGTAGCATACTCGATAAATTTGTAACACCTAGATATCAATTATGGTTTGTTTTGTGTTTGTAAACGTTTTTTCATTAAAATTTAAATTGTACAATTATGATTCTAGAAAACATGTTTCATCTGTGAATTGAGGTTTTTCACAACATTAAATTTAACGGGATTGTAATAGACTTGTGATACGGGTAAGGGATCATATCGCATAATGATGTGTGACCGCAATGATCCAAACATTTCTAATTCAGTTAAAACATTAAAGTTTCATGAACTTGATATAAAGGTAATTGCCCATTGTTATTATTTTGGTCATCAAATCGATACAAAATTCAAGTGGGAGAATGTTAGAATATTTATAATATTCATGTGACTTCCGTATCTAACTGTAAATTTTAACATAATAGCTGACACCGCGATGGACCGGACTCGATTAATGTAATTAAGGTTTGGGAAATATTATTTCACACCTACCTTACTCTAACTTAAATTAAAGTTGAGTTGTTTATCACATAAAAGAATAATCAGATACACGCATATAAAGAAATAATCAAGAACACATGTACATGTGGATAAGAGATGATCAAATGCATTAGTTATTTCATGTACTATACACGTAGATGAATTGGTTATTAAACTACATGAATGTGAATATTAAGAATCTCCTATAAAAGGAGAATGTGTGAACAATATTAGAGAGTTGGAAAAACATTCTGTTTCTTTCTTTCCATCAAATATAATAACAATATTAAAGATGAGAGTTAAGAAGGAGAAAACGTGAAGTTATCAAGACAACACACATACTATTCCAATACTTGCTTATGTATTATTTAAGTTGAATTAGTACAAGTTTAAGATCCTATATTAATGATATGATGATCACATGATTATAGATCATATTAAATGTGAAATTATGCTTTATCCGCGGACTAACATGAACCAACCAGTAGAAAATGCAGCTAACGAGCCATTTCGACAAGGAATTGCACGAATTAAACATTTAATGAAGTGCATGCATTTTTTTGGTTGCAAAGATCTGGACGTGATCCACGAGAGGGATAGAGGGTTTTGGGCGAGGTTTGAAAGGTTTATAGAATGTTTAGATTTCACTTATTTTTTAGATTGTAAACTGACACCAAAATTTGTTTTAAGAATGTAATTAACAATATTAAGAAAAAACAATTAAGTATTTGGCTGTAATTTTAGTCCGAGTTTGGAGAGAGAGAAAAACCAGAAATGGAAAGAAGGAATGAATGGCAGGTTTTAAAAAGTTTAATAGTTAATTGAAGGCATTTTGGAATTTTTTGCCAAAAAATAACGCCGTTGGAGTAAAGTAAAACATTAGGCAACTTTAGGGGCTCCACAAATTGACTTTATCTTTCGGGAGAGTTAAATGAAAATCGTGCAAACTACAAGGGAGTAAGTGAAGTTTTCCTATTACTAAACTAGTTAGTTCGAGATCGGCTCGACTCAATTCAGCTCATTTAATTTCATTATAAATATTTATTAAAAATTAAAATTATATTAATACAAATATGTAATTAATTAAATAATTACGAGTCAGCTCGCGAACCTATCAAGTCTTAAAAATTCAAACTTGAGCTCGACTCGTTTATTAAACAAGCTTAAACTCGAATTTCGCTCGAATTGGATTATAACGAGTTTAAACCTAATATTTAATGAATCGAGTTCGAGCGGCTCGTTAAAAACTTTCCTCATTTACAACCCATTGACAGCTTGCCTTAGTTTCTTTCTCTTATGGTGGCACCTCTTTCTAATCCTCCGTACACGGATTAGGTTAGGTTTTATAATGTTTGTTTTAAATTAATTTAATTGACATAATTTTATTCTAATTAGAATTAATTTACTGTTAAATTAAGAGAAAAATATAGTTTACTGCCCTTGAGTAGAAATAGATAACTAGTTTTTTTGTGTGGATAAGTGAGTTTAATTAATTCTTTCATCTTTATGTACGTATATATATACATATCAAAATGAAAATAAGGTAAGGAACTTTCATTTTATTTTTAATTTGTATGAAAAACGACAGAGTTAAAGGCATGCAGTTAGCATAATATGACAAGGAACTAGAAAAGGAGGTAGATTTTATTTTCCTAAGCCAAAGAGACAGGTCCTATATTATATTGGTGGGTGGTGCGCTAGCTAATGACAGAAAATGACTTTAAGCTCACGAGGAGACGCGCACTCATACATGAAAGCCGCGTTATCATGCGCGTAGGTGAGCGTGGTAGGGCAGGCGCGCTTGTAGAAGTCGGAGTAATTGGAGCTCCTGCAAGTGACCGGGCTGTTGAACTGCTTCCTGCAGCACAGCTCGTCCGTGCCCAGCGCGTCGCACCCGCTCCTGCAGCCCACCACCGGCCCATCCAGCCTCACCCGCAACCTGTCCGGGCACGTGTCGAGCAGGTTCTCCCGACACCCCACGACGGGGCACGTCCCCACGCCCTCGTGCGGGGTCACCGTCATGGGCACGTTGAAGCCGTCCACCAGGCTGACCCCGTACGAGGACACGTCGCTGTTGCGGCCGTGGTGGAGGCTGAACTGGGCCAGGGTGGTGGGGAGGGTGCCCCCGGCGCCCGCGCACTCGAAGCGGCCGCCGCAGTCCCCGGTGACGCAGGAGAAGTGGGTGGCGTTGACGTAGGAGCAGCCGGTGCGGCCCCAGATCCGGCCCGACCACAGGGAGGACGGGGCCGGGAAGGAGTGGTGGGTGAGGGTGTGGAGGGTGAAGCCGCCGCGGGCGAGGACGTCGTGCCCGCCGTTGGGCTGGATGGCCGGCCACACGGTGAAGTTGCAGTTGTTGACCACCGTTAGGGTGAGCGCAGGAGGAGCGCCGTGGGCGAGGCTGCAGAGGATCATGAGTACCGAGAACGAGGCAAGCAAAGGAGCCATTTTGGTGATTCGATGGATATGGTTAGGAGGACAGCGCGAGTGTTGCTTTGGTATTTAAAAGCGGATTGGAACGGAAGTGTGATGGATTTGAAAAGACAGAGTTGTCCCTACAGCTAATAACTCACCCGTACCGTAGTGTTGTAGTTGAAACTGAAGAGTGTAAATGTGGGTGCGGTCAAAGTCAAACACACGAAGTATATATGGGGAGAAATTGAAATAAAGTCGTTCAACTTCTGTCCAAGCGAATGGCGTCGTCTACTTACTAGTGCCGAGTAAGGTAGGCAAAGGGACAAGCAACACATCGTCCATATTCCGCGCGAGGTAGGACTATCTAACATTTACCAAGCTGCCCTGGTCCGAAAGAATTGAATCAGGCATAATCAATTGGTTCGGTTGTAAACGAAACCGATATAATATCAGTTAAATTATGGTTTATAAAATTATATCCTAAAAAAATTAAACTAAGCCAAAAATCAATTGATTTGGACATGTCACTCATTTTAAATTATTATTTTTTATTCTTTTTCTCAGCAAAAGGAGATTGTATTATAAATTAGACCAATTTTTCCTAAAACAAAATAAAGATGTCAGTCAATTACATAATACAAGAAAAAAGCTCAAGAGAAATTGTGATGGTTTCAAACGAGCTTCTTAAACTGATATGAGAATAATGAAATACAAAGCTGAAAATTGATTAAAAAAAAAGATGGAAGCTTGATTTTCTTGAGAGCTTTCTGATCTTGGGCTTGAGAGTAAAGTCCAAAGAAGGCTCGGCCCAGCAGGAGCCCACTTGTAATAAGAAGAAAAGATTGACTTGGGAAGAGAAAAAGTTGTCTCAAAAATCACGGGGATCACGCAGACACGCACACGCTGCTGCCTCTGATACTGGGAGCCGAAACGTCACTGAGCCACGAAGGCGAAGAGGCACCAGACACCACCGCAGCAACAAGCGTCGCGCCGAAACGAGCGACGAAGACAACAACTGAATTATGACATAATATTATTGGTAGAATGTCAAATAATAAATCATAACCGGTACAAATGTGAGAAATTCATAAAAATCAGTTCAAAGAAAATGAAATTGAACCCAAAACTAGCTAGTGTATAATCGAACGGAATTCCAACATCCCGGTTCCACATTTAATTATTCAATAACCAAACTGATCGGTTTAATTTAGTTTTCAACCGTATATAGGGTCAAATTAAAAATTATTGATGCCTAGGTAAAGGAGGACAAGCAACGCATTGCCCACATTCCGCGCGAGATGCACAAAGTATGACTGTCCAAAATTTACCAAATTCCATGATTTTATTTCACGATTCCAATGATTCCATTTGACATGGTAGTATGAAATGAACTGAATATGTCACGATGGAATAATGAAATAATTGAAACATTAGTAATTGAATTATGAAATTATGTTGAGATGTAGAACTTGATAATAGAATCATGGAATCATGTAAACATGGAAAATGTCAAGTAAACATTGATAATGACATCATGGAAACATTAATATTGTCATGTAAGATGCTAACAAATGAGCAATTCAAACATTGAATCGGGGATTTGAGATTGGGTAAAAGTGCACATACAACACAATACACCTAGTAACTAAGTTGACCGAGATCTATGTTAAACAATTGATGAAGGTTAAAAAACCTATTACCGAATCCTAAAACAGTCATTCAATCAATCTAGCTAACACAATATATGATCAAACATATCTCGAATCCCACATGCATATTACCCAAATCAAAATAAAATAGCTAAGATGGTATAAAATAACAATATGTTCTACTGTATTGTATTGCACAACATGGTATAATATCAACTATGAATCCAATCGGAAGTGAAAGTATAGTGCTTACATATGAGATATTATAAGAGCACTTCCATTGTTGTCCTGGTGGCAAGTAACTCCGTCTTAGGCATCCTTAGTAGTGGGAGCACAATGCTCACCATTCCATCTCATCTTATCAGGACCCCGAAGCGACTCTTTCAACACCCTCATAGCTATAGCTACACAACGTCAACAATATCCAAAAACGAGAAAGCAAAATCAGCAACCTCTAAATTTTTTTTAAAAAAACAAGCCACATTATTCGATAAAAATTGATAATTGTTCACATCACCCACCTTGTTTCGGAATAGTGGAGAGATCAGTAGGAACAAGAGCATAATTCTCAAGTCCACTAATCAACGATGCTCATGGTGGAGACAGATCTGACCAGAACATCCATGTTCTCAGACCAGACCTCCTTATCGAACTGCCATGAACGACTGAAATCGTAGCCGTCGACACTAAATCCGGGTCCCCACTGCTCGGAGTCGCATGAGAACATGTCGTAGTTGACCAGAACGAAACCATCGCCGAGAGTCACAGAGTGTTGGCCAATGGATCGATCTGCTTGACCTAGATCGGGCTAATGACGGGCGGGTCAGTGGCGAGGCTGTGGAAGCATAGGTCGATCTAACCGTCGTGGACGACGGCGAATAGGTCGGATTAGGTGCCGTCACGTGATTATGGTTAACAATGATTGATAATTTTGTGAGAGAGTTAAGATTAGGGTTTGAAAATCAGAAAAAAAAAAAAAAAAAAAAAAAAAAAAAAAAAAAAAAAGGAAAGAGGATTTTGTGTTGGTAATCAGCGAGAATCAAGTGATTCAGAATCGTATCTATTTCCTCATAATACAAAAATACTATACTGCCCTCACTTCCATTTATTTAATGCTTTTTGTGCCCCCAAATGCTAATATTTACAATGCGTGCCATAAAAATGGCATTGAATGAGCACCGTAGATATGTAGATCGGATGGGCACGCTATATTCTTATATTTGTACACGAATATAACATTTGTACTTGATTAAACTCCATCAATATAACCTAAAATTATTGGAAAAATTCAATAATGAATCAAAATCAGCCCAAAATGTGATAAATTCATAGAAAAAAGGTCAAAGGAAACAAAATTGAACCAAAAACTAGTCGGTGTAAAGACGAATTGAATTCAAACATTTTAGTTCCACAATTAATCTTTCATTAACCGAAATAATTGGTTTAATTTGGTTTTAAACCAACAATTATCAATACCTAAAGTAAAAACTTAAAAAGAAATGCCTTTTGTTACTTATATAAAAAAGAGTACAAGCTGTAAACTTTGTTTTCATATTTGATCCTTTATATTTTGGCATTTATTTTCAAAGTTGTCTAAATTATAAATATACTTGAGCATATTTTGAGACAACTTAAGAACATTGCTTCACCTGCTTCTCGTATTTCCCCCACTAATAATAATTTTAGTAATTTTATAAGTGAAATATAACGTAAGTTAGTTTCAATTCTACTGATCAAATTTTGTGAATAACTGAGATTTATATCGGAACCAGCGGTACAAAAAATTGAAAATTGTTGTGAAAATTATATGTTAACGTTAGATTATTAGACATGCAATCAAAGTGAGTTAATCAAAACAAAGACTTAGAAAATAAGCACATGCAAAGGAAGAACACAAGAAATAGGGAGAGAGAATTTGTATCCGGATGTGTCTTTATTCATCAATATGACCCCTATTTATAGGGAAGAAAAAGGCAAGAATATACATGCAACGTTGCCATGTGGCCAACCAATTTTGAAGAGAGAGTCATGCATGTTGATTTGCGTGCCTTGGTGGAGTCCACATTTTACCACACCCCCCTTGGACACCACCATTCATAAATAATAATTTAGACGGTGTTGGACGTGCTTAATGCTGCATCGTTAAAAACCTTTTCAGGAAAACCCAGTGGGACAAAACCTAAATAAGGGAAAGGGTAAAAGACACAAAACTACACCCAACATAACGAAAAAGACACTTAACTACCCCATATTTCAAAACGGACAGTGAGCTACACCCAAATATCATAAACTGACAGATAGCACTGACCGTTAGAATTCTGGATGGAAACTGTTAAAATTTGAGGTAAAAGGACGAAAATGCCCCTAGTCACACTTCAAATTTTCAAAACCATGCCATTTATTCCAAAACAAAAAAGTCTCTCCGGAGCTCCTCTCATCTCTCTCTCCGTCCCTCCGGTCTCGATCCTCTTCCTCGGTCTTCCTCGATCCTCTCTCCGGCGTTCCCAATACAACTAAAAATACTATCACGGACAACTGAGAACCGATATAATACGTTAGTGCAAAAGTAAAGAAAGTAGTGTTCAGACATATGCTATTAACTTTGGTATAAGGATTGGTGTTCTAGCGAAAAAAACTTAGTGAACAACCTTCCTGAAATCTTAGCCTCCAGCTGCAATAACTGAACTATAAGCTCAAGGCACTAATGCAACTCCAAAAATTGACTCATTTTTCCAATTTTGTTCTACTAGTTGGAGAAAACAACTAATGGTACTACTCTCTTCTCTGTTAGCAAAGGAACTGAGGAGAAAAGTAATTACAACAAAGAAATGAACAGAAAGCTAGAAATTCTCTGTCACTATCGACTCCTTCCTAGCAATCAATAGGAATTGTAGTGAATGGCTAAGTAAGAACTCAAGCTTCAGCTTCAAATATTAAATGAAGAGCGAGGTAGTGACCTGAATTTCTGTGCGAATCTGGGAGAAATCATAGAATTTGTTGCTAGGCAAGTGGAGGAACTCGCCGTACTCCTCCGCAGAGCCGTCGGGGTTGCGCTTGGTTTGAAGGAGCTGGAGGACGAGAGGGCGGCGTGTACAGATGTCGTTGCCGCGGGGGAGGAAGTCGCGGCCGACGAGCGCCTCGAGAACGCTGGACTTGCCGCTGCTCTGGCTTCCGACGACGGCGACCTGTGGCAGCTCAATGGTGAGAGGATCGAGACCGGAGGGGCGGAGAGAGAGATGAGAGGAGCTCCGGAGAGACTTTTTTGTTTTGGAATAAATGGCATGATTTTGAAAATTTGAAGTGTGAACAGGGGCATTTTCTTCCTTTTACCTCAAATTTTAACAGTTTCCATCCAAAATTCTAACGGTCGGTGCTATCTGTCAGTTTATGATATTTGGGTGTAGCTCACTGTCCGTTTTGAAATATGGGGTAGTTAAGTGTCTTTTTGGTTATGTTGGGTGTAGTTTTGTGTCTTTTACCCTAAGGGAAAAATAGTGCAGCACACATAAGTCCAGAGCATCTTCATATACTTGCTCCCCCTGATCATTGCTCGCCCTCATGACCGAAAAAGTTATTTCGGCTGTTTGCTTAGTCGGCGCATTCCAATTCGCCATACTAACTTCTCGAATGTGGATGTCAGCAAGCTTTTAGTGAACAAGTCTGCAAGATTTTCACTGGAGCGAATTTACTTGACATCAATCTCATTACTCTTCTGGAGCTCATCAGTGTAGAAGAATTTTGGCGATATGTGCTTGATACGATCTCCTATAATGTACCCGCCTCTGATTTGAGTTATACACGCTGCATTGTCTTCATGTATTATGGAAGGAGAGCTCGTAATTGACGTGATTCCACATGATTCACAAATATGTTGAATGACTGATCGCAAGAACACACATTTACGGCTAGCTTCGTGTAGTGCTAAAATTTCTGAATGGTTTGAGAATGTTGCAACCAAAGTCTGCTTCGTGGAGCGTCAGGATATTGTCATGTCATTGCAAGTAAATACGTATCCAGTTTGGGAGCGTGCTTTATGGGGATCAGAAAGGTATCATGCATCTGCATATCCCATCAAGTTAGTATTACTTGAGGATTTTGAATACAATAACTCCAAATCTTTCATCCCGCTCAAGTAGCGTAATATGTGCTTGATTCCGTTCCAATGTCGTCTTGTTGGTTCTGAGCTGAATCTTGCTAGCACATTTACCGCAAATGCTATATCAGGCCTTGTACATTATGTCAAATATAATAAAGCCCCGATCGCATTTAGATATGGTACTTCAGGACCAAGTATCTTTTCATCTATCTCTTTTGGGCGAAATGGATCCTTTTTAGGATCAAACGATCGAACAACCATTGGAGTACTCAATGGACGTGCATTTTGCATATTGAAACGCTTCAGGAGTTTCTCAATATAAGCAGACGGATGGATTAAAATTCCATCCGAAATATGCTCGATCTGCAGGCCGAGACAATATTTCGTTTTCCCCAATTCTTTCGTCTCAAATTCTTTTTTGAGATATTTTGCAGTGTTTAGGATCTCTTCATGAGTCACAATTAAATTCATATATCAACATACACTGCCACAATAATAAATCTCATATTTGTTTTCTTAATGAATACACAAGGGCATATAACATTATTCGTGTACCCTTCTCTGGTAAGGTATTCGTTAAGACGAAATATTGTCTCCGTTAAGACGAAATATTATACCACATCCTACCAGATTGTTTTAGTCCATACAATGCCTTTTGTAATCTGATCGAATACAAATTTCTTGAACTATTTTTAATCGCTTCAAGCAATTTAACTCCATCAGGGAGTCTTATGTAAATATCCGTGTCCAACGTACCATATAAATAGGCAGTGACAACATCCATCAAATACATATCCAGTCCTTCAGAGACTGTTAAACTGATCAAGTATCTTAATGTAATCATATCCATCACAGGTGAATATGTTTTATCAAAATCGACCCAGGTCGTTGAGAAGAACCTTGGGCTACAAGCCTGGCTTTATATCGAACAATTTCGTTTTTCTCATTTCTTTTCTTTGTGAATACCCATTTATATCCAATTGGTTGAACAACTTCTGGTGTTCGAGATATGGGTCCAAAGACTTGGCGTTTTGTCAATGAAGTCGATTCTGCCTGAATTGCTTCTTCCCATTTTGGACAATCGTGTCTCTCACGACATTCATCAATACTTTGTGACTCAAAATCAAAATCATTCATTACTTCATTTGCCACCGCAAATGCAAAAATATCATCAATGATGATTGATTTTCGATCCCAAGATTCTTTTGTGTAGGAATAATTCATATGTATTTCCTCACTTATTTGTTCTCGAAATTCTTCGGGAATTTCATATTCTTTGGGAATCGACGATTCTTCTAGAACCCATAGTTCTGCTGGAACTATATGTCTATCCGATAGTTCTTCTGGAACCGGTAGTTCTTCTGAAACTACACACCTGTTCAGTGGCTCTTCTGGAACCCATAGTTATTCAGGAA
Organism: Geranium rotundifolium; assembly: GCA_963920655.1. Lineage (NCBI taxonomy): Eukaryota > Viridiplantae > Streptophyta > Magnoliopsida > Geraniales > Geraniaceae > Geranium > Geranium rotundifolium. The sequence continues at coordinate 26,707,074 of OY987317.1, read as the reverse complement.
CTACATGCTTCGTTCGTTTTCGAGGGACGCTATCTTTTGCTCCCAATAGCCTCCCAAGCTTCTGGCGTGTACAAGAGTAATCAACTGCGACTTTCGCATTATCACCATTAACTTTAATTCTCGCAGGTGTGTTCGCATCATGTATATATGACCTTGTCATTTTTGATGTATCAGCAAATGCTTCAGACATTTCATTTGCAACATTTTGCAAATGTATTATTCTTTGTACTTCTTTATCATATTGTGATGTACGAGGATCCATATGAGACATGAAATTTACTTTCCATTTAATTTCACGCCTAACTTCAGGAGGCGGTTTCTCTTCACCCAAATGTGGAAATGTTGTCTCATCAAAATGACAATCTGCAAATCTTGCAGTAAATAGGTCACCTGTCAAATGCTCTAGATACCTGATAATAGATGGTGAGTCAAAACCAACATAAATACTCAATCGCCGTTGGGGTCCCATTTTTGTGCGTAAAGGGGGTGCTACAGGCACTTGTACAACACAACCAAAAATTCGTAAATGGGAAATATCAGGTTCATGTCCACATGCAAGTTGTACAAGAGAATATTGGTGATACGCACTAGGCCTTAAATGAATTAAAGAAGCAGCATGTAATACAACATGTCCCCAAGCAGAAACTGATAATTGTGATTGCAACAATAATGTACGTGCAATTATCTGTATACGTTTAACAAAAGATTCTGCTAAACCATTTTGGGTATGCGCATGCGGAAAATGATGCTCAATATTAGTACCCAATGACATGCAATAATCATCAAACGTCTTAGACGTGAATTCACCAGCATTATCAAGACGAATAGACTTTATCGGATAATCAAGAAAATGTGCCCTTAATTTAATAATTTGCGCTAACAATTTAGCAAATGCAACATTACGAGTTTGCAATAAGCACACATGTGACCATCTGCTGGATGGTCAATCAAAACCATAAAATAATGAAATGGTCCACTTGATGGATTAATAGGGCCACATATATCTCCCTGAATTCTCTGTAGGAGCGATGGAGATTCGGCACTAACCTTGGTTTTTGATGGCCGGACCACTAATTTTCCTTGTGAACAAGCAGTACAAATGATTTCATTAGACTGAAAAAACTTCTGGTTTTTCAGTGGATGTCCACATGAATTTTCACCAATCCTACGCATCATCGTTGATCCTGGATGACCAAGAAGATTATGCCAAAGCATAAATATATTTGGATTATTGAACTTCTGGTTCAAAATCGCGTATGCCTCAATTATTCTTATAGTTGTAAAATACAACCAAAATGATAGATTATATAATTATTCTGGTACCCGCTTTTCACCACAATCACTAAAAGTGATACATAGAAACTCTGTTTCATTTTCATTTGTGGTCTCAACATGATATCTATTTCTGCGGATATCTCTAAAGTTAAGTAGATTTCTTCTAGATCTACTAGCAAACAAAGTATTCTCAATGCATAATTTTGTTTTTTGTTTCATTTCTCAATATTATAGTAACTTTTCCGGAGCCTTTGACTAAATTTGTTGAACCCATAATGATGTTCACCTTTGCCTCCACCAAGGTTAGGAATGAGAAATATTTCTTATCCTTTAGGATAGTATGTGTAGTAGCACAATCAACAATACACATATCATTCTCATCTCCACAAATATGAATCACTTTTGGGACTCATATCGTGGCTCATCTTATCAATTGTATTGCCTTACTTTTAAACCCGATCGCTTCCAGAGTTTTAGTTTTCCATGAACTTTATAATGACCATCATAAATTTTCACATTCACTTATGAGAATGGTTAACTGTCGACATGACAAATTCGATGATTCATTTTATTTTAGCAATACATGCACTTTAATATTTCTCAAAATTTTCTTTTGATATTGCTGCTTTGAGAGCAATATGATATCCTTTATCTATCCAGCATGGATTTTTAGAACTTCGGGTTCTAAATATTAAAACTTCAAGTTTTAATTTCAATATTAATTCATGATCAGAACTTCGGGTTCTGCAAATTCCAACTGTAAACTTCTAGTTTACAAATATGTCAAGTCCAATATTTTTCTTGACAATTTTAGAACTCAGGTTCTATAAATTCCAACGACCGTAAACTTCGGGTTTACATGAACATCGAGTTCAATAGCCTTTTTTATTCTATCTTTTCGGACAGTCTTCAAACTTCGGGTTGCTAATATAATACATAAATATAGAACATTTATAATAACAACATACAATTTTCTGATACGAAAGATCCAATTCAAGATTGGCGATCGCAGAGTATACTTATGAAAATAAATAACATAAATAAATAAATAAATAAACGTAAATTCAAGAACTAAATTAAATTTAGTTGAGAATTAAAAAGTCAGGACAATTAAACAATTCGTGCTGATAACGTGTTGTGAAAATTATATATTAACGTTAGGTTATTAGAGATGCAATCAAAGTGAGTTAATCAAAACCAAGACTTAGAAAATAAGCACATGCAAAAGAAGAACACAAGAAATGGGAAGAGAGAATTTTTATCCGGATGTGTTTTTATTCATCAATATGACCCATATTTATAGGAAAGAAAAATGCAAGAATTTACATGCAAAATTGCGATGTGACCAACCAATTTTGAAGAGAGAGTCATGCATGTTTTGTGTGCCTTGGTGGAGTCCACCTTTTACCACAAATAAATAACTGAAACATCCCAGAATTTTATTTGTGTCAATAGTAGAATGGGCCAACAAGGTTCATCATCACAGGCCCACCATTAAACGGGCCGGTGTACATTAATATTTGTTTCATGATCAGATTTGGGTTTTCGTCTACAACGTTACGTTACGTTTAGTGAATTCGCCCAAAAGGGACACGCTGCAGTTAGTTTTCGGGAACTTACTAGAGCCCACACCAGTACATGGCCAATCAAGTGAAGGAAAAGGCCCACGTGGACAAAACCGACGGTGCAGATTTGTCCTACGTGCACCTGCTCGAAAATTCTCGAAGTGCCTAGAGAAAGCCGGAAAAAAATAATGTAAAATTGAAAAGCGGGAAGGAGAAGTAACACAGCAGTTAACCAGAACATTCCAGACAGAGGAGAGCCTTTATAAACACACACATCTCCTCACAGTCTCACACATAATCAGAAGCAAAGCAAAGCAAAGCAGAACCAGAACTAAATCTTGTGTTCAAATTTACAGTTTGTTTTCCAGATTATATTTTCCGTGAGGTATGGCTGGCAAAAGTGAAGGTCCGGCGATCGGAATCGACCTCGGCACAACATATTCTTGTGTCGGGGTTTGGCAGCATGACAGGGTGGAGATCATAGCCAACGATCAGGGCAACAGAACGACGCCGTCTTATGTTGCGTTCACCGACACCGAGCGTTTGATTGGAGACGCCGCCAAGAATCAGGTCGCTATGAACCCAACCAACACTGTTTTCGGTAAGCTCTCTTTTTTTCTTACAGTTTATTGTTCTTGTTTAGTCGTTGAATGCTCTGTTTTTGTTCTGTATTGTCTTGCTCCTTTTGTTCACTGTTGAGTGATGCATGTGTGTTTGGTTGCTGGAAAAGAACTTGCTGAGGGCAGGGAGATAGGTAGATGAATTTTCGGATTTTTGTTTGATTTCCGTAGTTTGATATGTATTTTTGAATAATCTGTAGTTTGATTTTAGTTTCTGTATATTATATGAATGGACTCTTTGGGATCTATTGTTGTTTTCTGCCTTCTTCCAAACTGCAACTGAGTCCTTGAATAAGCTAAATGTTGTGATTAAAGGGTTTTAGAAAATTGAGATTTTTCTATGATAAAGTGTTAGGGAAGGATCTGAGCTATTGAAATAATGCAATTTGTTTAATTGAACTGTATTGATTATTAGGAACATCATTTTCTGTTGTCGGATGCATTAGATGTTTCAAGTTGTTGCTAAATGGTTTTGTGTATTGGTTGAGCAGATGCCAAGCGTTTGATTGGTAGGCGATTCAGTGATACTTCAGTCCAGAGTGATATGAAACTATGGCCATTCAAGGTGATTCCCGGCCCCGGCGACAAGCCTATGATCGTAGTCAACTACAAGGGTGAAGAGAAGCAGTTCTCAGCTGAAGAAATCTCTTCAATGGTGCTCATCAAGATGAGGGAGATTGCAGAAGCTTACCTCGGCAAAGAAATCAAGAACGCCGTCGTCACGGTTCCTGCCTATTTCAACGACTCCCAGAGGCAGGCCACAAAGGATGCCGGTGTTATTGCTGGTCTCAACGTCATGAGAATCATCAACGAGCCCACGGCCGCTGCCATAGCATACGGGCTTGACAAGAAGGCGAGCAGCTCGGGGGAGAAGAATGTGCTCATCTTTGATCTTGGTGGTGGCACGTTTGATGTTTCTCTTCTCACCATAGAGGAGGGTATTTTTGAAGTGAAGTCCACGGCCGGTGACACCCATTTGGGAGGTGAAGATTTCGACAACAGGATGGTGAATCACTTTGTGCAGGAGTTCAAGAGGAAACACAAGAAGGACATCAGTGGAAGCCCCAGGGCTCTAAGGAGGCTGAGGACAGCTTGTGAGAGGGCAAAGAGGACCCTTTCTTCTACTGCCCAGACCACAATTGAAATCGATTCCTTGTATGAAGGAATTGACTTCTACACCGCGATAACCAGGGCCAGGTTTGAGGAGCTGAACATGGATCTGTTCAGGAAGTGCATGGAGCCGGTTGAGAAGTGTCTGAGGGATGCGAAGATGGACAAGAGTGCCGTCCATGACATAGTCCTAGTTGGTGGGTCTACCAGGATTCCCAAGGTGCAGCAGTTGTTGCAGGACTTCTTCAACGGGAAGGAGCTCTGCAAGAGCATCAACCCTGATGAAGCTGTTGCTTATGGTGCCGCAGTTCAAGCTGCAATTCTGACCGGTGAAGGCAATGAGAAGGTGCAGGACCTCTTGTTGCTTGATGTCACCCCTCTTTCGCTTGGTCTGGAGACAGCTGGTGGAGTCATGACTGTGCTCATTCCCAGGAACACTACTATCCCCACCAAGAAGGAGCAGGTGTTTTCAACCTACTCTGATAATCAGCCTGGGGTCTTGATCCAGGTTTATGAGGGTGAGAGGACTAGAACCAAGGACAACAATCTTCTCGGCAAGTTTGAGCTCAGTGGCATCCCCCCAGCACCAAGAGGTGTTCCTCAAATCACTGTGTGCTTCGACATTGATGCCAATGGTATCCTAAATGTCTCTGCGGAAGACAAAACCACTGGCCAGAAGAACAAAATCACCATCACCAATGACAAGGGCAGGCTCTCTAAAGAGGAGATTGAGAAGATGGTGCAGGAAGCAGAGAAGTACAAGTCAGAGGATGAGGAGCACAAGAAGAAGGTAGAGGCGAAGAACAACTTGGAGAACTACGCATACAACATGAGGAACACAATCAAAGACGAGAAGATAGGGGCCAAGATACCAGCTGATGACAAGAAGAAGATAGAAGATGCGATTGATGAGGCCATCCGTTGGCTGGATGGGAACCAGCTTGCGGAAGCGGAGGAGTTTGAGGACAAGATGAAGGAGCTGGAGGGCATATGCAACCCCATTATTGCGAGGGTCTACCAAGGTGCTGGTGGTGACATGGGTGCAGGCATGGATGAGGATGGCCCTTCCATGGGTGGCAGTGGCAGTGGCGGTGCTGGGCCTAAGATTGAGGAAGTTGATTAAATCTTGTATGCTTTCAGTTCTTATTCGGATGTTGAGGGTTTGTGATTTGGGTTTCTTGTGTTTTTAGTATAATTTCTGTATGCTGGTTGCTTGTTTGATGAAATTAGTTATGGTACTTGTTGAGTTTTAATAATATAATCCAATTGTAGCATGGACTATCTTTCTCTCTACTGGTATTTCTCACACTTCAAATTATAGTAACTACAGTTAGAGTTCAAGAGCTACTTAACAAGGGCATGGACTCAAACTATAAAAGAGTGGAGTATTGGCTTCAATGGCTTCAATTCTCTACTCTAAACTCAGACTCTGCAATGAAATATATATCATTTTCAATATTGTTCAAATTGACAAAACTCCCGCAAACCAAATTACAAACCGTCCAGATCTGAGACACAATGGCTTCTCTTTCTATTGTGCAACAAAATACATTCCACAACTTCCTCTTTAGTTATAAAGAAAAGTGCAATAAAACACATTCCATAAGACAGTATAGTTAACAAATGAAAATCCAAGAAATTAATAACAGCTATTAGAAATCAGCACACTACTCTTATCGCCAACAAGACAACTCAAATCCAAGAGTGCTAAAATATTTATTTTCATCAAAAGGCAATGAATTATAACAAGTAATTTCTAGTAAATATGCAATTTGTATAATCAATTAGTTTTTTATCTCCATTAACTGACAGAATAATGAAAACACTAAGAGCTACCATTACATTTCTCAAATTAATGCTTCAGTCATGACAATAAGAGATCATGGGCTCCAAGATGAGGGTGCAGACAAATACGAACCTCGTGCTCTTCTGACCCTGAACGATATTTTGGGACCATAATCTCAAGACCAGTTCCTGCTTCATCTCCATAGGCTTCCAGCTGCGCATCATCTGGAATCCGGGTTGGCAGTGGAATCTCTCTTACAAATGCCCCGGAAGGGCAGTGTTCAGGAGAAGGATCAGTTTGCTCGAATGTTCTGTCATTTCTCTTGATGAAGGGCGTGCAGGCTGTGCTAACAGATGATATTTTCACAATACCATGAGTGAGTTTGTTCCACCATGTAACTTTCACCCTTTTAAGATCAGCAAAAGGCAGGCTGATGATAATCAAGTAACCTTCTTCATCCTCGTAGATAGTTTTTGCGGCTGTTACAGGCCCGAATACGTTCTTCATAACCCCGCTAAACTCATTCGACCAGGGTGGTTCAATAGGGTGAATATCTGTATCCTGGACTCTATCATTATGCTGATTAATGAGCAAACAACAATCTTCATTATTCCCATCCAGAAATATATCCTTCTTCCTCTTATTGCTAACTGGTGAAAGATCCATTCCCCCACCACCATTGACGTGATTTGATGGCTGAGTTGACAAATTCAGGTCAGACCCATTAAGCATTTTTTTTGCACGAGGATGCGGGTTAGTCTTCAAAGGAGGAAGGGGCTTCTCGAGTTCAAACTCTGTGCTAGGAAGGTTTCGCCAAGAGCAGAAGTCACTTGCTTCGAGGGAAACTGAGAAGTTGAGATCCCGACCTGTAAGCTCCATCCATCTTTTCTGCTCATCCTCGTCAATGCCCATGAGACTAGGAGAAGAAACAAGCTCAATGCCGTGCATGCACTGGGGATTCGAGAGGCCTTTGTAATGTTTGCGCTGCATTCTATGAGAGCGAACAAACCCCTTATCAACGCTAAAAGGAAAAGTACGCTCTCCCTGGCGAGAATGCCCATTCATATAACTCCTCAACTGCATCTTCCCCAAAGCGTTATCAGGCCTTTCCTTGAAAACCCACATATATATGTTTTCCATGTCATGTTGAACCAAGAAGGAATCGAGCTCAAGATCCAACTTCTCAAACCCAGAAACCCCATTGGCATCCCAAACTATCTTGCACTTGGACTTGTCATTCAATACAGGCTTGAAGTAATAGGTAAAGAAGAACCAGGCACCCCAAACACTATCCAATCTCTTGGCACATTTCCGACCAGTCTTGGACAGGTTATGGAGCGCATCAGACTCATTGACTTGAGGTCCAAGACCCACCTCTAGTATATCAAAGGGGTCTGAATTCCACGAGGGAGGAGGGCTCCGCTCATCAGACACGGGGAGATTGATATCAGGGGGATGAGAAAGAATAACTGAACTATTCCCTTCCCGGTTCAATTCTCCGCGCGAAAGGCAAGAAGAATCCATGGACAAGCTTGTGAGCAAGTCTTCTCCCATTTTTAATCTTATCTCCTATACGCGTTTCTTGTTCAGCTTGGAGATTTTTAATTTCACTTTCAACAAAGGTCAACAAAACCAGCTCACAACATACCCCCATATAAATTGACATCCCAAACCCATATACAGACAGACTCATCAAACCAATTCTCAATCAAATGAGAAAAAGCTTTGATTTTTATGATTGCAACTGGTCTACCAGTTCTTAGTTACACTTAAACAGAAATTGCAATTATCAAAATACTTGCGCATAACTGAGAAAAAAATGACAGAAAAATATGAAGAAAAGGATTTGTGGCGATTACCTTTTGCAGATTGCTTAAGAATCAATAAGCAGAGGAGAGATCTTTTGGAGCAGTCCTCGACTCTCCAGTAAACTGCCATAGAAAAGGGTCGACGCTGGAAGTTGAAGCCGTCTACTTTTTGACGCCGTTACTTCTAACGATGACGGGGACGATGCTCAACCGTTAACGTCGTGAGATGGACATAACGTGACAGAGTAACAGGTGGAGAGTGAGTGAGTAAATAAGTTGGCCTAACCTAAAAGAGCCCATAAGGCCCAATAGGCTTTTAAAACTGTAGCTGCCTTAAAGTTAAATGATAATTTAAGTGTTTATTTTTTCCTACAGAATCTTTCTCATCTCTTAGAACTACTGTAATGGTATAAAATAATCTTTTGTTGTGGGTCAGTAGTAAAACGGGAATTGAATCGAGTCTCATTGTGGCATATCTCAACTCGGCTCGTGAGAAAAGGATTTAGTTTGAGTTCAGCTCGGGCTCGAACAAGCTTACACAACTAAACTCGAGTTCGGCTCGAAATAAAATAAAGAAGCTCAAGTTCAAACTCAATTCGATTCGATTCGGTTCGCTTAAATTTCAATGCAAATATTATTAAAAATTAAATAAATAATAAATGAGCCAACTTGAAATTCGCTCGACTTGATTTGACTCTTCTAGTTCTATTATAAATATTTATTAAACTTATATATATATATTAATTAATCATTAAACGATACGGCTCGCGAGCCTATTGAGCTTTAAAAAGTTTATATTCGAGCTCGACTCGTTAATTAAACGAGTCCAACTTTAAGCTCGAATTCTGTCCGAACTCGAACCAAATATTTAACGAATCAAATTCTAGTGTCTCGTTAAAAACTTGACTTGTTTACAGCTTCACTAGTAAGAGAAATTTCATCGAGATTGTTGGATTTTTGGCCATCTAAAAAAACACATAAATATATAACATTATTTTATTAGTTTAAATGGTGCACGTATCAAACCTCGAATCTTTATTATCAATATAATAATCATGATATTTAATCATCAGATCAAATAAATTTTTATATCTTTAGTATTTCATTTATTTTTAAATTATGAATTATATATTATCAAATATAGATGTATAATATAGATGAAGAAAATGATTAAAACATAAATAGTAAAAATAAAAATCAAGTTCACTAAACTGAAAAAAATAATAATAATAACATGCATTTAGGAAAAAAATTTAAATATAAACTAATTTCAAATATGTGAAAATATTTGAATATAAAATATAATGGGACAATCAGTGAAAAGTTAATTGTTATATGATAAACTTACACACTAATCTTGACTTCTCATTTTTTTAATCTACTGTTAATATATATTACTTGTTCACAAATGACATTTGGAAGTAAATACAAAATTGTGTGTATTTATTTTGGTTATTTTGTATTTCATGAAGGGCAAGCCAATAATTTCGGCATGATGATGATTGTCCACTCCACATACTTAGACAATCCCTTGTAATTAGATGCTTAGACAATAACTCTCACCATCCCATATTTAATTATATCGGTTTCCGTAAAATTCACGTTCATTAAATTGTACACATTTGTCATTTGTAGATGGTAATAAATATGTCACACCAGATGAAGATGTGTTTCATAAGTGTTCTTAAAATTTTTGGTGAGTGTTTTTGAGGTTTTAAAAATACTAGGCGCTAATCAGGTGGACAACACCTTAAAAAAATTAATTAAAGATTAATCAGATTAGTCAGGGATTAATCGAATTTGTATTTTATTTATTTATTTATAATATAAAAATAAACTATATCTATAACATATAAATAAAAATATAAAAAATAAATAATCTCACAATTAAGTAAATTTATTGGATAACCTATTAAAAAATCCTAATTACAGAAATCCAATATCTAAAGCCCATTACTATCTTTTACATTTACCTGAGCATTATCAAAAGCTTATAACTTTCCTTTTATACTAAACTAACTAATGGGTAACATTTTACAAATTAAAACTGCGACCTTTTTTTTTCTCTCTCTTCAACGCTTCTTTTCTTCTCGTCTTTTAACCTAGGGTTGCCGGTGGTGTTGCTTCAGTTTCGGCGCGCCGACGACCATCATTAGTCTAGTTGGCCGGTAGCGAGGCTGCTGAGGGAAAAGTTGGGCAGCTTGTGGATGGAGGGAGGCTCATGATGGTTTCAGATATGTTTTTGGCCAGATCAAGCATTGCTTGTCATCGTCGGAGGAGAACCGGGTGGGCTGAGTTATTGACGGCGACAGAGGAGGCGCGAGCCTTATCGGAGCTGGGAGAGGCGTAGCCCGATTAGTAGCCGCCTAGCCCGCCTAATCGGCCGCCTAGCCCGTCAAATCGCCACAGTAGTATAGGACCGCTCGACTAGTGAAAAACACGACGGTGAAGCCCAAATCAGCGCCTAGGTGGCCGCCTAGACTGTATTTTGGAATATTGGGTGTTTCATTGAAATGTTATATTGTTCCAAAAATTCTTGGTGAGGTGTTTCATTGAAATGTTATATTGTTTCACGAAGTTTCATTTCTTCGGCTATGTGGATTAGGTAGGGTGGTTCATGAAATTTGGAAATGATTTCATTTAAATCTGATACATTTTTCTCCGATAATGTGTTTCGTGTTAGGTGTTCATGAAATTTGTCATTGGTTTCACTGAAATATGCAATGGTTTGATAGGTTTATTATTTTCATGAAATATACAACAATGTCATTGATATTTAAATGAAATGTATTAGGTGTCGTGTTTCATTATAATACTATGATGTGTCATTAGAACCTTAATAATTTTATTGATGGAGAGTACAATATTTATACATGGTTGATACAATTTTTACATTAAATACAAATATTTCCTAATAAATAATTTATTTGGTCAATGAATATGCAATAAGAAATAGGAGATATCCTACCTGATTTAGCTCATGCTAGAATCATGACATGATATCCTACAATACTCCCCCTCAAGTTGGAGCATGTAAGAAAGAAATGCCCAACTTGCTCAATATTTCATGAAAACGGTCTTGACCGAGGGCTTTGGTAAGACTATCAGCCAACTGGTATTTTCCCGAAATGGGAAGAGGAAGAAGGACTGAAGCTTAAAGTTGTTGGCGAACAAAGTGACAATCGATTTCAATATGTTTGGTGCGCTCATGAAAGACGAGATTGAAAGCAATATAGAGGGCAACCCTGTTGTCACAATATAGAAGAATAACTTCCATCTGCGGAGCATGCAAATCACGAAGAAGTTCTCGCAACCAAAAAATCTCATGGCTAGTAACACATAGCGCGATTCTCAACTTCAACTGAAGAACAAGAGACAACATTTTGTTTCTTGGACCGCCAAGATATTGGGGAGGAGCCAGGAAAGAAAACATATCCAGTAGTAGATTTACGAGTGTCTGGACACCCTGCCCAATCTGCATCACAATATGCACGCAGTGAGAGAGAACTACTAGATGACAATAAAATGCCTTGTCCTGGACAACCTTTGCGGTAACGTAAAACATGAAAAGCAGCATCCAAGTGCGGTTGTCGTGGAGCATGCATAAATTGACTCAAAATGTGAACGACGTGGCTAATGTCCGGACGAGTAACTGTGAGATACAATAAACGAACAACAAGGCGTTCATATTGGCCTGTATCAGTGCATAAGGGACCAACATCTTTAGAGAGGCGATGTTGCTGAGGGAGAGGAAACGAAGCCGGCTTACAACCTGTTAAGCCACTATCGTCTAAAATATCAAGAGCATATTTCCTCTGTGTAAGAATGATTCCTGACGGAGAACATGCAACCTCTATATTTGAGTTTCCCAAGATTCTTAATGTTATATTGTGCATCCAAATATTGCTTCAGACGTTGAATACGGGGTTCATCGGTGTCAGTAATAATGATGTCATCAACATAAATAAGCATAGTCACAAATGACTCTTTCTCAACAGATTTAAATAAAGAGTGATCAGCGGAAGAAGGGAGAAACCCAATAGCCGTAATGGATTTTGTAAACTTTTCATACCAATTGTGCGAGACTTGACGAAGACCGTAGAGGGATTTATGGAGTCGGCAAACATGATTCTCCCCCTGCCTAGAAAACCCTTGAGGTACCTTCATGTAAACCTCCTCATGTAAGTCACCATGCAAAAATGCATTATTGACGTCGAGCTGGTGAAGTTGCCAATTATTAGCTGCAGTAATGGCGAGGAGGCAACGGACAGTGACTAGCTTTGCAACTGGCGCAAATGTTTTGTTGAAGTCAATTCCTTTGATTTGAGTATATCCCTTGGCAACCAAACGTGCCTTATAACGTTCAACACTACCATCAGGACGATATTTAAATAGCTCGCTTTCCGACCGATAAAGTTGTCAGGCTCCATGTTTTATTTTCCTCAAGTGCGGCAATCTCTTTGGCCATAGCATCCTTCCAATGCACTTGTTTAATGGCTTGAGAAAAAGTGCGAGGCTCATCAGAGGAAGACATGGCCACTAGAAAAGTAGTATAAGCAGGAGATTATCTTTTATACGAAATATAATGAGTGAGAGGATATACCGTCGAATTAGCCGATGGAGCAGTAGGACATGGAACAGAGTCAGACGGTACTAGGGAAGGAGGCGGAGCATAATCATAACCAGACAATCGCTTGGATACAACACGACATCGTTTGTTCGGGAGCGGTTATTGTTCAAGAACACTTGGTGGGTTTGGCTATGGTGGGTTTGTATCTGGTGGTTCGATATTATGATCGTCATCAAGAATTTTTGAATGTGGTAAAGGTCTAGGAAATTCAAAGTTAATATCTGAAGGTGGTGAATCAAATACTGGGTTGGAGAAGAATTTGTTGTATTTGTATCGATGTCTTGATTCCATGGGAATGTATCCTCCCAAAATTGTACATCACGGGAGATGACAGTCGTATGAGTCTCCAAATCATAAAGTTTAAAAGCCTTTTGACCACTCGGATAGCCAATGAATATTCCCGGATGAGATCTGGGGGCAAATTTGTCACGAGTTTGCTTGTGCACATAACATAAACAACCAAAGCTTCGTAAATGTGTATATGTCGATGTGCGTCCGAAGAGCATCTGAAATGGTGTTACATTGCCTATAATAGATAACGACATTCTGTTGATTAGATAAGCGGTTGTAAGAACACACTCGCCCCAAAATTTAATAGGCAAACGTGTTTCAAATCGTAGAGCTCGAGCTACTTCAAGTAGATGGCGATGCTTTATTTCCACAACATCATTCTGTTGCGGAGTTCCCGCACAACTTGAATGAAATTCCATCCCAAAATTTGGAACCCAAATGCGGTATAGTGTGCAACAAGTTTGTGATGTGTGAACTCGCGTCCTCCATCTGTGCGTAGAATCCTAACACGCGTGTTAAACCGTCCTTTGACCCAATGGAAAAAACGCAATAATTTATCTTTTGTCTCTGACTTATACTTTATCAAATAGACCCATGTAGCGTGATTATAATCATCAACAATTGATAGAAAATAATGACAACCAGAAAGTGAAGAAGTGGCATATCCCCCCAAATATCACAGTGAATTAGCTCAAATATAGTAGTAGATTTATGCTCACTAATTGGAAATGCAAGTCGTGTTTGGCTTGCTCTAAACATGCATAACATGGGGACGATCTACGTTTGTTGGTAAGAGGAGGCAAATTAGGTACCAAAGTGAGCCAATCAACCGGTATATGTCCCAAGCGTCGATGCGATAATTCAGTGTTGCTTTCTCTGAGTCATTAATGTCTTCCCTAATACTGTTGGCTCAAAATAATAAAGACTGTTCCACATCCGACCCGTTCCAATCAGTCGCCTCGTCGATAAATCCTGTATCGCACAAATATTCGGATAAAATATTAGAGCCGAGTTAAGATCACGTGTTAATTGACTAACTGACATCAAATTAAATTCAAATTTTGGAACTCTGAGAACTCTTTGGAGAGTCAAGTTTGTGTCGAGCTCCACTTGACCAACTTCCTTAACTTCAACATTCTCGTCATTTGGTATTTGGACCGATGGTATATTTGTCGTATACTTGATGTTACATAAGTTATCACATTCATTGATAATGTGATTAGACGCGCCACTGTCAATTATCCAACTCAAATTAAATGAATTGGATTTATCCTGTGAGTGTGAACCTGTTACTTCGCTGCTACATGAAAATGGTTTATGTTGAGCCGCACAAGCTAAAAAACCAATAGAATGATCTTGCCCTCTAGTAATCATGTGACTATGTGAGCCCAATTGTTGAGTGACCACGTGGGCTTCATGAGTTTGGTTTGAATCAAACATGTGGGCTTGTGAATAAAGCCCATTCCTTCTTTATGATGATACATCATATTGTAATTCACACTCCCTTCATCGCCGCCTTCATCTTGGATGGACGGAGAGGCACCTGGTTGCAGCAACGGCAACCTATCACTGGACGAATCTGGTTGTGGCAACAACAGCATGTTACTGGGCACATCACGATCGCAAATTTGCTGACGGCGAGTGTTTGCCCCGATTTTTATCGGTTCTGGCTTTCGACGGGTTGTGATGTGCGGAACAAATCGAACAATTGTTTTACCGAATCGATTTTCGGATACAATTATCGGTGTCCATGAACGGATTTGAGTACCAAGATTGGATAAACCATTTGTATGTGACATTATAAATAAAGAACAAGATGACAATTTCTACATTAAATACAAATATTTCCTAATAAAAAATTGATTTGGTCAATGAATATGCAATAGAAAATAGGAGATATCCAGCCTAATATAGCTCACGCTAGAATCATGACATGATATCCTACAATATTGTGGGTTTCATGGTCGTAAATTGTATGGAATCCATGTAAGTTTGATATGCAACAACAAAATTGATAAAAGAGTTGTTAGGTGTTTGTGTTATATCACCAATTTTTTTTAAAATTAGTACAAATTAATCACCAAATATGAGTTGTGTCATAGTGGTCAGGGAGTGATGTTTCATGTTGTGTCATTCTTTTATGAATGTTTTTATGGTAAATGTGAACTCATAAAATTGAAAAAAAAATACATAATTCAAAAGAAAAATAAATGAATTTTAGAAATCAAACACATGGATTACATTTCCCGCAACTGCAATTTCATTATTGATTCAAAATAAAATTCATTAAATCATGTTTTTATGTTGGTAATCAAACTTAAATGGCGCAGAGCCATCGTCTCGGGCCGGCGTAAAGGCAGAATTTTGTCCCGGTGCTGATTAGATGGTCGTCGCGATGCGAAGGGGAAGGGTGTGGCGGCACGGAGGAGACGTGCCATCGCGGCCTGAGGAGTCTTGCCATCTTCGTGGTCATGAAATAGAGACGCAGATAGAATAGTTTGGAGATAGAGAAGATATATCGTGAAATTAGAGGTTACAGGTATGGGTTACCACTACAACTCAGTTACTTTTATGATATTGCAATGACATATTTACTTTTTAATGATTTGTTTAATCATTAATTAATGAAACAATCCAAACCATTAAACTAATGACATTTAACCCCAAACAAATATGTAGAGGTCACGCCGAATTTGGGCAGGGCCCAACTCGCATCAGCCCATTAGGGCATTTAATAAAGCAACACACAACATCAAGAGATGTGTTCCTGTGTTGTTCTTTTTCATGTGTGAGGCTGCTCGAGAGTGAGAAAAGTGGGAAGGAGCTGTTCTTATTGTGTGGTGCTGCTGCCCAAGAGGAGACAGGAGAAGAAGCAAGGTTCTATTGTACCTTTGGTGAAGAAAGGTCTTGGAGAATATCAAAATTTTGGTGGAAAAAGTTTGAGGTATTTGCTTATCTCTTGTATTTGGGTTTGAGCTTTTTATGGATTGGGTAGAGAACTTATTTGGATAGATTTGCGGTGAAACAAATCTTGAGTGAGTGGGAAAGTCTTGAGAGAGAGTGAACTTGAACAAAGAGTTGATTTGGAGTTAATTTTAAATCTCTTGGTTGTGACAAGCTTGTGGGTTGTACAAGTTGTCAAGTTCTCGTTCTAGTGGGTTTCCTGGGCCCCGTGGATGTAGGCTTTGCCGAACCACGTTAAATCTCGTGTCTCTCTCTATCTTGAGTATTACTTGCCTAGCTTAGTAGTGTTGATTGTTACTTGTTGATTCGGAATTGGTTATCTCTAAGATGTTTAGCTTCCGCAAAAGTTAAGGGAATTAAAGTTTCGATCTTTATATCTGTAATTAAAGGCTGAATACTTGGTTTATTCCCCAACAATTGGCATCAGAGCTCTGATTGAGATTCAGGTGGAGAAATTTGAATTTGGGCGCTCGGTTTGGTATCTTGTGTGGCGCACACAAAGTGTTCGATAAAACTCCTAAGAGAGCTATTTTTGAAACAAGTGGAATATGACATCATCAAACGATACGGTAAAAGCTGGGAAGTATACAGTAGATAAATTCAATGGGAAGAATGATTTCTCCTACTAGAGGATACAAATGTAGAATTTGCTAATCTCACAAGAATTGCACAAGGCTTTGGAGGGTAAAGCAAAGAAGCACAAAGATATGTCGGATGAGGATTGGAAAAAGCTAGATCTTAAAGCACGAGCGGCTATTATTCTTTGCCTTGAGAGGGATGTTACTTTCTTGGTTGATAGTGAGGTAACGGCTGCGGGAGTGCAGTTAAAGTTGGAGGCAAACTTCATGACGAAGACTCTAACTAATCAGATCTATTTGAAATCCAAATTGTCACTTGCAAGATGGAGGAAGGTACTTCAATCCGGGATTGTATTAACAGGTTTGATAGGATTATATCGGACTTGAGAGACATTGATGAAGATCAAGCACTTTTACTACTTCTTTCGTTGTCAAAGTCTTATGAGAATCTTGTCCAAACATTGATGCTTGTGGGTGATACTCTTACAATGGATGAGATTAGAACTTCACTTCTAGCGGATAATCTTCGAAAGATTGCAAGTGGTGATTTGTCTAATAATGGTAGCTAAGAGCAAGAACAAGGGTTGTTTACAAGAGGTAGAAGCAATGACCTGTGGAAAACCAAAAGAGGGAAGTCTAAGGAAAATTCTAGACCTCCGGGAGATAGATCGTGTTTTAAATGCGGTGAACTTGGGCATTTCAAGGCAAATTGTCCTAATAAGAGGGCAAGTCAAAAGAACAAGAACAAAGGCAAGGGAAAGGTACAGGGTGAGCAAGAAGCAAATTATGTTTCGGATGCGAGCAAAGATGATTGTTTCGCCGTTGGTGTTGAAGAGGATAACTCCGGTAATTGGATACTTGATTCTGGGTACTCACACCACATGACTCTGAATAGGAAGTGGTTTACTACCTATGAGAACATTGATGTTGGATCTGCTTTGCTAGGAAATGATCACTCTTGTAAGACAGTTGGATTGGGTACGATAAGGATCAAGATGCATGATGGAGTGGTAAGAACTTTGACAAATGTGAGACATGTCCCAGAATTGCGGAAGAGCCATATTTCTGAAGGTGTTCTAGACTCCGGTGGTTGCAAAATTGTTGCATGGAATGGAGTTAAGAAAGTTGTTTGGGGTTCTTTGGTAGTAATGAAATGCATCAAGAAAGGGAACTTGTATCCTCTTTTGGGTTGGACAGTGACAGGAAATGCGGCAGTTGGGCCTAGTAGAAGCAACAGTGACCCATGTGAATGCACTCGGCTATGGCATATGCGGCTTGGGCACATGTCAGAAAAGGGGCTAGATCTGCTTGGTAAACAAGGTTTGTTGAAGAATATGAAAAAGTCTTGCATGGATTTTTGCGAGCATTGCGTGTACGGTAAAGCACACCGGGTTCAGTTCAAGGGAAGCGGATACAGAAACAGAGGTATATTAGACTATGTGCGTACAGATGTTTGGGGTCCATCTCCAATTACTTTGAAGGGAGGTTCCAGGTATTTTGTCACTTTCATTGATGATCATTCTAGATATGTTTGGATTTATTTCCTGAAGCATAAGAATGAGGTATTTGACACGTTCATGCGGTAGAAGATAGTGGTTGAGAACAGAATATGAAGAAAATTGAACACACTAGGATCTGATAACGGTATAGAGTATACAGATGGTGCCTATAAGAGGTTCTGTGCTGAAAGGGGAATTGTCAAGCATTGGACAGTCAGGGATATACCACAATAGAATGAGGTCGCAGAGAGAATGAACTGTACATTGCAGGAAAGAGCAGTGTGTGCGATTATATACTGGTTTGGGCAAGGAATGGTGGGCAGAGTCGGTTGCTACAACTTGCTACATTGTCAATCGATCTCCACACCAAAGTTTAGATGGAGATATACCTTATAGGTTATAGTCAGGTGAACATGCAGATTATGACAAGTTGAGAATTTTCGAGTGCACAGCATACTATCATGTCAACAAGGGAAAGCTTAAAGCAAGAGCCAAAAAGACAATATTTTTGGGGTATGCAACCGGAGTAAAAGGTTATCGCCTTTGGTGTGTAGAAGATTCTAAGTTCGTGATCAGCAGGGACGTTACCTTCCATTGTAGCTTCTTCGAAAGCTACGGTGTCGGTGGTGTTAGCAGTGAGACTCCTAGATATCAGGAGTTTAAGATAGAACCTAATGGTCAGCTAGGTTCTAGTCGTGTTCAAGAGGTGGATCATGGAGCCACTCCGGATGAGAGTGATGATGTTCTTGAGCAAGAAACAGTTTGGCAGGAAAATGTACAAGTCCAACAACAACAACAACTCGTGGATAACTTGGCTTCCGGAAGACCAAGGCGAGTGTATAAGCAGGTTCAGAAGTTGGGGTCAGACCAACCTTTGAAGCATTATGGTCAGGTTAATTTGGTTGATTTCGCACTCTCGGTGGAGGAAGATGAGCCGGTCTCCTTCAAGGAAGCTATTCGGGATAGAAATAGCGAGAGATGGTTAACTGCGATGGAAGAGGAGATGGAGTCTCTTAGAAAAAACCAAACATGGGAGGTTTTCCCATTGCCATTTGGGAAGAAAGCTATTGGTTGTAAATGGGTGTACAAGAAGAAAGAAGATCCTTTCGAGTCTGATGGTACGAGGTACAAGGCAAGATTGGTGGCTAAGGGGTTTGCACAAACAGAGGGAGTGGACTATAACGAGATTTTTTTCTCTAGTGGTAAAACACACATCCATTCGGGTGCTATTGAGTATTGTTGCTCATGGTGATCTTGAGTTGGAGCAACTCGATGTCAAAACAGCTTTCTTGCACGGGAACTTGGATGAAGAGATCTATATGGCTCAACCTGAGGGTTACAAGGTTAAGGGTAAAGCAAGTCAAGTATGTCGTTTGAGGAAATCACTATATGGATTGAAGTAGTCTCCTCGACAGTAGTATAAGCGATTTGACTCTTTCATGTTAAAGCATGGGTTCTCCAGAAGTGAGTATGACTGTTGTGTTTATATTCAGAAACTTCATGGAGGTGATTACATCTATCTCCTTTTATATGTTTACGACATGCTTATTGCTTCGAAGAGCAAGGAAGAGATAGATAGGTTAAAGTCTTAGCTTGGTCAAGAGTTTGAGTTGAAGGACATGGGCGCTGCAAAAAAGATACTCGGTATGGAGATTAGAAGAGAGAGGCCGAACCGAAAATTGTTCTTGAGTCAGAAAGGCTACATTGAGCGGGTAACTGGCAGGTTCGGGATGCAAGATGCAAAACCAGTGGGGACTCCATTGGCTCCACATTTCAAGCTCTCTAGTAAGCATTCTCCTTCTACAACAGAAGATAAGGCATACATGAATCATGTTCCTTATGTTAGTGCAGTTGGCAGTTTAATGTATGCTATGGTGTGTACACGTCCAGATATTTCACAGGCAGTCAGTGTTGTTAGCAGATTTATGGCAAATCCTGGGAATACACATTGGAAAGCAGTGAAATGGGTCCTGAGGTACTTGAAGGGTACTAAGAACACGGGTTTATGCTTTGGTGGAGATACGTGTCATATACATGGGTTTGTGGACTCAGATTATGCAGGTGATCTAGATAGACGTCGATCAACTATTGGTTATGTATTTACCATATACGGGGCCCCATTTAGTTGGCGATCGATGTTGCAAGGTACAGTGGCTCTTTCTAGTACCTAGGCCGAGTATATGGCCATGGCAGAGGGAGTGAAGGAAGCACTGTGGTTTTGAGGTCTTCTAGATGATTTGGGGATTGAGCAGATAAAGGTGGATTTGCAGTGTGACAGTCAGAGTGCGATACATTTGGCTAAGAATCAGGTTCACCATGCTCATACCAAGCATATTGATGTCAGGTATCATTTTGTGCGAGAAGTTATAGAGGAAGGTGATATTTCTTTATTGAAGGTGCACACAAATGAGAACCCAACATACATGTTGACCAAGGTGGTTACAGGTGGCAAGTTTCAGCATTGCTTGGACTTGCTACATATCAGTTCGTGCTGAAAGCAGCCTTGCAGGGTGGTGTTGAGGTGAGGTGGAGACTTCGCCCGGTTTTTTGAACTACGGAGGCTTGATCCCGATTTTAGATACGTAGGCAACCATGGTATAGTGGTGCAGTCGGCTTGTTCTACATATTATGTGCGAGATGCGCATGTGTTCGTCCAAAATTTGAGGTTGATCAAATGATGGACGAGGGGGAGAATTGTAGAGGTTAGGCCCAATTTAGGCAGGGCCCAACTCGCATCACCCCATTAGGACATTTAACGAAGCAACACACAACATCAAGAGATGTTTTGCTGTGTTGTTCTTTTTCATGTGTGAGGCTGCCCGAGAGTGAGAAAAGTGGGAAGGAGCTGCTCTTATTGTGTGGTGCTGCTGCCCAAGAGGAGAGAGTAGAAGAAGCAAGGTTCTATTGTACCTTTGGTGAAGAAAGGTCTTGAAGAATATCAAGCTTTTGGTGGAAAAAGTTTGAGGTATTTGCTTATCTCTTGTATTTGGGTTTGAGCTTTTTAGGGATTGGGTAGAGAACTCATTTGGATAGATTTGTGGTGAAACAAATCTTGAGTGAGTGGGAAAGTCTTGAGAGAGATTGAACTTGAACAAAGAGTTGATTTGGAGTTAATTGTAAATTTCTTGGTTGTGACAAGCTTGTGGGTTGTACAAGTTGTAAAGTTCTCGTTCTAATGGATTTCCTGGGCCCCGGGGATGTAAGATTTGCCGAACCACGTTAAATCTCGTGTCTCTATCTTGAGTATTACTTGCCTAGCTTAGTATTGTTGATTGTTACTTGTTGATTCGGAATTAGTTATCTCTAAGGTGGTTAGCTTCCGCAAGAACTAAGAAAATTAAAATTTCGATCTTTATATCTATAATTAAAGATTGAATACTTGATTTATTCCCTAACAAAATACTTTTTTAGTTTGTACATGATCACATGGGACATAGTTTTTCATAGATTCATGTCCAAATATAATAATTTATTTAAAACAACACTTTTTTGTTTTAACAAATTATTTAATATTATTATAATAAAATTATAAAAATGAATAAAATAATATATTTAAAATCATTTTATAATTAAAATGTTAAAAGATTGTAATAATAGATATTTTTGAATCAAGTTTTGGCCATCAAGTAGGAGTTGGATGGAGATTGAAGCTTGGATTTTTACTAGAGTAAATTCCACATGACCCCTCTTAACCAAACGCGTGTCTCACATGCCCACTCTTAACTACAAAATCAATCTGCGAGGTGCCTTAACTATCCAAAAATTCCATTTACCTTTTTTTGTTGACCTTTTTCAAAATTCTGTTAAGTTTTTGTGAAATGACGAAAATACCCTTATATCTGAAAAATTAAAATAAATAAATAAAAATGATTTTGAACTTTTTTTTCTAATTTTCTCGTTGTACAAAATAATGAATAAAATTTTGTTAATAGTAAAAATAATTTTTTTAAATTTTTTTTTATTAAAAAAATTTAAAAATAAAAATTTACTTTTAAACATCGTTTTTTATTTTTATTAATTTTTATAAATAATTTTTTTTAAATAAAAAATTAATACTAAAATATTATTTTTATTCTTTATTTTGTACAATGAGAAAATAGAAAAAAAAAGTTCAAAATCATTTTTATTTATTTATTTTAATTTTTCAGATACAAGGGTATTTTCGTCATTTCACAAAAAACTTAACAGAATTTTTAAAAAAGTCAACAAAAAAAGGTAAAGTGGGATTTTTGGATAGTTAAGGCACCTCACAGATTGATTTTGTAGTTAAGGGGGGGCATGTGAGACACGCGTTTAGTTAAGGGGGGTCATGTGGAATTTACCCTTTTTACTATTACCAAATAATATTTTTTACAATTTCGCTAATCAAAAAATAATAATTTTTACAATTTACCAACTTGAGTAGAAGTTAATTGGTTTTTCTTTCATAACAAGTATTGGCGAAATTTAAAGATGGCATAGCCTTCAAATTGAGGAGATGGTTGATTTTATATTCTTATTTTAGTACTATTATTACATAGAGTTTCTAGATTAACTACGTGTAAGAAGTAGTGTTATAGATATTGGTAGATATCAGTGACATCTCAAAATTTTTCATCCCCTCGCGATGATACCGCAAATATCGGCCAAAATACTGGTCAAAGTCGGTCAACTGAAAAAAATCAAATTAAATATGGTTTAATCTGATCTAATTCGTTCTAGATTAATTGATTTCAATTAAATCTAATTAATTTCGATCTAATCTAGTTCAACTAATTAATTATGGTTTGACATGTAGGTTTTAAGCAATTACACTATCCGAAATAATGAGTATTGATCCGTTCGAAATTAAAAATATTAAATATCATTCACTTTGTCTTTAATAAATAATAAATATGAGGGGATGCATTCCAATACAAATCTGGTAAGAAACGTCTGAACTTCTACTAGTCGTTGGATCGCTCAAGTTCTGGCGAGATTTGTCCCAGCGCCCGACATATGACAACAAAGTTGTACCAATGTCATTTTTGTGGTTATACCAGGTACATCTGTTTCTACCAGTTCAGACTAAATTTATATTTGTTTGGACGGTTTGTAGTTCTACCCCGAGTTGTATTTGATTTGTTTTATAAACATGAGTATATATAATTATTTATTTATTACAAAACGTGTTTTGCTGTGATCTTTCCACGATCTCACCGAATTCGTCAAATTTTTCTTTTGTCAGTTGATCAACTTATCTTGAATATTCGAGTTTCACAACCTTGGTAAGAACTTAAGTGATGGTTATAAAATTAAGTGAGATTTTTATTTTGATTAACATATTATTTTCCGCGAGTCTCTAATGAGAAGTCCACATTTGATGTTTAAACATGACTTTTGTACATAGGCATCGCAATAACATAGCAAGGGCTATGGCTGTCTGTTTCTATCTGGGATACGACTCACCCGACGACCCAACCTGATCTAAACACGTATGACTCGAGACCCGACAAAACCAATTGGAAATCGGGTTGGATTGACCCGAACCCGACATGAAGTAAGTCGGGCCTCTGGTGTGATTTCCAAAACCACCGAGTAACTTGACTCACCCAATGCCCACTTCACACAAAGGGCCAGCCCACAATTTTTTCCCTAAGCCCAAATCAACCAACCCGTCAACATTAATGAGCAGCCCAGCCCAGCTCGTGATTTAGCGTTCCAAAGAAACACAAAAGCTTATAAACGTTGTAAAACGTGTATACGCTTCTGATGTGGGATGAAAAACAATGAATGAGAGGTCTGAGCTCTCATCTATAGACGTGGCGCCTCATGCGTCGTCCACCGCAAACACTCGAAGCGATATTAGTCGTCCATTGCTGGCGATGTGGACGAAGCTCCTCTAACCACGACCTCACCAAGTTGGTGAGTTATCTCTCTACTTATCTCTTCTCACATTAATTAATTGCATCATCCTTCTCCTCTCTTGAGCTCTGAGAAAAAACCTTAGTCACTCTCTGTCTCTCTCTTGACCCGTCCTCTCCTCGGCGTCCTTACCCTCCGTCAGTCGTCCTGTCCATCCATCTCACTCACAATGACTCGATTAGGTGCTACCCGTTGTAAATCTAGCCGTTGGAGGAGTTTTTCTCCCCCACCACACTATAAATCGAGAGATGGTGGAGAGGAGAATCTCCAACGGCTCGATTCTCCAATGGAGCCTCAAGCTACATTCGTATCTGACGTTGGAAGAGGTGGACGGCGACGAACAACATGTCTTCAAATCCGGTTAATGTCAATTTAGGGTTTAGATTCTTCTTGATTTTTTTCTTGGGTTTTTGTTTTGGCAGTTAGGGTTAGGGATCAGTTTCGATTGAGGGTTCCCGATCCGAAATTTGTGGGTTACTTTCAATTTATATTTGGGTTTTTAATTTCAGTTCAAATTTTGGGATTTAGTGTTTAAAATTTGGGATTTTGAATTTGAAATTGAGGATTGAATTTGAGATACATGGTTCGGATTTAAAATTGGGGATTTAGGGTTTTCGATTTGAAATTGAGGAGTCTCATTAGGGAATTAGGGTGTCTGATTTCAAATTGGGGATTGAAATTAGGGAACTTGATTTGGGGGTTAGGGTTTAATTGAAAGTCTAATTTAAATGTTGATTTTTGTTTGAAGTTGTAATTTGGGGGTTTTGATTTTAATTTTCATTTCCGAATAGGCCTAACTTCTAAACTGTAATGGGCTGCTGTTTTTGAGCCCATCGGGTTGAACCCAACAACCCGAGTCACACGAACCAGACCACCCGAGTGTCAAGTCGAGTCGAGTCTCGGGTTTGATTCCTTAGACCCGACATGGACTGAGTCGAGTCCAAAACCGATCGGATCCAATCCGACCCGACCCGATGAACAGCCCTAACAAAGACGGAGGCCGGATCTAGTAACTTACAATTATGGTTCATAATCATGAATGGCGTGCATGGAAATGGACCCACCAGTGTACCATTTACCACTCCCGTGATTTCATATTTAACGTAATCACGACATGGAGTCCTTAACAATTCCAACCACGGATGTTGTTTTTGTTTTGGCGTGAGATATTTTACTAATCTGGATCATAAGTTAAAACTAAAAAAACTATATTTAATAAAAAATGAACAAACTTGGCTACAGTAAGTATTATTTTTATCAAATAATATATAGTTTTTCTTCAGGAAATCAATTAATAGTTTTCTTGTAATCGTCATATCTTTAGATACCAATTACTAATTAATGCTATGTCGAGTTAAAGTTAAATATATTAATATTTTAATGTTTAGTTAGAGATACTTTTTGCTTAATTACACGTACTATTAGTTTTTGGATATAAATCCTGAGATATTCTATTCCAAATTTATAATTAGAAAGTGATTACATTCGTGGTATATATTGGGATGATAAAGCGGTGGAAATAAGTATTACAAATGTCAAATTAGTTTTGATCTAGATAAAAAAAATAGTTTTGATCCTTTCCAATTTATTAGCATCGTCGATCCAATTCATCTTCTGCTCTGATTTTATATTAAAAATATACGTGAGGCTGTGTAATCATTTCAACACACAAAAATCATCCTTTCCTCTCCTGTAAAGTATATAGTCTTTAATTTCGTTCAAGTGTTTCAATTGTTCCTTTTATACGAGTTTCAAAGTCTAGCGCCACATATGCATACGTTTTTATTATTAACTTTAAAGATGTGCCAACAATTAAATTTGAAACCAAATTTAATAACTTCCGTCTTACATTTATTTTCATTTCTAATTTATGTTAAATCGAAAAAAATACTCGACCTTGCTAAAGTCGACAAAAAATAATAATTAATATAATGAGAGAGAATATAGGATTGTAAACGATTCAAGCTTTTAACGAACCACTCGAGCTTGGCTATAAATATTCGGTTCAGGTTCGTTATAATCGAACTTGAGACGAATTCGAGCTCGAGGTTAGACTCATTTAATAAACAAGTCGAGTTCGAGCCTAATCTTCTAAGGTTCGACAAACTCGCGAGCTGGCTCGTTTGATAATTATTTAATTATATATGTATATATATTTAAAAAAATTGTAATAGAATTAGACGAGCCGAATCAAGTCGAGTCAATCTCAAGTTGGCTCATTTATTATTTATATAATTTTTAATGAATATTTGTTTTGAAATTTAAGCTACTCGAATCGAGCTGAGCAAAAAATTGAGCTTGTCTATTTTATTTCGAGCCAAACTCGATTTTAACTGCGTAAGCTTGTTTGAGCCTGAATCGAGCTCGAGCCGAAACATTTTTTCACTAGTCAAATTGTACTTTGTCAAAATAAGGCTCATTCGACTCGTTTAGACCCATGAAAATAGGTGTGTGACAGTCTCCTTTTGGGAAAGTTAATACAAATTTTACACAAATAAAATTAGAGAAAGAATTCAAAACTGAAACGAGACAGTGACGGTGTTGCCGTTTATTCTTCCTTTACTACTAACGTCCTTTTTTTATAAATCCTTTTGTTGTCTGTCAATTTTCCTTATTGATCTAACATATGAAGCAAGCAATTGGACAAAGAAAATGACAATGGAACCGAGCTCATGTGTTGAGAATCAAAGAAAAAAATAGTTTTCCGTTTTTGTGTTGGAAATTTTGTGTTTAGTGATTTTTCCGACACAATTAAAGGTTAGTTTACGCTACTTTATATCCTGTTAGACTGCGGTCGTACGGAACAAATATAGTCTTAAGAAGATCGGTCCTGAGCCTCGATAGAAAACAATCAAATCAAGCTCGGAAAGTCGTCACGTGTGTACGGAGTTGTTATGATCAAAATAAAGTCTCATCCAAACCACCAAATTTGTAGAGGACGAAACAATGAATACAACGAAACCAAGACCAAAAATTTTCGATGTCTATAAGTCCTGTTATACTCACCGAACAGTAGTATTCAGAGTGTAATATTGTAAATTGTTAATATTTTTTTCATTTCTATCTTGTTTTCGTTTATGGTACACCATATTCTCTACACCCGCCACCCTTCTTAGCTGTGCATGACCCAGAAAAGTCGTGCTTGTGCTCAACCCCATGACGACGGCGTTTCGCTCCTCAACTTCCGCATTGCAATCACCTTCTTCTCGTTGGCGAAGAAGAAAGAGAAGGCACATGATTTCATGGAAGAAGCGACTCTAAGGCGTCCCTGATTGATTCAGTTTAATCGTTGAAGTAGAAATTTAAAAACCCTAATTTAACGAGGGTCTCTCTCTCTCACCTAGATTTAGACTCCGTCAACCCGCGATCTCCTCCTCCACGACCTCTGGCGATTAGATCTCCTCCTCTACGATTTGATCTTCGAAGAGCAGAGTAGCAGTAACAAGAGAATAAAGGTTGAAGATGAAGCAGTTAAATTTTAAATTTTTATAATTTTTATTGTAAATATGTCCTTATGTTATAAATCAATATTAATATTTAAGTAATGGTAAGAGTTTCATTTCATAATATAAAATTTTAGTTATTATTTACCTTGTAGTGTTGTTCACGGTCAAGAATCGATCAGAACGAACATGTTTGTTTTTCAGAGATGAGGAATCGAAAGCGACCTAATCCAGTTTAGTCGGTTTTAGTCGAACCGACCCAAACTATTGATCGGTTTTTGGTTTGACCCGACATGAACCGACCAAAATTGTAGCACATTGGCCATCCTCATAGTACCCGAATCGGCTCTATCTCATCTTACCATGCTCTTCCTCTTCTCACCTCTCGTTTTTAGAAATAGTAGAACATATCGAAATTGAGAAACAATCAAAATTAAAGAACACAACAGAAGCATAAATCAAATAAACACAAGATGATACAAGATAGAAAAACCAGAAAACATAAATTAATTGGGCAAACATAAAAACAATGGAATCAATCTCAAAATCAATCACCAAAAACCCGTCGGAATTGAGGAACTCATCGGAGCCAAATCAACTTCAAATCGGAAAGACGAATTGAAGAACTTGAATCTTCAATTTCAAGAATTTATCGTTGATCCCATAGCCAAATCTACGATTTTAAAAATTGTGCGGCGATTAGACAAAGGCTTCGATTCTGGTAGAGTCTGAAGACGAAGCTTTCATCTAATCGTCAATGAGTTCTCGTGAGTGGTGAAAATGATGTGTTCAATTTTAGTGGAGAAGGCTAACGTAAGAGGAGAAGACGGAGAGTGCCGAATTCCGAAGAGATGCTGAATTGAAGAGGAGAAAGCGACGTTGACACTGAACTCTGAAGAGACGCGAAGATGAAGACACAACTAAGGTTCTCTCACTGTCTCTCTTTGTGTGAATGCAAAGTGATGACTGAAAGAAATAGAGGCAAATAATATATCCTAACCTAAAACGATGAGTTTTGATGGAGACTGAACTAGGATCGGTCGGTTGGGTTAAGTGAACGGTTCAACGTTTTTGAACCATAACCGAATCGACCCTCTATCGATTTTCGCTAAAAGTGATATGACCATGATCCAACTAGCTGGTTAATCGAACCGAATGATAGTTTGGTCCGGTTCAGTCGATTTTGGTAAGAAATGAACACCTCTATTAACTTGAACTTAACATAAAAGAGATATAATTAAAATCGTTGATACTTAGATCAGTAAAAAGCAGAAAATTCTATCAAATATCGTTATGTATTATTAATGAACTAGTTAATAGTATACCTAACTAAAGAGAATTGGCAGTTAGTGTCAACCAAACAAACTTATATAGTGTTAGTCAATTTTCTCACCGAACCTAGCGAGAAAATCAATTCCTTCGTCGACCGTTTCTGATCCTCGCACCCCAGCTAGCTAGCCCTTTATGATTGACGGCTGTGATGTTGTCCGTTGCGACGTCGTATCTTCACAAGCACACATGGAGGCGAGGAAAATCAATTTTCTTATTCTTTTATAAATTTCAAGTTTGTAAATTGATGATTAAAGTTTAAAAGAGGCACACACACGCTTCCCAAATTCGAAAACCCCACCTGCTCTGCTCTCCACACGAAACTTTCAGACCATTGCTTAAGATTATATACAAAACCTCTGCTTTATCCCTGTTTAGTATCTAGTTAACAGAGTTTTTTCTGGGTCGCCGTGTTCTCTGGGTAACTACGAAAAAAATCGACACAACTTGTGGTTCGAGTACGAAAATTTCAGCGTTTTAAGGTTTTTCGGGTGGTGGGTGTTTTTGGGATGTGAGAAAGATGTCGACTTTCAGCGGATTTGGAATCGGATTGAGCCTGGTTTCTGGGTTTCTCCTCCTGGCTCTCGTTGCAGAGCTCTACTATCTCCTGTGGTGGAAGAAGAGAATCGTGAATACGGAAGGAGAAGACGAAGATTGCAGAAACCACGCCAAGGATTTACTTTCCCTCCTTTTCTGGAGAAGACCCTCTTCTGACCCAGATGGGAGTAGGCATGAACGAGAGGTGGAGCTCGGGTCCGGTAAGGATTTTGTTGTTAAGGCATTTGGGGAAGAGGGTATAGAGTCGGAGCTGATGAGGGTTCACAATCTGTCGGGGCCTCCGAGATTTCTGTTCACAATCAAGGAGGAGACGAAGGAGGATTTGGAGACTGATAGTGTGAAATCCAGGAGCAGGAGCCTCAGTGATCTTGTAATGACTCCTCTGCCTTCTCCGATAAAGACGACGCCTTGTCTTTTGGGGAGCTTGAATCACAATCCTCTGTTCGACAGCTCTGAGGCAGAGCTCACTTCTCCGCCGCCCAAGTTCAAGTTCTTGAGGGACGCCGAGGAGAAGCTGCTCAGGAGGTCTAAAAATGGTCACCAGGATAGTGAGGGTAAAGATGAGAGCTTTGTGACAATCATTGTAAGCAAGAACAACAACAGAGAGCAACAACAAAAGTGCACTTCCAGTAAATATGTCCCCAACAGCATTTAGACCAAAACCCAATTGTTGATTAGGTCGTCTTAGTGTATAATACAGAATTCAAGCCCCTTTTCAGTTTTCTTGATCCCAACTTCCTTTCTTCTTTTTCTCATGTAATGTTTGAGAGTTTGGTTAATGAGGTGCAACAATTTATTGGATAATGTCAAGTGGGGACTGATGTTTTTCTCTTTTCATTGTCCATCATCATCATGTCATGTGCTTAATGGTTCTAATAATTCGTATGCACGCAAAAATCTGCAATCAATCTTTGGGAAGTTTTAATAATTTAGCTGTATACTCCATTTATTACAGTTTCAAGCTATGCTGAGTCATCTAGAAAGAAGGTTTTTGGTTTTGGTGGTTGATTTTGGGTTGTGATTTATGAAGCTTTGGTTCTACTCTTACGTCTATATTGATTCCTCTTCTGTTTTGAATAGTTGGCCCTAAATTATTGTACATATCATTGGGCACCAGCAAGATGACAATATTATAAGTCATCGATTCCCTTTTAGTTTTGTTGTATCAAGACCATTATTTACATCCTTTAGAGGGTAGGAGTAATGGTTGCTTAGTAATTGTTTGATAAATATAGCTGATGATATGGTTATAAGTTTTCGTGAAAATGTAATACAACCTTCTTCAAATATTTATTTGTACTTGCATTTTTTAAACTAAAAAGGATGTTTTGAAGTGTAAAATTTTAAACTGATAAATAGAAACAAGATGTTTATTAAATGACAAGTCAATCTAAGATTTTAAAAGTGAGAATTCAACTTTAATATTTCAACTTTAATATTTCTTAAATATAAGTCATTGCACTTAGCTTTACACTATTAACTTTGAATCTTGTACATGAGATATTAATTTTTATAATGACTAATTTGCCTACAAATAAAATGAAAAGATTGTGGATATGAATACCTTATTACATAAAAAATAACTTAAACAACTCTTGTGGAAATGTTACTAAATCGAAACTAATGTTGACATTAGTGTTAGAAGAGGCAGAGAGTCGGATGGTGACTGTCGGACCGATATTTTGCACTTTAGCTCAAACTTAGATACCAATATGAGGCATAGTCTATGCTCATAGTGGGGCTCAAGAAGCCCATAAAGGTATACTGTATCTTGGGCTTCCTAGTTTGCTAGGCCGAAATAAGGGACTTCTATTGGACTTCTTGAAACGAAGGTTGGATAATAAGTAATTGACAAGAATCTTGTTAGATATATTATAAGTATTTTTAAGTGACATTTAAGGTAATTTATGTTAAATTTAACCGAACTGATTTGTAGAAAGTTTAAAATGTACTCAGTAATTCTGATTTGATATAAGACTGGTTTGACCGGTTCAAATTAAAATTGATTATTTATGATCATTACAAAAAATATTAATAAAATATTAATAATATACAAACTAAAAATTCTTTATTTTAAAAAAAAATGTTGATCTCCCGATTCTCTTCAATTTGGTATATTGTGAGTTTGAAACATAACTCGCATGAGAGATTTATGTCATTTGAAATGTTTAGTATATTATTAATATTAATTATATTGATAGTAATTATCAATATTATGTAATGATTATTTATTAAATAAAATTATTTTTAATTTGAATCGGTTAGATTAGCCTTATATCAAATCAGAGTTATTGAGGGCATTTTAAAATTTTTATAAACCAATTTTATTTCATTTAACCGGGGTTACCTTAGATGTTACTTAAAAATACTTGAGGTATATGCATAATTTTTTTTAAGTTAGGGTACTGAATTTTAAAACGTGTATATTATCAAATAGTGATGTGTCATTATCCCTTTTTATCATCTATTCATAGGTTTGATTTTTATGAAAGGTGATTTCATTTTTACGAATAATGGTTTCATTGTTTTTTTTTTGGATAAAACGAGACGATCTCATTAAGGTGTAGAAACGTCTGCCAACAATATATGAGATAACATGCCTGGTACATCAGCATGAGAAATCTCAAGATCAGGGCTCGTTAGAGCGGTAGTAGGCATATAATGTGCTGCCTTATTACCTGATCTAGGGGTAAAAGAAAACCTGCTATTTACAAAATTATTACAATAGTTTTTACAGTCTGTAATTATCAGACCAATATGGGATTGTGGTGTGGGGTTGGTTGAAAGCAGTGCCCAGAGGGATTGAGAATCAGTCTCAAAGATGGCATTGGGAACCCCCAGCGTTGAGGCCCAAACCATCCCTTCTCTGAAAATTGTTGCTTCGGCAAGAAGCGGCTCAAATCTTCCACTCCGTTGAAGACTTCAGCCAGCTCTGAAGCGGCCATCGCAGTCCCGACATATGAGGCCTCCCCCGATTCTACCTCCGTTGAAGTCCACCGCCGCATCTGAGTTGATTTTCACCCATCCTTCACTTGGTTTGCTCCATCTCTGGTTGTTTCTTTGTCTGGGAGGTGGCCGCGTCCTTGCATGCACCCTTTGCCACTCAGATCTGCACATCATCGAGCTAAAGATAATTGTTGCCAAGCTTAGGTTCTGATTTTTCCATACAATCTCGTTTCGCATCCTCCAGATTGCTCACCATAAGAAAGCTAACTCCTCAGATCTATTCTGGTTATTGTTGTTTGCGTTGCAGGAACTGTCGAAGATCTGAGCAATTGATTGGAGGCCCCTTCCATTTCTGCTCCAGAAAGGCATGATTGAAGATAGAGAAGAACACTCCCAAAAAATATGGTAGGCTGATTCAACAGTCAAAGAACAGAAAGGGCACTGAGTCGAGGCCAAAGGGATTCCTCTGGATGTCAGAATATCACAAGAGGGGAGAGTATTGTTGAGTAAACGCCATAGAAAAAGCTTGATCTTTGGAGGTATGTTTAAACCCCACATCACTTTCCATCTAGAGGATTGATGGGAGGGGTTCCACTGACCTGCTTGTTTCATTGCTTGTCTGTAGGCAGATTTGACGGTATATCGACCAGACTGTTCGAAAATCCAGAACCATTCGTCCCTCGTCGCAGTCCTGCTGATAGGAATTGAACAAATGCGTCTGACTTCATCGTGAGGGAGGAAGGAACGTAGTAAAGGTATGTCCCAATCTCTAGATCCTGTTAGGAAAAGGTCTGCAACTTGGTTAATGTGCCTTCCTGAAGCAACTTGTAAGAGCGAAGTAGGCTCCTCTTGGAGCCATGGAGTCGTGAGCGGACAGAATAACCCCGGGCCTATAGCACATCTGGCTCCGGAGTTTACCAGATCCTGGGCAGCTAGGATACTTCTCCAGGTGTAGCTTGGATTGGAGCCTAGCTTCGCCTTCAGGATTGAATCGTTAGGGTAGTATCGTGCTTTCAAAACCCTTGCCACCAGGGAGTCAGGCTTCGAGTGAAGCCTCCATACTTGTTTTCCTAGGAGAGCTAGGTTGAAAAGTCTGAGATTTAGGAAGCCTAACCCACCCGATTCCTTGTGCACACAAATAGAATCCCACTTCTTCCATATTATACCCCTACCTGAGGTAGATCCTGTCCACCAAAAGCGTGCCAAAAGTCTCTTAATGTCTTCTAGGACTCCGTCAGGCAGATAGAACACATTTAGGGTGTAGATAGGCAGCGATTGCAAGACTGATTTGATCAGAACTTCCTGCCCTGCTTTAGAGAAAAATTTGTTTGCCCATGAGTTGGCTCGATTGGCCACTTTTTCCTTTAGGAAGTCGAAAGCTCTCCGTCTATTCTGACCAATCATGTTCGGAAGGCCCAAATAGGTTGAAGGGTTCTGATCCATTCTGAACTGGAGAGTTGAAAGAACCTCGTCACGCTCGGCCATGCTGGTGTTTGGGCTAAACATGATTGTTGATTTTAGGGGATTCACTTTCTGCCCCGATGCTTCCTCGTAGGTAGATAATATTTCTTTAATCGTAGTTGCATCACCATGACTTGCCCGGCTAAATACATAGCAATCGTCAGCAAAAAGTAGATGTGAGACTTTCGGGCTACGCCTTGATACTGCGACTCCCCTCAGTCGATTTTGAATTTCCATTTTGGCCATCAGCTTTGATAGGCCCTCTGCGCATATGATAAATAGAAAAGGGGAAAGAGGGTCCCCTTGTCTAATACCTCTGGAAGGTGAGTCGAGACCAAAACATCGGCCACTAGTGGAAACTCGAAATTGGATCGAGGATATGCAAGAGTTGATTAGAGTTATCCAGTGTAAACTGAACCCTAAACGACTAAGCATTCCTAGAATAAAACTCCACTCGAGTCTCTCGTAAGCTTTACTCATATCTAACTTGAGTGCCATCAGCCCTATTCTTCCCTTACATTTCCTTTTCAAATGGTGGATAGTTTCGAACGCGACTAGCATGTTGTCTGTGATTAGTCGATCCTGGATAAAAGCACTTTGTGATTCTGAAATCAGCTTCTGTAACAGCGGTTTAATCTTGTCTGTCATCACTTTCGATATCACTTTGTAGCGGACATTGCATAAAGCGATAGGTCGAAGGTCTGACATGTTCATAGGACCTTTCTTCTTGGGGATTAGCACGATATTAGTGTCGTTGCAGCCCTCCCGGATTACTCCGGTGTTAAAAAAGTGTCTGACTTCTGCTGTAATCTCTTCCTTAATAATTTCCCAGAAAACTTGAAAGCAACCTGGAGTGAATCCGTCCGGGCTTGGAGATTTTGCAGGATCCATGCTAAAAACCGCCTCTCTGACTTCCTCTTCTGTGATGTTTGCTAGGAGCTCGCTGTTGTCTTCCAACGATACTAGGGGTTGAATTAAATTCAGTATTGACTCTTCCTCCCCTCTTTCAGAGCTATAAATAGAATTGAAGTGGCCGGAAATAATGTTTTGTAAGCCTGTTTCCCAATCGTGCCAAACCCCGGAAGTATCTTGAAGTTTATCAATGAAATTAACTCTTCTCCAGTGAGACGCACACGCATGAAAGTATTTGGTGTTTCTGTCTCCCTCTTTCAGCCACAATTGTTTCGATTTTTGCCTCCACAAGCTTTCCTTTTTCTCCAGCGCTTGATTAAGTTGCTCTTTTTTCTCTACGTATGAAGCGATACTCAGCCTATCTCGTTTAGGGAGAAGTCTCGATAGGGATCTTTGGAGCCTTGATATTTCAGTCTCCAACTCCTTGGTTTTTGTTACCCCCAGCTGTGTAACAGTAGCCCCAAATTTTTGAGCCGATCACCCATTTTATTGTTTTAGTATTTATTGAAAACATTGGTTTCATTATTATAAATGGTGGTTTCCTTTATTAATGAAATCGGGGTCAATTTTTCACAACATTGTTTTCATTCAACTAAATTTACAACTATATATTCGAATTGACCCAAAAATCAATCTAAAAGTCACTAAACATTCACTCAGATGGCTATCACATCATGTTTTTGATGGTTGCTTTCTACACGAATTAGTGGTGTTGGTAAATAAATTATGTCGATAAGCTCTATCAACAACATTGATATGAAACTCGGCCAAACTCGAGATTTCGAACCTCCCCGAAATAAGAAGTCCCCAAATCTGTCAATTCGATCAAATCCGGTTCAAGTAGGCCCAAACAGATTCGAATTCAATTCCAATATAATCAAATCCGGTCAAATTTAGCTGGTCAAGCTTGAGCTGACCGGTGTAAACCTGAGTCAAGATGATTATATGTTTAGGTTATTACACTATTTCGACTCTTTCGTTATTTTCTCATTTCACCCAATCTCCTTGTCATTTTCGCAACAATACCGGTTGTCGCATTTGTTTGTCGTCGAATCTCCGTCAGTCTTCACCTCAAGGTATCTAATTTTTTCAGCTCTATGTCTTTTTTTTTCTTTTTTTTCCGATTTTATCTGCTTTTTATAGCTCTATTAATTTTTAAAATCAATGATTTTCAGCTCCGAGTTCTTCTTGTTTAGGCATTTTGTGATTTTCGATCAAGCTCGTTGTTGGAAATCTTGTCATTAATCACTAGTTATATTATATGAAGTGAAGTGCGAGTAAATCAAAATCAACCTAAAAAATTTGTGTAACTTTCATACTTCTTACAACACACCGGTTTATACGAAGTTTGTGACAAACACCAACATATCAATCCCCGAGAGTTCGACCCGGTAAAACGGAAATATAAATATACTTGAGCGATTAAAGCGCAACCTACATATACGAAAGGGTCGCCCTTTAATTGCTCAAGTATATTAATATTTCCGTTTTACGGGGTCGAACTCTCGGGGATTGATATGTAGGTGTTTGTCACAAATTTTGTATTCTATTCAGTAATCAATAAACATGCAATCATGTCTATGAACTTTTTAAATTTTTACTCATGTTATTGTTGTTGTATGAACATATTAGGTGGGTGAAATGTGGAAAGCATGGATACAATTCTAAATATAGCGGAATACAATTCTAAATACAATTCTCAAACATCATATCATTAGTTTGTTTGTCTCCACATATACGAAGTATGGATATAATTCTAAATACAGCGGAATTGTATTAATTGAGGGTCTTGAAATCTTGCAGTCTAATATTAGATCACTCATGCAATGCTTGAGGTAAGGGAAAGCCTTCATATGCTCGAATCGTTATTTTAACCTCTTCCACAGATCAAGTATTCGGCTTGTAGACCGGAGTCAATATGATGGCGTATGAAAATGATGGCCTTTGGTTTGTTCCGTACGGACACTTGGTTGTTGTCTACAATAACTTCTCCAAGATTTATAGATCTTTGGTGTAGAGTAGTTTTCAGGGCCCATTCAAAATAATTCTTCCCATCGAGACCGAGGGCTACATATTGACATTTCACCAGATTCGACATCCTGAAAAAAATTTAACCGCAATAGCAGAATTAAAATTTTTCCCAAAATATTTATCCAAAATATGACATATTTTGCAGATACTTAAAACTGCTGGTTCTAACTTTTAAAACTTCAAGTTTACGGTTTCTGATAGTTTAGTTCGAGATTTAAATTTTGATTCGGAACTTCGGGTTCCGTAAATTTTAGAAATTGTAAAATTCTTGTTTACCTGAATTTCCGGTTCAACAAATTTCTTTCCTGACAATTTTAGAACTTCGGGTTCAAAATGTCATTAGTTTTGTGAACTTCGGGTTACAAAACATTATATATAAATATAAAACACGTATAATAATAAAACATAATTTTCTGATGTGAAAGATCCAATTCAAGGTTGGCGATCACAGAGCATACTTAAAATTATAAATATAATAAGCATAAACAAATTATGAAATAAACATAAATTTGTTAGTAGTTAGGGAGAAAGAAAAAAATTTAGTATAGTGAAATTAATTCGTGATGATAACGTGTTGAAGAAATTGTTTTAAATGTGAGTTAAGATGTCACCAATATTAATTATTTGAGCAACCTATAGTTATAGTTATGGTTATGGTTTTTCATATTTTGGAGTCCTGATGATCGGTTCAGTTTGGTTTCAAAATCATGATCACCCCTAGTTGGGTGAAAATGTACTAGTACTTGAATGTCTCTAGAGTTCCGTTCATTTATTACGCACATTTTGTGTTCTGTGAAGGACATAGAGGTAATTTTATGCACCATGAATATGTTATTGATTTGTAAAAATTACACCAAATTCTCTCTATTGTTGTAGAAATTGTGTTAAATGTGGGTTAAGATGTCAAAAATATTAATTATTTGAGCAAGAATTTAAGTGAGTAAAAGAGGAGAAGTATTACTTAGTAAAAGGGAGGAGAAAAGAGAGTCTCAGCTGATTAATTTGGTGCAGATTTATTCATTCACACACTCATATTTATTCACAAAATTTGGGCATGAGTAGGAGACTTGTATAAGAAAGGTAATACATGTGTCAACACCACGCAAGGCTTGTAGTTTATATCAATCAAGAGGAGTGCCCAACTAGCTATGGTGGAAGCCATTATTTACTTTTACAGCACTCCCCCTTGAACACCACCATTCATAAATAGTTAGGCGATGTTGGACGTGCTTAATGTTGCCTCATTAAAAACCTTTACAGGAAAACCCAGTGGGACAAATCCTGAATAAAGAAAAAATAGTGCATCGCACATAAGTTTAGAGTGTGATCTTCTTCATATACTTGCTCCCCCTAATGACCTGCAGAGTTACTTCGGTTTCTTGTTAAGTCGACCGATTCCAATTCGTCATACTAACTTCTCGAAGGTGGATGTCGGCAAGCTTTTAATGAACAAATTTGTATGATTTTCACTGGAGCGAATCTGCTTGACATCAATCTCATTACTCTTCTGGAGTTCGTCAGTGTAGAAGAAATTTGGCGATATATGCTTGGTTCTGTCTCTTTTATGTATATGCCTCTGATTTGAGCTATGCACGCTGCATTGGCTTCATATATTATGAAATGAGAGCTTGTAATTGATGGAATTCAACATGCATCAAGTATATGTTGGATAACTGATCGTAAGAACACACATTCTTGGCTAGTTTCGTGTAGTGCGAGAATTTCTGAATGGTTTGAAGATGTTGTGACCAAAGTCTGTTTTGTAGAGTGCCAGAATATTGTTGTGTCATTACACGTAAATACCCAGTTTGAGAGCGTGTTTTATGGGGGGTTTGAGAGGTATCCAGCATATGCGTATCCGATCAAGCCAGCATTATTTGAGGATTTCGAGTACAATAATCCCAAATCTTTTGTCCCACTCACGGAACGTAATATATGTTTGATTCCATTTCAATGTCGTCTTTTCGACTATGAGCTGAATCATGTGAGCACATTTACTGCAAATGCTATATCCGGCCTTGTACATCGCGCCAAATATAATAAAGCTCATATCGCATTTAGATATGGTACTTCAGGATCAAGTTTCTTTTCATCTCTTTCTTTAGGGCGACATGGATCCCTTTTAGGATAAAGAGATCGAACGACCATTGGAGTATTTAGTGGATGAGTGTCTTGTATATTAAAGCTCTTTAAAAAATTTTCAACATATGCGGATTGATAAATTAAAGTTCCATCTTAATGTACACCAACATATTTTTACTTCTACATCATCTATTCATAAAATTCCCTTATATTCTCAGCAATATTGAACTTTCGACTTCATCACAAACAGTGTGATCCTAAACTTTTAGTGTAAATCTATATGAAATAGTTATTACTATTAGTACATGAAATTTTCAATTTCAGCTTCACTTTAGCTTGCATGGTTTTAAAAGCTTGTTATTCTAACTAGGGCAGGGTACCGCGCGATGCGCGGTGCTACCCTTGAGCATGAACAAAAAAAGTTACATGAAAAATAAAATAAACAATAACATGTTCATTTAGACGGCTAACCATTCATGAGCCAAGTATAAATACCCGAGACAACTAAAAAAACTAAATAGGTATATGTTAGAAAGAGATGAATGTAACATGGTCTGAAGATCACGTTTCTCTTAATCGCAAGTGACACTGTCCACATTAAAAAATTTAGTCAGAGAGCGACAATGTCTTTGGACCGTTCAAATGCTCCACTAAAATTACGTCAAATTATTATACCAATGACTAATCAGGTAAACTATTTGCACGAAAAAATAAACAAGAGAGGTATAACAACTAGTGAATACAATAGCCTTAAATAAGTATGATCAACTCTTCATACAAGCAATGGTGTAAAATGGGACAATACGTCCTCCGATGCGGTTAGGCGACGCCAAAGCAGGTCATGTGGTGCCGAGAAAGAGTAGACCAACCCACTGTGATTGGTATCAACGACCACATATCGCCTCTAATAGTCTGCGGCGAATCGGAGGTATCGAAAACAGAAACGATAACCTTGGCAACCAACACATATAAACTCCAAACGTGTATGTGTTATGTTGCGCGCGTGTTTGGCCCTAATAGAATTTTTGTTGTCGACCAGCCTATGTTCAGTTCTAAAGGACCGTTTGTTACGAACAAGCCTATTTAATTGTCTATTATTAAGACTTTCCTATTGAGACAAATCAAGTAAAATACATGGAATACAATGATTGAACACATAAACCATTGTTTGAGGGTACCTTAAAAAACCATGGTTTGAGGTAAGGATGTTCATATTATTTTTGCCGGTTGTTATTGGGCAATAAAATCTATATAATCTACTAGATAAAATCAAGTGGACCAACTATCATAAGATAAGAAGGGTAGTTGTATGAAATTTGTTGAAAAATTTTCAAAACAAGTGGCACAAATTGTATGTCAACCGATCACCTGAGATGATGAACACAAACACACTAATTAGAAATTTGAACTTGAAAATAAACGAAGAGCACACCAGGAATATAATTCGTCAAACAAACAATACTTGTCCACCATCAAGAGTTGGCTTGATATTTCTAAACACTTCATGGTACACCACATTTTTAGCATACATTTATCATGCACGTCTTCGTAACGTTGACTATTGTTAGACCATTCCGTGACATAACGCGTGAAATAACAACATATAGTTGCTCATGTGCAAATACCTGATGATCACAAACAACTGGGATTAATGAATTATTTTTGTCAACCCATTTTAAAAATGTACATTTACTATTAGGTGAAGGTGGAAGGTACTTGTCTCGGTAAATAGACACCAACGTGATCGAGCGACTGGCCCTGGCTCTTATTGACAGTCATGCCAAAATAGGGGGTTACTGGTAATTGCCTCTGATTGAGTTTGAAAGGTCACTTCACATCATTTGGTGACATAATAATTCTAGGGATTGTGACGTTCTTGCCTTTGTGAGTGCCTGTCAATATATCCCCGCGAATAGACCACCTACCAAGAACCGTTACCAAAAGTCTGGTCCCTTTGCACAACCCTTCCGACCGGTTCAAATTCATCATTAACATAACTGGAGAACCCACTTTTAATTTTAACTCATGATCTGGTACACTACTGAACTTGAGACTGTTGAGAACCTCATTTGCATACAATAAATCCTCTTCGGATGTTCGTATATTACTCTTATAAACCGTGTCAAAACTATAATACGTTTTACCCTGACCTGGCAACATGTTCATCATTAAAATATTTATTTGATGGACCATATCATTCTTCGGGGTAAGAATGGCCCGATTTGACAGGTATGTTGGATTACTATATCTATCGGATAGGGAAGGATATATTTTAACAATGAGCTTCTCAACAATATTAATCGCTTCATCGTGACCGATATCAGTTGGCATGCGGATCATTTTCTCGGATGGTTCATCGTAATAGGCCCCGTCCCCAATCTTCAATATCCACTTGTCAAACTTCATAACGTCACGTGCTTCAGAGGCACTAAGCATCCCACGTGCCAGCCGCATATTTTCGGTGAGTTCATACATTATGAACGATTGCCACTATAACAATTTTATATGTGATGTCACCGCCGACAAAATTTGGAACCACATGCAAAATTTGCAAAATTTGCCTGAAATCACCGCCAAAATTTGCCTCCCTTTGGAACCACAGGAAAAATATGCCTGAAATCACCGCCGCATACAACTGTGATACCACCAAAAGGTTTATGCGCGTTGTCTTCCGAATTCCCTTAGAGAATGTCACGAAGACTCCTGTCTAATGCCTCAAAACAATGTTTGCGTACTCACAGAAACATTCTCGATCGATGATTACTAACCCACAATTCGTCCAATTTCC
The DNA here is from genome assembly GCA_963920655.1 of Geranium rotundifolium. NCBI lineage: Eukaryota > Viridiplantae > Streptophyta > Magnoliopsida > Geraniales > Geraniaceae > Geranium > Geranium rotundifolium. Next base: position 26,665,515 of record OY987317.1, on the reverse strand, counting down.
CCTAACCAAACCGACGAAGCGAGATCTCATCAACGAAAAGGTTTTTGCCGAAAACCAATAAGGCAAAGTTGAGGAGAGGTCTGCGGAGACAAAGGTATGCGTAGACCACGCAGAAGGAACCCCAACAGTTCAGTTAGTCGAGGTCCGTGACCGAACTTCCAGAAACTTTGGTTGCCAGACATCGTCCCGATTTGATGACAAACAATTTAATTTTTAACCACGAACAAAACATTAATCATTTATTATTATATCTACAAATCCAATATCCAATGGTTTACACGTAGCATAAGAAACGCAACAACTTACACCTTCAAATTCCATTTCATATAGACCAATAGAGTAAGAGCATCGAGAATCAGGTTCCCTTAGCGTGGTGAGTGATAATGACGTTGTTTCGTCTAATTCCCAGTGGTTCATATTTTGATGTAATTTCTCTTCCACCGCCATTATTTTAAAGATTTCCTATAAATTGTAATTTCCTCGTCATAGTCCCATTTTATTAAATCGTTTTGTTTGTAAATGTAGCTTTGAGTATAATCTTAGGTTAGTATATACAAGTTTTATTTGTATCTTAAATTTGGGATTTGAGCCTTTTTTGTTTATGAGTTTAATCTTGTAAAGCTTTCAAATGGAAAAAAAATGGTATGTTAGTACTTTTTACATTGAAAAGTTACACGCAAAAAAGAAAACATGCACAGACCTACCTAAAAATGGCTCAAGCTATTATTCAACGACATATAGATATTAGCAAAAGTGATCAATTTCAACCCATTTGTTTTCTGCAAGAGATAGCAAGCAAAAACGCCATAGTAAAATAAAGTAGACGGAGTAGGAAAAAAATAAGCACATCATCACACTAATATTAAACCAACCCAAAACCCGAGCATCAATACAAAAGGAATGCAAAGACATAATTAAGAACAAACCCCCAACAACTTGACGAAACGTAGTTCAATTGACGATGCAAAAAAAATAGTACGTAGTTCAACTATCGACGGAAAAACATAACGATAAAGAAAACAGCTCGAGATAAACAGCAAAATCCAGAATCCAAAACAAACGATGGCTCCATGCAACGTGTAAAGCGTGCCTGCCCAACGTAACTGCCTGCCATTGCCTTTTTGACATTGGATCCAAACACATCGGCGTTGTCCCTCAAGGCCGCAGCAACGTCATGGTTAAAGGGATCGTCGGAAGACGGGGACTACAAGAAAAAAATATGAATTTATTGTTACAACAGGGACATCCATGAAGAAAGAACAAGACACGTTCGTAAGGAGACGGTGGTACCGTAAACAGACAAGCAAGGCAATGCACAATGCTATTTACATCCAAAACCGGCAACCAGTCTCGCATAAGAACAATGAGGCGAACAGTACCATCCAAACCAATGTTTGGATGATAAACCTATACGAGCGATGACATGCATGTAAGATATCACGAACATAGCAGCACATCGCAAGAGAAAACATACGTACCTTCGACTTGCACACGACAGTTGGAGCTTCATGAGGATACTTAGTTGAAACTTAGAAGCTGACGGTGAAGACTCCACCGCTGGATCTAAACAAACACGAAGCAACCCAGGTATTTCTTATTAAATGCTGAACACCAACAAAAAAAGTAGACAATGCCGAACACCAACAAAACAGTACAGAATGAAAAGTGGACGATAGTGCAAAAAACGACAGAGGCACAAGAAAATGTTGCTTACAAATAATACCCAGCATCAGGCCGGATGGACACATCGAAGTTCATGAAATCGTCCAGACCACACGGGAATGACAATGCACAAATCTTTGGCAGATTAAGGCCGTTGATATCTACAAGACAAAACCAGGCAGAACCATAAACATATGCTATTCTCTGAACGGACAGACAATACAGAAAATGGAGCAGAAAGACATGCACCACCAAACGGATGAATAATAAGATGACAAGTAAGAACAATTCCTACGACGTAGACGGAACTTGGCGGCACACCGAGATGTAACAGGAGCTAAAAAATCGGGGGACCACGCCATCCCTGCACGACCCTCTTCTAGCTGGAGCAGCGAAGACATCTTATCCTACAGCAGTGTCATACAATCAGAATGTACATCCGTAATAACAAACCAACGATATCCCAATCATACGTGATGCAGCAAAAAAATAATATTAACGCTTACCTACAAAAATTGGACACCACTGTATGTTGATTTCAATGCCTAATCCGACGTGTAGAAGCAGACGGTATGAAATACAACACGACCACCCAATAGATTCTGATTGGCCGGCTGCAACCTTAAAACGTAGTGACGACCAGCCAATGAGAGCAGTTCATGCGGGGTAGCTGCCGGACAGAGTAACCCGCAAGGGAAAAAAGTTACAGCAGGGGTACCGACCAACCGTCTGGCAAGCCTGTTTCCCATGATACATGTCACAGACGTTGTACCGTCGCTGACAATTAGAACAAGATTTTACCTACCAAAACAATTGTGGAGCAAGGCGTTGGACGACAGATTGATAAACGGTCAACTGTACATCGCAACACCGAGGACGTAAATAATTTGCAAAACTCGAAAGAGAACGGGTGGAAAGCACAGCAGCAGAGTCACAACAAAATAAAATAATTCACTTGGGTGAAATAATACAACTTCGCTCACGTGTCAAATAATTACAAGCATGAGCGACAACTCATCATATGGCGCAAACAACTTCCAAGACTCAAATGGAAACGCGCGTATAGCACATCAACAAAGTCGTAATGAAACGCAAAATTGTAATTGCAATAGAAAAGAATAGCAACGGAGACACATCAAAACAAAATAATTCACTTGAGACAAAATACGACAACTTTACCCATTTATCGAGACTGTCTAAACTCGTTTACATGTCTACTGAAGTGTCCTTATGTGAGATTGTTCGTAATATATCCAAAATTAATATAGCCTTAATAATTATTTATACTGGATGCAAACTGTACTTATAATCTCGGTAGTGTATTCAGACATATTTCAAGCGCGACCCAAGTTTAAGGACAAATCACAAACATCACCACCACTCAACGCAATAAAGTTAATGAAATGTCATTGCACCATGAATATGGCTCGGCCATTTATTCAACAATTACATGTAAGAGTGGGGCCACAACAAAACAAAATGGTTCACTTGGATGAAATAACATAACTTTGATCACAGATCAAAAAATTATATGCATGAGATCCCACTCCTCATACGAAGCAAAAGAAGTTGAAAACTCGCGGGAGAACGCGCGAATAGCACAAGCCCAACATTATAGTTGCAGTAAAAAAAAGAATACCAACGAAGCAACAGCAAAACAAAACAATTCGGCCGAGACAAAATGCTATAAAAGTAGTTGCGTAATTTTCTCAATATACTGCGGCCCAATAGATTTCTCAGTTCACTTAAAGTGCCACTGCGTGAGATTATTATTAATATATACAAAATTAGTGTAACATTAAAAAGACGACCATTTTTACTTTTGCTAGATGTGACACCCCTACTTATAATATTTGTAGTGTATTCAGTCATATTTTGATCGTAAATCTCTAGATACCTCATCTTAAACCCAAACTTAAGGACAGTTCGTAAATTAACTAATTACAAACAACACTATCACTCGACGCACCAAAGGTAATTAAATGCCACCTTACCATGAGTATTGCTGGGCCATTTATTCAATAATTACACGCAGGAGCGGCCACTACTCGTATGACGGAAATATTTTCAAAACGCTTAAAAGTGTAGTTGCATTAAAAAGAATGCGACGAACTCGCGTCACATATGTTAAGAAAACTGGAAAGCGCAATTACAGAGGCACCTGAGAGTCGGTGACAGCTCCATAGGACATGCATGTGTAGTAAAGATCGGAACGTGAAACTTGCTTAGTGCACACAGGACAGCCAAAACAGAACTAGTTACAATCCTCATCGATAGATTGAATGAGACCGACTATCGTAATTTTATAACCCTGAAAGACAAACAGACAATATATTGAAAAAATCTAAAGGCGATAGCACATACATCATTACAAGGGACAATAGAAAAACCTTCTGGTCATCGGCCCAACGAGTACAAACAAGTTGGTTGATCGACATCCGATTCTCGAACAGAGCTTGTTCAAAGGTCTTCGTAATAGCAGGATAAAAGGACAGCAACGACATATGCGGGCAGGTGATCGCAAACCTATCAAGCAAAGCCAAAACACGAGGATGCTCGGGGTCGATGTAGACATGTGTGCCAACAGTAGACAAAAAACACAAGAAATATGGAGGGGAAAAAAAGACACAAACAAAACAACTCATAATGAAATACCGGCACGCGGGGATGAAGAAGATGTAACAAAAGGCAAGAGCACAAACCCATATTCTGCTTCACTCTCATGGAGGTGAAAACGACGATGACAGGGCCAGACATAACACCAATACCATGATCATACATAAACCGTTCAACAATAGAAGCCCATAACACGACCTTAATTGTAACTGAGCTTTAACAACAGAACAGAAAATGGATTCACACATCAAAAATCAGCAGTTGAAAACAGGGAAAAAGGTTTGAAGAAAGCAGAGTGCGCACAATTCTGATATCAACTCCAGGTCACGCCACATCATACCACGAGACAACATCACGAAATCACCGACATGAGTTAAGCACCCGACAATATCTGAGTACACATGGGATGGAAAACCAACTCAGAACCGAACGAAAAGCACAAGGAAACAAACAATACCTGTCAGTATCTTGTCATTCCCGACACGTTCGTAGACTGTGTTTGGGTTGACAAAACTGCAACAATGCACTAGAACGTGCGGGATGTCAGCGCCAACTCTCACAACAGACGTGGTAGGTGTGAGAACAATCGCCACCAAACAGGCGAATGACCTTAAACGACCAAAAGCCGCGACCACGGCAAAGCCACTTATAACGTAAATGCCGCCAACACACCAAAGTTTGGCATAATGACCAGCAACAGCCTGGCCAATACGGCCCCATATCAACGCATACTACAAATATATTGAACATAAATGGAATAAAATTGGACAGGAAAATGTTGTACTTATCATACAAACTTACTTATTTCAGTCTAATTAATCTAATTGTCTAATAAAACTTTTGTGCATGAATCAAACACATTACAGAGTCATACAAAATTAAAAGATCACTATTTATCACATGAGTGGCACATGTGAGTACATTTTATGAAAATCTCCAATAGAAGTCCTCACTCCTCGCCCAATTTCTTTATTCTCATTTCACTACTACCCAACCTTCTCTCTTTGACTTTGTTTTTGACCTCTCACATTCACAACCCAAAAATGGTAGAATCGACCTCCCGTACTTGTGTTGTGCCGAAATTTTATTATTGTCAGATTCGTACAAAAGCCATTAGAAAAAAGAGAAACACACACACAAACATGGGAATCAGCCATTACCACCTCGAGACCGTTGAATCGACCCTTCTCACTGTTCACGGAGGCCCACATTTGACAAATACGGACAGTGACATGACGAGCATCGGCCACAGGCGTCAAATCACGCAGGCAAACAACATCCATAGCAAGGGTCGATAGTAGAAGAAGGACCGCACAAATTAGGGTTAATCTAGAACATCAATATAAACCAAAAGGAAAAGGAGGAACACAGGAAATACAAGACGCACTTACATGGTATTATGAAGAGGAAAATCAAAACACGAGAAGATCAACGGATCAAACAATAACTCACTAAGGACAATCCATTTTGAAAACGGACAATAACGATACGTCGATCAAAAAATCACAAAGGGCGCCTGAGATTTCAAGAACATAAACAGGGAAAATGACATTGATTCGGAAACAGGGACTCAAAACGTCCGAGACTCCGACCACAGAGGGCGCTTGAAATTCTCAAAACGACATCGCACAGGAGAGGACTTCCATACCTGTAACGTACCATTACCGAGGCTCTCAAAGTGAGAGAGTGCACGAGAAGCGAGGAATTGAGGATCAGGGGATTATGAAGCATGCCACGTGGAACCCATTGGATATTGGCTCTATAGATATAATAGATTGATTCTGTGTTGAATTATTGAGACACTGAATAGTCTTAAGCTCTCTCTTTTGCATTGTGTATTGATTAAATAATTAGATTCTTTTTTGAAGTTTTGTATTTCAAGCTCTTTATTAACAATTAAGGTTTTATATTGATTATTGATATTATTAATTAATTTCTATAGTAATGTATTGATTATTGATTAGGATTGAATTATTTTCTTGTTCAATTAAGTTTAGGATTATTGAACTAATATGTTTAGATTATCGGAACTAACATGTTAATTATTGATTAGCTGCATAACAAGGAATAGTTAGCCGCCCTTGACTTTGTATTTCAAGTGTTAGTATATGTAACTACTTAGTAATTGTTGTGTTGTAATTCAACTCGTGTTAATTAGTAAGAGAAGTCGGTGATTATTGACGAGTTTTAGATTACAAATTATTAAATATTATCAATTTTGTCTTAATAAACAGTAAATATGATTATGCATAAAGAAAAATGACACTTTTGTGCACATAACTATACAACATTCTCACTTTCATACCCTACCTTTTTTTCTTCTTTTTCAGTGCCCTGAATTTCAATTTAGGACATGGTCATTAACCGAGTTAGCAGAAAGTGAAAATGACATAATCACCCCTCTTTATAGTGATATTTACAATTAGACATACACAAGCAAATAAACCTAAAATTGAAAATCTCTGGCATAAACACATCTCAAGATAGTGGAAACTAAGAGTTCTAAATTGAATAGAACCAAAGAAATTAACTGAAAATCAATTAACATAATTAATTTGTCAATCCAAAAAACATTAGAAACAGAATCAGTCAAAATAAGTTTCATTGGCAACCATAAAACCCCCAAATTGGCATGAACCCTAAAAAAATTACAAAAACCTAAATTGTATAGATAAATTGTGTCTTACCTACTGAAGAGGGAGCCAAATGAGGCTAATTGGAGGCGACGGCGATGGTGACCGGAGGCGTAGACCAGAGATCCGTGCTCGACAGAGAGACGAAGGCTCTGATCGGAGTATGAGCGAGAGAGCAGCTCAAATCTGCCATGGCAAGTTGAGGGTACGAGTAAAGACCTCCTCTTCGCTGATTTCTGCTGAACCCTCCGTTGAATCAAGACCGAGCCAGTGTGGGCAGATCCAGATATCCAGAGCTTTCATCGCCGAAAAAAATGGAGCCCAAACCTCCACTTCATCTTCTTCAGCACCAAAGGGTATATGTTACATCCATTTTTCCGTTAAAACAAACGGACTGCTAACTTTTGTTCCAAAATAAAATTTAGGGTACTAAAAAAGAAAAAAAATGTAGGGTATGAAAGTGGGAATGTTGTATAGTTAGGTGCACAAAAGTGTCATTTTCCCTATATATAATTAGTTTTTCAATACAAAACAAGTTTTGCCAAGTTGTCCTCAGATTTTGAGTTCTTCCCATTCACTTGCTCACCGAAATCTCCCATAGTTTAGAGCTTCACAACCTTGATAGGCAAAAACATCACACTAAGACAAATATCTGAAAAGAAAAAATACAAAGAAAAGTAAAATTCACCGAAGAACTTGAAATCGAACGAAAAATATGAAAGAGATGTACAAAGTAGAGCAAACAATGACTCAAAAACTTGAAATTGAACGAAAATATGGAGCAAAGGTATAGAGTAGAGAAAATAAATTTCAAACAAAATAAATTTCACAAAATGGATAATCGTATATATTGATTAAATTATTATTGTACTATCATGTCGATCAACCACTGATAACCTCATAAAGATGCTCATATGTTAACATAAAATGTGTTGTTCTTCTCTATCAATGTCCGATTTGATCTCATCATGTATTGAGAGGTACTATGGTGGGTTACCATTTTTGGCATGATCATTGGAAAACATTTGGATGGTAGCATAGACGAGGGGAAATTTTACCGCGATTCATCTGATTTCGCCTCGGAAAGGCGATTTTGATCGGGGAATAACAGTGATCCATGACTCGGACTCCTTGGAAGAAGTTTGAACAATTGATTTTCGCTTGGAGGATATCTTCCAACATTGGGATTGTGGTATTGGACGATTCTGATGTTCCTATACTGATTGATACTGATCTATTCTATTCGTCATGTTTAAGGGATGAAGCAGTACGACTTGGCCATTCGGCTTAGCCTGCCTTTGCGCCAATGGAGAGCTCAGGAATTGAGAGGGGCCAATGCTCTATGTTCGCGTCAATCTCTAGCGCCATATCAGGACTGTCTAGTTATCAGCCTTCGACTACTTTGGTCGGGCCACTGGTGGTTATTATGTCAGGCTCTCACGTGCTTACAGGCTTGAGAGTCCCTGCACCTGAGACGACAACAACTAAACTCTATCGTCGTTATCCCTTAGGTAGGCTGCTCTTTTACGCTCAAAGAAGTTGAGTTGTATATTTTTGAAATAGGGACCAAATGTACATCAGATCTAGGGTTTGAGAATGTAGACTCTTACTAGAAACCTTTGCAATTGTCAATCCTCTAGAGAGTTATCATATCGAAGATGACTTGCCGACCAGAAGGAAACACTTGGTATGGGTTGTGTCACGGAACCACTTTACTCCAAGCGGATCCTTATGACTCTTAGTCAAAATCCATATAAGGATAGATTAAGATCGGCCTAACTCAAGCGGAAGCATATTAACACAAGAAATTTCCGCCAAGTACAACAAGGAGACAAGAGACAGTTTGTCAAGAGTGACTTTCATATCAAAAGTAGTGTGCATTACATGGAAGGCGAATAGATCCTTATATACAAAACTCCTTCCAATGAAGGACCGAGATTAATCTATTCTAACTACTACTAAAGAGTATCTAATAATATGCTAAATGATATCTAAAGCATATTCTTGTCATATTCCTAAGATGCATATACATTGAATCTAGACATTCTAGTCTTATCATATACACTCGTATACAGACCCTTACATGTTAATTGTGTAGTGAGTCCTCGAGAATGTTAGCTCCCATTGGCCTATCCACCCATTGAGTGTGCCAAAAATCCGGCTGCGAGTTATCGCATTTGACGATAACTTTCCGTCCAGAAGTAGAGACTTGGTATGGGTTGGCCCATCTGTCCCTCTTAGACCGGTCTCCAAGGGCGAAGATGATCAATACCTAGACGATAAGTGTATAAACTTGAAGTTGTTGCTTCGACAATTTATGACACGGAAAAAAAAGGATCTCAACAGTGCTAGGTTTTGGAGTAGGAAAGAAGTATATCTGTGTAAAACCCTCTGCTCACAAATCATATCGTCACTCATCGCAAGTAGGGCTATAAACGAGCTGAGCCCAAAATTATGGAGGCTCGGCTCGCTTGTTTCATATCAGGCTCGAATTGGGCTCGAGCTCGAATAATTTTTTAATTTGAAGCTCGAGCTCGGCTCGTTTAAATGACCTCATAAATATAAATGTCACAAAAATCACAAAATTTATAAAAAAGAATTAAAACTGCCAGGTAATTTTCAAGGAATCTATAACATGTATGATATATGATACAAAACATGCTCAAGTATATAATGAATATGTAAAAGTAGTAGAACACAATAGATGAACAATATGAATTAAACACACGCATGTGCATTAGAAATGTTAGAGAATATATAAATGTAATGTTGAAGTGTTTATTTTCATTTATCATTAATACTATATTTATACATAAAATACACCTCTTCACCAATGGTCAAATCTATTGATAATTACATATGCAACTCTTCATCACACCCTTTTATATATGATACAACTAATTACAATAATAATAATATACATCTAACACTCCCCCACAGTCGGAGCTGGAAGAGGTTGAATGCTCATACTGGATCGAAAGTCTTCAAAGAGAGCCGTCTGGAGTGCTTTGGTGAAGATGTCGACAAACTGATGTGAAGATGATACATTAATTTTATAGTAACTGATATTGAGAATTGAGGAGGGTCAGAAACATAAAAAGGAGACAGGAACAAGGGGAGAGATAGAATTAAAAAAAAAGAAATTATGGGAGGTGATGATCGATAGAGAGAGATTGAATAAAAGATGAGAGGGAGAGGGAGGATGATCGAAAGAGAGATTAGGAAAAAGGTGCAACAACTACGTCTCATGAGGACACTGCAAAAGTGGTTTTGAGATATATCACTAAACTTTAAGCAACTACGTCGGTGCAAAATAATTCAAGCAACTACGACGATGCAAAACAAGCAACTACATCGAATGGCGACAGTGCGATATTGTATTGAGAGAGAAAAAAATGATGATGATTCGAGAAATAAAATAGGGTTATAGAAAAAGTATGTAAAAGTTAATTATTATAAAATTTAGAAAAAATGTAATAAGGATAATAAGAAGATGAGTAATGCATAGAGAATAAAGATGTATGAGAAGAACGAAAATTGAATGTAGATTAGTAAGCGATACAGGAGAAAAGATCGAAATGCTCAGATTTAAAGAAATAATATTATAACATGATCATGTGTTCAGAATATGAATTAGTAAGGGATGATATTTGAACATGGCCATGTGTTCAGAATATGAATTAGTAGATATTTGAGAGAAAGACATATCGAGTGATGGAAGATTGAGAAGGAATTGACGGGAAAAAAATAGAACAACATTACCTTGCCCACCCGTTAAACTATAATTAACGAGCAATATATAAATTTGAGGTTTAACCAAGATCTAACCTAAAGTTTTGATATCATGTTAGAGAATATATAAATATAATGTTGAAGTGTTTATTTTCATTTATTATTGATACTATATTTATACATAACATACACTTCTGCACCAATGGTCACATCCATATATAATTACATATGAAACTCTTCATCTCACCCTTTCACATATGATACAACTAATTACAATAGTAATATACATCTAACAAGAAAGAAAGGATTGAATCAAACAAATAAGTACCGTAGAAAGGTTTTACCGTCACCAACTTATTAGCAACAATCCAGCAAAACATTATATCAAACTAAGTTCTAAGTGGCAATGGCAGACGAATAGAGCAAGTCGATTGTGCAGTTCTATACGGACAAGTAACCCTAATTTAAGTTAACTATGTTTTAGTGATAAAATTAAATGATTAGGAATTAGAAAAGTGGTTAATTTGAATTTTAATAAAATTATAATAATATATTTGACTTAAATTAATTAGGAAACAAATATTAAGGAATAGAATATATTAACTATAGGAAAAATGACACTTTTGTGCACCTAAATATACACTTTTGCGCGAGCTCTAACAAGCAATTGAAGAGAATGTGAGAGATGATGAGGTGAGGTTGTTCGTGGGCAAGTGCATGGCTCACTAAGCCCGTCTCCTTAACCTTAAGAGCTTGGCGGCCAAATCTGACGTGTTCCATGTCGTCTCCGGCGCGAGTAAATTTTTTGAATTCTTGAACACTTTCCGACACCCACCACCACCGCCTCAGCTCCGACGCCAACCACAAGCACCGCTTCGGCGACCTCCACCATCACTTCGGCCACCTCCACCGGTCCTGCGTCGTCGTCTCCGTCGGGTGCGGGGTCCACCACACCCGCCTCCAGTTCGGCTACTTTCGTCAGTGTCGCTAGAGTCTTCAAGGAGAAGGAGGGGAGGAGGAGGAGGAGGAGAGGAGAGAGGTGGAGAGAGATGGGAGGAGGAGTATGTTTTGAAAATTTGAAGTTGATTTAAGAACATTTTGATATTTTCAACAATTGAAATAGGACCAGATTGGACCAGATTTAATTTTAGTTCAATTTCAGTGGTAGTTTAAGTATTTTTGGTAAATAAATGACCAATTTTTCTAAAATAAAATTCAGGGTACTGAAAAAAGAAAAAAAATATAGGATATGAAAGTGTCAAAAGTGTATATTTAGGTACACAAAAGTGTACTTTTCTCTTAAGTATATGTAATTATGTGTAATTTATTTTATTTAAAAATTATTATTATTTATAAACGAGCCGGCTCCCGAGCCTAACGAACCTCAAACATTAGTATTCGAGTTCAGCTCGTTTAGTAAACGAGCCTAGCATTATGCTCAGATTCGGCTCGAGCTCGATTATAACTAGCTCGAGCCGAATAATTAGCGAGCCGAGATCGATTCAAATAATTAGTGAGTCAAAATCGAGCGGCTCGTTAAAAACTCGACTCGTTTACAGTCCTAATCGCAAGTGCAAACGACAAATGATCAATATATAAACAATGGCCCAAAAGCTGAGTTGGGAGGCATCCGTGCATCGCTTATCATTTTGACTAACATTCAGAAGATGGGTAAGCTCTTAGAGGATCCTACGCAAGTTCGAAGGAGGAACCAATCAATTCTTGGTGAGAAACCAAAGAACGATCTTTGCGAGTCCCGTTTTGTTGGTCAGAGAGTTTATTCGGTAGTTTTTTGTTGTTGTAATGTTTTTTTAGTGCTATTAGTTTTTTGGTGGTCGGTTTATTTATGACGTGGTTTTCTTCGATTTATTTTCGACATGGTTTCCTGGAGTTGTCCAATGAGTTTGGGTGTCTTTTGATTACTTTGTTACCGTTTCTTTGTAAGTTCTACGCGCCAATGCTCAGTTGTTCGGGTGGGGATTTGTCTATCTCGTGTTAGTTAATCAACGAAGGGGTGTGCTTCAAAAAAAGAACGATCTTTCAAGGTCTGAAACCCAACTCATGTATAGATCTTGGGCTGCAATTTCAAGAGTCGAGATGGTAGTCAGTTTGGGTCTCAAGAGCCTTTCAAATTTGCTTTATCTTTGTTCTCTTTTAGACGGCCTGAAGTCTTTTATAGTGTCTCGTTGGTTCATTTGAATCTTAATTATCTTCTTTTATTGTTGCTTTTATTGACTTTTTCATATAATTGTATCTGTTTCTTTTTTGTTTGTGTAATAACGGTTTTTTCCTACTAATATAAAAAAATAATTTACTACAATGGGTTGGGCTAGTGGTTAAGGGTTTTGTTAAAAATTCATTCTCAAAACTCAAGTTCATGGTTGGGGATTTTTCCACCCGATTTAAATGAATGAATGAAATATTTCTCTCTAAAAAGTAAAAAACTTTATTTGAATCCAAAATTAATACATTTTAGATTAGTCGTTGGATTATGCTTAATTTAATATATTAAACTAGAGAAAAACATAATGTTTTTAGAATTAAAATATATTTTTGTTCGTTATACAGTGAGTACAAAATTTTGGAAAATGCCAACGATAAAAGTGAACACATTTTACTTGAAATGGAACAAAAAATAAAGAGGAGAGGTATGCAGTAGAGCAAAAATCATTGAAAAATTTGAAATCGAACGGAAAACATGGAGGAGATGTATATGCTAGAGAGAATTTTGCCAAAAATCCTGAAAACGTACAGAAAATAAAGCAGAGAAATGATTTGCTAACGTATTTGCAAGAACATAGTTAGTCCGCCCCTCAATGAGACGATCATGCCACCGTGTTGCCGAAGAAGTAGAGATCCTTTCTACATATATAGCAGATTGGAGTCGAGACCGAGCCGCCGTGGAACAAGAGAGAGACAGTGAAGTGGTTATTAAAAATATGAAACTAATTTTAGGATTTTATATTTGGCATAAAGTATATTTACTAGTATACTCTTATGAGTATTATTTAATTTATTTTATCCATAAAAAAATTCTTACTTTTGTGTAAGGTTATAGATGTCGCAATTATAATTGTGAACTGAGAGCCTTTTATCACACTGAGTTTGCGTTTTCCCCCTCGATTATATTCCTACCAAACAAAGTATACTGATAAATGAATATGAATTTATCCGTAAACTTAATTTGGGTCCATATATAAGATGAGCTAGAGTGATTCAATGAAAGCTATGAAGGCTGGTTCCCTATATAATTTTGCCTGGTTTACAGCTCTAACCATGAAGGGCTTTTGTTGAATAAAATAGGAGAGGTGGCAATGGACCCTTCAACAAAGCGAATGCGATAAGGGGATGGGCCCTTCAATGGGCGCCAAGTAAGTGATAGCCCCTCAAAAAAGTCTAAAAACCTGGGTTGGTGACGAGGGGATCAATATTTATTTATGTGGAATTCTAACGTATAATCACATGAGCAAATTATATCGAGTAACATATTTTTATATGAACTTAAAATAGCAAATAGGCTAACTCCTTAAATAGATAAAATGACAAATGAAGTTTGTCAATCAAGAAATGTGAAGATTAAAACAAAAATTAGTACCATGGATATGTCTTTATTGGGCAAAGTCTCGCGGCACCGATCTCCTACGGGTGTCGACGTCTGCGTGGAATGGCGGCGACGTCAGCGTGGTGCAGCGGTAGGAGCAGAGCTCATGTGGAGGTAGATCTGGGTCTGATGGAGGCATGCTCGGGTGGTAGATCGGGTTTTGATGGAGGCGAGGTCGGGTGCTTTGGGGATGGGCTGAGACGGGTGAGGCTGGAGTTGTAGATGGGTCGCGCCTGGGTTGTGACGATGGAGCATGGAGGGATGGGGGGTTTTTCTTTTGGTTGGTTGGTAGGCTGGTACTAGGAGGGAACCGGAGTTATCTGCCGTCGGTTGGTAGACTCATGCAAGCATACCGAACTAGGGGGTCTCGGCTTGCTCAAAATCCAATACGTGTCTTATTGGGATCGGTACTGGAAGGAAACGAGGGGTCCCTGGTGTCGATGGGTTGATCCGGTTAAACCCAACAAGCTGAGAGGATTTGAATTTCGCGATGCCCATATTGATCGCAAGGTTGATCGCGGAAGCTGGTTTAAGTCGGTCTGCAGGAAGATCACGGGGCTTCTCCATCCGTATGAGTTAGAGGTTATGGCTCTACATGATGCTAACTGGTTTGAGTCGATTGGTCTCCGGGATTATCAGAGATGCCCTTGTAAAGCATTCCGCAGAAAGATCACGGGGTTTCTCCATCCGTATGAGTTGGAGGCCGTGCTCTACATTATGCTAAACGGGTCGAGCTTAACAACTTTGAAGGAATCATTAGCGAACGGTGTTGCGTCTATCTATTATTGGAACTTATGTTATTTGTTTTGCTCGTAATCAAATGGCTCACGAATTGGTCATGTTTGTTTTAACTAACAATACCTGAGATTATAGTGAGGGGTCTGTCCCACCATCTGTAGATTCAGTTGTCCAGTTTTATGTCGGGTTAGTTGCTATTTAATTGATAAAATTAAAATTCGCTTTTCGAAAAGAAAATTTCGTTTCATTTCATGACCAAATTGCCTCTTCTGAAGGACTTTCTGGTCTGCCATTTATTCTAACACTAGTAATAAATATTTGATAGTTCTTGTAAGATTTAAGATTATGCAATCAGACAATGTATATATGGAATGATGCAGAGAAGAAGGTGCGAAAAGGCTGCAAATAACATAGCTTTGTTAATGTGGCTAATATTAATTATGTACATATATATATTTGGCTTTTTGGCATGAAAATTAGTGAAAGTTGGTATTCCTTTTTCTCTGTAAAATTTCTTTGAACAGGAAAAGATATATATATAATTAGACAGGGAATTAGATTCCAAGGCCACCAGCCTCTGCTTTCTCACATCCAGATTCTTCTATTTCCTTTGTTTTTAAAGCACCGGCCACGTTCTCACATCCCATGCAAATCAATACTTTATCAACCCTCATGCACACTAATTATATATCTATTTATTATATTTTATGGAATCTACAAATAGTTACAAAATATATTAGATAATAATACACCAAATTATTATCACTTTAATTTACAACTCACATTTAATTAAAAAAAACTTAAGTTACCACCCTGAGTTGATCCAATAGAAAATGGCACAATAAAAATTTATCCATCAGACTGATCGCATGATATATCATCTTTATTTTGTATGAGAAATATAAAATTTAATTTATAATTTTTGTTTTAAATTCTAATATTTGTTGAGGCGGCCCTCGGAATTAAATGGAATGATGATAAAAGGTATATATGTATCATGAGATACGTGTTTGGCGGGGTCACCTAAAAATTGAAGTGAGCGTGTTCAAATAGAAAATCACTTGAGAGACAATTATTAGGAGGAAAATAGGGACGGCGCCGAGGTGGTGGCTCCGTCGTGGAGTGACGAGGGAATTGTGAAGTCCCGACCGTTGGAATCTGACAGAAAATGATTGATGTGACATTGATATCAGTGTCCGGACATCGGACGGCTTTAAGATATGCCACGACAGCGCAACCCCACTCCATTCTCTTTAGCGTGCCCTAAATCAGAAGTACATTTCATGTGCATTTCATAAGAGTTTGTGACGGGCGGAGAATAATAAATAGTTTGCTTATGTTAATTTGTTGCCATTTTAAGATACACGATCGAGTCCCCTTACATTAAAACCGAATTAAAATATCCCACCATTTCTATCTAATAATGAATAGGTATACATGAAAGTTTCAAATTAATGTCTACAAGAGCAACCAACTCAATGCCTCAACTCAAATATATTAATAAATCATCATCATTATTATTATTATTTAAAAAATTGTTGGAGAAATAATAATTTGTTAATTTATTTTATACATCTAAAAAAATACTCAAATAAATTACTTAATCTATCAAAAATATTATTTATGCCTTCGATAATGTGTAATTTATAATTTAAAAATTAATAAATCGATTAAATTTTAAACATAAAAAACAAAAATAATTAATTGTGATTCTCATATTGATCACATGGTTGATTGAGGAAGCTGATGTAAGACAGTATGCAGCAAGATCACAAGGTTTCTCCATATCCGTATGAGGTGGAGGCGATACGGCTCTACATGATGCTAACTGGTTCGAGTCGATTGGTCTTTGGGTTGTCATAGATGCATGTTTAAAACATTCTACAACGAGATCACGGGGTTTTTCCATTCGTATGAGGTGGAGGTCGTGACCCTACATGATGCTAAACGGGTCGAGCTGAACAATATTTTTGGAGGAATCATCATTAGCAAAATGTGTTGCGTAGTATTCACTATTGAAACATGTGTTCTTATTTATTTTTCTCGTAATCAAATGATTCACGAATTGGTCAAGCTTTGTTTTAACTAACAGTAGATGAGATTATAGTGAGGGGTCTGTTCCACAATATGTAGCTTCAGCTGTCCGGCTTAATACCGGATTAGTTGCTATTTAATTAATAAAATTCGTTTTTGCCTTAAAAATTGATCGATTGGTTAATTTTCCATAAATAAAAGCAATATTTGTATCATTCTTGAACTGCGATATGCAGATATGTAGAAATAAAAACGAAACAAAATAGAAATAAAAACAGCTAATACAAACTTGAAATGATAGCCGTCATCAGGTCACACAATAAAAAGGAAACGAAATGAAAAACAATTTTGTTTACATAGACAGTGAGTTTGCATGAATGTGATGCAAATATGGGCTTAGATCGGAATGATAATTCTTGAAAACTCCATTTAAGGGCCTAAGTTGAGTTGCTTTAAAATATGACACATTCACTCGTTTCAGATTAATAATGAATTTTATTTTATTTTTCAAATCAAACAAACTGATGGAAAAAGCAAAAGATTAAATTACAAATACTTTACACAGTTGATGTATTTATTCGGAACAAACTTCATTACCTAAATCGGAACAACTAAAATAAATGAGAGCTTATATTGAAATAATAATAAAATATAATATATATGTAAAAATTTGAACAAATATAGATGAAGATTTGAGATGCAGTATGTTATCACATTTCTCACTTTATTACATCTACTTAATTTTTTAAAGTAACATAATCATGTTATTTTGTCTCACTTTAGAGGGAGATGTCAGTTAACAATTAGTTTGCCCGAAATGACTAAAGTGATTTTGAAGTGTGAGGAGAGAGAAGGAGAAAGAGAAGAAATAAAAATGTTTAATGATATAAGCTTTTAAAAATTTGAATAACATTTAATGTTATTTTGGTTATACCATCCTTCAAACCAACTGATATTTAACATTGTTACTCAATGAAAAACAAAATGAATCATGATTATGTTAATTTCAAAAATTTTGAATTATACATGCTTAAATGGAAAAACCTAACAATGTATTTATATGAAAACAAGATTATTTTCTTTTTTGTTTAGTATAGGTGGTCTATGATTTTAAGACATGAAATTATTAGCAAGTAAACAATATACATGTATTTGATATATAATAAATAATTGAAGAGGGAAAAAGAATTCCGTGTTTGGTTGCTAGGTTTGGGTGGGAGTGTACAAAATGAGTAGAAGAAAAGGAAGCAAAAAGTAGATCTAGAATAACAATATTATCTCTTTTGCTAAAACAACATTAAAGTTGGAAGACAAGTTGAAGGTTTTAGTGAAGCAAAAAGAAGTGGCATCTTTGAATTCAATAAATAAATAACTATGTTTACCCAACCCAAACACTACTAACTTACCTTAAAGAGCATTTTGGTTTTAGCGAACCAAATATGTGTTTATCACTCTATTGTCTCTTCCTCTCTTAACTTATATACATACCTTTCCCTTTTTAAATAAACATTTTTACAATGAGAGGCCCAACAGTATTGTCACTAGACTCCTATCGAGAGAGAGGCCCAACAAAGGTTGAGAGAGAGTTCCAACAGAAGTTGAATATAAATGCGAGATACTGCAGCGTGACTCGAACCAGGTCCTTTGGACCCAAGCTCAAGTGCATAACCAATTGGTCAAGCACGCGTTGGTAAGCTCATTGTCGTAGTATTAATGATTCCTATAAAGATTGTTTCTCGGTTTGACATATTCATCTACTTTGTCCGTAATCGGATAATGAAAGGGTATCGTTGGCTATGAGACTAGTTTTATGAGGGATATGAGTGATGGTCAAGGAATTTTTCCCTCATATCATTTATGAGAACGGTATATGTTTAAGGCATTTTGAGAGTATAACAGAGGAAATGCATGGCCATACCAAAAGAGTTGATAAAGAGTTGTCATTCTCGGTCTACTCAATATCAAGAAACAGAAGGATGATGACTCTATATCTTATGTTCAATCATGATATCTCAAGACAAAAAGATTGTGATATTTATAACAAAGGGTTAAGTTGAATCTTCATGAATATTGGATTATAATAATGTCTTGGTAGAAACCACTTATGTTGAATGAGCGAAATAGAAATTTCAGGCCATTGCCAATACATGGTCACACATAAATAGCGAGCTCGAAGTTTATTGAACTTTTGAACCCCATACTAAAATAGTGAAAACAAGCATAATTGTCATATTAGGAATATGATAAATAAAAGAATATATAATTTCAAAATTGGATTCGAAGTTAATAGAAAATTTTGAATTGAAATCAAAAATTAAAAAAGAAAGAATTTAATTGAGAATCAGAAACCATGGGAGCATATATTCGATTAAATTCGGAAACTACAAGAGGTAAATATTTGATCCTTTTCGTTGATTAATATGAAATTGAATGGATCCTTGTGACGAAACCGTAGTTATTATTTTGCTTCCGGTGTGTATGAGATCCCTTGGTTCAAAGGTGGTGTGGACTTTTCTTGGGTGCTTCTCCTGGTTACGACCCAGATCTCTCCAACAGTAAGTTCATATCTCTCTTGCTTGTGGTTTCTTTCTCAACTTCATCTCTCTTTTTTCGAAGTCCCTCAACTCTCCTCCATCCTCTTTAGAACAATATCTGTCAATTTAAAAAAAAATTATGAACTTTCCCTAGCTGTCTAACTCGAAAAAGAACGAAGATGAAAATAAGATAACATGTGAATGTTTGTCTCAAGAAGTAATGAAGAATAATCTCACATCAAGCACTTTACATTTAACCTTTCTCCTCTAGAGAAAAACAAAATATAATAAATAAATAAAAAATAAAGGAAAATTTACGAACTTAAAACAAATAGTTTCGAATTTAACTCCAAGGTAAACTCATATAATGAGTTCGATTCTTTTGAGAGTTTATTAAAAGGAATTCCCACGAATATGCAGTACAAATGATATAGGCTAAGTTAGAATAGGTCATACTATACAAAATGATATGCACTCAAACTTTAGAAAAATGCTAGAAAGACTCGATTTTTACATAATCTACAAGAGCTTGATATTCACAAATCTCGATAGTATATATCATATTCATGTATAACCATCAACTCATGTCAAGCACTAGGGCAATCTCATGATTACCGAGCACAAAAATAACCTAATACACATAAAATGCACATAAGTCCGAGCATGAACTAGAATTGTTCCATGTGCATATCGATCTCTTTAGTTATATATTTTATTCATTATAATTATAGTATTTATAAAATTTTATTATCCGTAAATAATAAATTGTCAGTCAGTGCAACTTTTTCTCATGTCTCCGTAAACTTATACGGGCACGGTTTAAAATGGGTTGCGTATATGACACTATCCACGAGTAATCCTTAACTGGTAAGTAAATGAAAGCATGATAATATACAGAGGCAAGCTAAAGTTAATTAATGTCATTATTATGAACATGAATCAATAATGTTGATTACGCGAGAGGCGATCCCACTATCACAATTAGGGTTGTCATATATATGTATATGTCTCTGTCATATACATGCACACCACGAGGGAATGGAATTGGATAATTGATAACGAGAAGCAGCAATATCTTTTTTGAGCACTAAACCAGAGAGTGAGGTACACAAAACAATCACACACTAATTTACAAAGCATAAAGCAAAGATACACATAATAAAGAGAGAAGCTTATGGGCGAAGAAACTTGGTCCACTCAAAAACCCTAAAATTATAATAGTAACAAAAAGGATATGAGAGAATAATATTTATGAGCAAAGAAACCCAAAAGCCCTCTCTCCTCACTCACTCACTCATCATCCCCTACACCACCTTGCTTTAATTTCCTCTCCTTCTTCTTTAATTCTCTCCTCCTTTTTCTCTCTTTTCCTTGTGATTCTAAAGAAACCAATCACCCTTTGCTTTATAAAAAGATCAACCATGGTTTTCTCTACGGTTCCGGTCTATCATCAAGATCCTCCCAATTGGCATCTTCATCTGGTAATCCTTTTGTTCTTCAATTCTCCTCCACCCACCAAAAGATTTTAAAGATACATATTCCTATTCCTTTATGTAATTTCTTCTTCTTGAATATACCTCATGTTTTTTTCTTAATTGTTTTCGCATCAATTAATAGCGTTATTTCTCTTGTAATCATCATTTGCAGCAACAAAACATCACCGGTGATGATCAGCAGCAGCAGCAGCAACAACTTCCACCACTGCCTCCGTCTTCTTACACTGGCGGAGGCAGTGGTGAAGGCAGTTACCCTGGCTCGATCAGGCCAGGCTCCATGTCTGATCGAGCCAGGCTGGCAAAGATACCGCAGCCCGAGGTAGCCCTAAAGTGCCCAAGATGTGAATCCACCAACACCAAGTTCTGCTACTTCAACAACTACAGCCTGACGCAGCCCCGGCACTTCTGCAAGACGTGCCGGCGCTACTGGACCAGAGGGGGCGCCCTGAGAAACGTCCCGGTGGGCGGAGGCTGCCGGAGAAACAAGAAGAGCAAACCCTCATCAACAAAATCCAAAGGCGGGTCCGCGACAACATCGAATAGCAGTACTAGCACCGATCAGAGGCACAAGATCATCACAAGTTCAGGATCCACAAGCACAGATCATGTAGCTCCAAGAGATGTTGATAATTACATGATGAGTACTAGTCATCAAAGTTATCCACAGCTACCTTTCTTGAGCTCCTTGCAGAACCTAACTCAGTTCGGGAACATAGAAGGAGGCCAAAGCTCAAATATAAACACAACCGCAGATCATCAGCAGTGGAGCAGCATGCAGCAGTTTCCATTTATGGCAGGAGGGTTTGACAACAACGTCGTAAATGTCCCATTCAGTTTCCAAAACAGTTCCACGCCGACGGTGATGATGATGACGTCAGGGGCGTCTAGGGTTTGTGATCAGGCAGTGAAAAGGGAGGAAAAAGCGGCGGCGAGGCCCTTCTTGGGAATCGTGAACAATGAGCACTACTATAGCAGCTCGCCATGGGGAGGAAGTAGCACGTGGAACAACGCTACTGGTTCGGCCGATGCTGACGATGATCAGATGCCAGGTCAGCAGCTCAACTCCTCTGCTGCCACTACCCATTTCTTATAATTTCCTTTCAATTTCCAAGCTTTATATATATAAGATCGATGGTGCGTTCTTATTTAATCTTTGTTTTCTCAAGATTTGTTTCCTGGTTTTGTTAATTAAAGCACCGTGGTGTTTCGTTGTAGGATTAATTAAGTGTACGTGTGTATTGAATTCGTAAGTCGATCGGGGTGTACAATGTAATACTTACATATGATGATCAAGATCGATCGGGCTTATTTATTTTCAGTTATTATTTAATAATTTGTTTACGTAACTGAAGCTATACCAAGCTGTTATTTGCATATTAGGGTTAATTCTTCTTCGGCTTAATTAAGAGAGCACATTAATTAGGTTCACGTTGTATTTTCAATACTAATGTTAAAATTTGGTCTACGTGTTCCAAACCTCAAAGTAATTATGATTCTCATATATTTTAGAGAAATGAGATGATTCTCATATATTTTACATGTGCAACATAAATAATAATCTTATAAATGTGGTTTTTTTAATTTCTTCAATATGTACAGATGAAATAAAAATAATATATTTTAGATGTGTGCTATTTCATTCATGTAAACAGAATTAAGAGGATTATAATGTATGTTTAAGATATTTATATAGATATGGGAAGTTATTAACTCGCAAATTAAAGATATATAGAAGATGGATCACCTGTATGTGTGGCTTGATTTGCAACACTAATTAATGAGAAGCTATACACTAACATATTTGTCAATTGATGACAAACATTCTCGCTTAAAGCTGACGACAAAAGCACAAGCTGAAGATACTACTAGTAATTAATTTGTAATATATAGTAGTAGAAATTAGCTAGATTATGTAAACGAGGTGAAGAAAAGCCTTAATTCAAGGTTTTATTTATTTATGAATAAGAGATATAGACATGTTCTTTTGTTTGATAATTATGTCTGTCAAGAAAAATTGTAAAAGCATATTTACGTACGTACTGGTTGGGTACGACATAATCATTATGGAAGATGGAAGTGTTGAAATGATTTTGTAATGATAAGGGTTCTGCTCGTGGACTTGATGAACTGATCTTGCAATTTGGTGGCAACTAGCTAGTGATGATGAGTGATGCACAAAACCTTATACGAGACAAAAAATATCGACAAACACATGTTTAGTCACTTGCTCACTCCCACACTTAATTAAAGCCATTTGGCCCAATAACCTTTTTTTAGTCATGGTTATGGCACTAATTTAAAAATATAAAAACCAAACCTAGGATTTATAAAAACGTTGTTTGGATATTAAAGCCTATTATAAGCTGTATAACATTTCTATTGGTTAACAAATTTTTATAAAATATTATCCAAAAACACTACAAATTATTTATATTTTTAAAAGTTAAAATCGAGACAAGGTATACATAAATGTATAATTAAAAAATTATCATATATTTTCAAGAATCTAACAGTAACACTCTCCTAGCTAGTCGAGATAATTAAAGAAGGTAGATGTGTTATTTTGTGTAAACAAAAGTCAAAAAAAACAAAAGTATGGTGAGAATGGTGGTCGGGCCGCGAACACGGAGCGTATTGTTTGTCGATTAAAAAAGAGAAGAAAGTAATGAGCAAAGGGAATGCTTTATCACAATTAAGGCTGTCTTGATTCTTGAATACAAAAAAGAAATACATACTAGTAGTTTAAAGTGGCCCATTTAAAGATACCTCCCTCTCACTTATTGTGAGTTAAGGTGTGCACCTGAGAGAGTACATGATTTATGAGAATTTATTTCAACCCGTTCACAAGAGTACTGTCGATGAACAGCCGGTATAGATAACACTGGCTGGCATTGCATAGTGACTAACTAAGTGTGCAACCTTTAACACAGGTTGTATACGTGATCAATGTGCAACCCTTAATACATGTTGTCGACATGGTTAGTGTGCAGCTTTTAGCACGGGCAGCGGACATAGTCGGTGTTTGCTGACATAGTTGGCACGCAACCCTTAATACTTGATGTTATTGTACTAATTCGTAATATATAAAAGAGGAAATTGCATGTCACTACCATTTACTTTTTTTAGTTACATGTCACCAATGTAACGTTTCATTTAGTTGCACCGTCCATCACAGAGTTAAGTTTGATGTAAAAAGTCTATAATACCCCTATATCAAAAAAATTAAAAAAATATATATCTTTTAAACTTTTTTTATAAAAAAAGTATTTTTTATCAGATAAATAATAAAAAACTGATTTCAAAAATATTTTTTAAAAAAATGTTTTCCACAAAAAGTATTAAAAATAAAAAACGACTTTGAACAACATTTTTTTATTTTTAATACATTTTAAAAAAAAAATATTTTCTTAAAAAATAATATTCAAATCAGTTTTTTTATTATATATTTCATAAAAAAAATTTAAAAAATAAGTTAAACAAATGATTTTTTCTCATTTTTTAAATATAAGGGTATTTTAGTCGTTTAATAAAATTTGAAACTGAAATATTTAAATGACTAAAATACCTTTATATTTGAAAGTGAAAAAATGAAAAAAAAAAATCATTTGTTTAACTTTTTTTTTTAAATTTTTTTATGGAATAAATAATATAAAACTGATTTGAATATTATTTTTAAAAAATATATTAAAAATTAAAAAAAACGTTGTTAAAATTGGTTTTTGATTTTTAATATATATATTTTTAAAAATAATTTTGAAACCAATGTTTTACTATTTATCTGATAAATTTCTTTTTTGTAATAAAAGTTCAAAAGATATCTTTTTTTTAATTTTTTTAATATAGAAGTATTATGAAATTTTTACATCAAACTTAACTCTATGATGGACTGATGCAACTAAATGAAACGTTACATTAATTCATATAGTACAGAGTAGTGAACTACAATTTCCCCTATATAAAAGAAAAATTTTTAAAATATGTCATTGAGTTCTTTTTCTCTCTCCTCCTCTTTACTTTTTTTTTCTTTGTTTCTTCTTATCTTCTTAGTTGATTCACTTCTAATATTGACATTTGATGATTCAAGAAACTTAATGAATGTCAAAAACTTATGAGTGCATAAGCTTCTTGTGGTTCCTAGCTAAAAGATGCATACACCAAAAATACTTGCATATACATTTACATAAAAATGAAGAACTTGTAAAGAATTAATCTTTAGGAGCAAGTTGCCCGAAGAACAACTAATTAGATCTAGTTCTTGCCAAAAAGCTGAAACCATAGAATTTTCTTAGAAAAGAAATTGAACTAAACACAAAAAACTCGTATATTTAAGAAAATTGAATCTGGTTATCAAGGAAATTGCAAAAGAGGAAGTAGGGAGAGCAACATAATAATAATCAAATATTGTTGACTGAAATCTAAATGGCACTCGTCGACAGCAGAGAACTAAAATGACTTGATCTTGATTCCAAATCTGATATCATTCCCCAAAAAGTAGAGGTGAACTCGAATAGGTACCAACAACAATTTTACACAAACAACCCCATATTTGCAATTTACTAACCACATCTTTCTCCCCAATCAATCACTGCCAATACAATCAAATCGAACCTTAAATTTCAAATCAAGATATATATTTGGAAAAGCCTAATTCTAAAAAAAAACAAAAATGGGATGGAACTGAAAACTAGAAAATCACAATTGTTCTTGTTTCTGTAACATATATGTGTGAGAGAGACCAATTCGAAGAGCAAACCAATTCACTCTTCTTTTTTCTCTCTAACGATCGTTATCATCAACGGCTCAGCTCCAAACCTTTTTCTCTCTCTCTATATTATTAAAATAATTTGCAGATACTTTGTAAACAGGTTTTTCGGTTTAGTGGAGCTGTTTTCTGGTTGCTAATTTTTAATTTTTCAAGAAATTGTTGTTAGCTCTAAAATTTAATTCTATGAATTGAGTAGTGAACACCTCATGGTTGTCTCACACATTTTGGAGAAAGAAGGACAAAAGAGAGAGAAGGGAAAGGAGAGAAAAATAAAAAACTAAATAAAAGGATGAAGAATAGAACCGATAAAGGGTGTGACGGAGACAGAGAGAAGAAAAAAGGAAAAAAAGAACGAAGAATGGATGAAAAACATGTCTGATGAAGGTGTGGCGGAGACGGAGAGAGAAAGAGTAATAAAAAATAATCTTCCAATAGCATTATTTTGAAAGGCTACTAGAGTTATTTTTGTCATTTTACAATAAAAACTAGGGTAAATTCCACATGACCCCCTTAATTATACGCGTGTCTCACATGACCCCCCTTAACTACAAAATCAATCTGTGAGATACCTTAACTATCCAAAAATCCCACTTTACCTTTTTTTGTTGACTTTTTTCAAAATTCTGTTAAGTTTTTTGTGAAATGACGAAAATACCCTTCTATCTGAAAAATTAAAATAAATAAATATATATGATTTTGAACTTTTTTTTCTAATTTTCTCGTTGTACAAAATTAAGAATAAACTTTTTTTAATAGTAAAAATAATTTTTAAAAAGTTTTTTTTACAATAAAAAATTTACAAATAAAAAATTAATTTTAAACTTCGTTTTTTATTTTTATTAATTTTTATAAATAATTGTTTTTAAATAAAAAAATATTACTAAAATATTAATTTTATTCTTTATTTTGTACAACGAGAAAATATAAAAAAAAAGTTCAAAATTATTTTTATTTATTTATTTTCATTTTTCAGATATAAGGGTATTTTCGTCATTTCACAAAAAACATAATAGAATTTTGAAAAAAATCAACAAAAAAAGGTAAAGTGGGATTTTTGGATAGTTAAAGCACCTCACAGATTGATTTTGTAATTAAGGGGGGTCATGTGAGACACGCTTATAGTTAAGGAGGGTCATGTGGAATTTACCCTAAAAACTATCAGTATTAACTTGAAAGAAAACGAAAGTAGGTAAAATAAGTCAAACAATCAGAATTGATATCGCACAAACATTTGAAATCAGACGTAATCATGTAAGAAAATCAGATAATCAAATGTATTATTTCGAGGTTATCTCTTTTATTTATTGAATATGATTTATTAAATTATTTTTTCTTACTTATTAATTTTTAAAGTGATTTTGTGATTAAATAGATAATATGAATATTTTATATCAAATTTAACTATGTTAGAGATTTTTAATCATAATTAAACATCAAATTTATAAATAAATAAATAAAGACATCGTAGTAAATTAAAAAAAACGTGCATATAATACCAGTGTTCTAAAAACGGCCTAGGCGGCTCCTTAGGCGCTGTTTTTCACCTCATAACCACGTTTTAAATTAATCGAATGGTGACAAACGTTTTGGTTCATCAGGCAGTCTAACCAATCTGGCGGCCAATCAACCAAACCAGAATTTTAATAAAACAATTGGAACTTAAAACGTTAAAAATAAGAAATTAGAATTAGTCGTTTCGTTCCCTTCTCTCGTCCTAAACCTTTACGCCCTAAGCCTTTTTGCCTCCGACGAACGTGTGTCGCCCGTCGCCGCACCTCTTTCGCGAATCCACAGAAGTCGGAACTCATGAGTTTTAGATATCACTTCAAGTTTGTAACGGTTGATTTGTATTTGTTTATTCAATTTGTGTGAGCTTAGGTGGATAAGTATGTGATGAAAACTCAGATGTTTCAATTTGAGAATTTTTATTCTTGAAGTTATATTTATATTATAAACAAATTTAAGTCTTATTTTGATTCCGGGGTTAGAATCCAACCAATACCCTAATTATTAAAAGAATAATAAAATACAAATCCGATTAATACTCCCGTAGTGCTATCCGCCCTACCAAAAGATAAAAAAGAGAAAAGAGGTGGAAGGCCATTATTTGGCACACGGAATTTGATGTATAGTAGTCCTCCGGTAAAGGCTCAAAGTCCTCTCCTTTTGTTTATTGTTTCTTGGCTCCTCTCCCAACCTGATATTTTGTTAACACAGCCGCAATCTGTGCCTCAGGTGTATCAACCATTCAACCCTCGGCCAACACTCGTTAACATGACTTGAGTTTGAGGTGACAGAAACATGATGATCTTTATATAAAACAATATCATCCAAGTTGAGTAATAGCACAAGTTTCTCTTGATCACATCTCTTCACTAAAAGCTGAGGATGATTACAGTCTTACATTCTGAGACATGCTACAAGTTTCACTTTCTCCCCTTTCTGCCTCTCTTTTTTTCCTTATAAATCCCAAATGAATACTTACATATATTGGGCAAGTGATCTTCCACTTCCCTTCTTCATTTCCAGAGCAACAGGACGGCTATTTCTTTCTTTTTAATTTACTTTCAAAGAAACCGAGCACATAATAATATGAATACAAAAATACCTCAACTGTCAACAGTTGACGGCCCAGACTGCTCTATCTGAGTTTGTGCTTGAATCTCACCCGCTTCTGCCTGAGCCTGAGCCTGCTTCTGTTGATCTGCAAACCTGCTCATCCGCTCAAGCAACTGTGCAGCCTTTCGCTTGCCTCTATCAGTGCCATTCTGTGCCAAATCCATTAGCGGACCCATTATTCCAAGTTCTTGAGCCTGTGCGACATATTGTTGGTCTCCCGAACAAAGGTGCACCAACACTGCTGCTGAATTCTCCTTGTTTCTTGGGGATCCATTCCCAAGAACATCTACCAGAACTGGCACAGCCTCTGCAGCTCCAATGGCCGCCTTCCCTTCTGTGTGGCTGGAGAGTATGGCTAGAATTGCAAGTGCCTCGTCTACCATTCCACCCCCAGGTTCAGTCAACAGCTGCATCAATGCTGGCACAACTCCAGCCCTCACTGCCCTTCCCTTATTCCCTTGGTAAATGCACAGATTGAACAGCGCTGTTGCGGCATCCTTTTTCCCCCTTTGGGTGCCTTCACTCAGTAGTGTCACGAGTGGTGGGATGGCGCCTGAAGTGCCAATTGTTACCTTATTTTCATCCACAACTGATAGACTGAATAGGGTAGCTGCTGCATTTTCGCGGGCTTCCATGCTCCCCTTCTTGAGCACCTGAACTATACTGGGGACAGCACCACATGATATTATGCTTCCTTTGTTGTCCTCACAAATGGAGAGGTTGAGAAGTGCTGTAACAGCATGCTCTTGGATGCGAGAATCTGGTGTAGAGAGAATGTTCACTAGTAGAGGTATAGCACCAGCTTCAGCAATAGCCACACGATTATCTGCATTGCGTTTGGCAAGGAGGCGGATCTCACAAGCTGCAGATAGCTGGTCTTCGGGGATGCCAGAAGTGAGCTTGCGGAGGAGATTATCAATTTTCGCACGCTCAGCAGGTGAGCATGCAGACACGGTCTTATTAGGTTTAGAACTGCTGGGTCGTTTCGGTGGTTCAATGTCATTTGCCTCACACCACTGGGCTATAAGGCTACGCAATGCATAGTTTGGGGTAAGGGTGTTGCTAGTGAGGCTCTGCTGTGTCTTTGGACATGTCCCATGCCCAGCTTCCAGCCACTTCTCAATACAGGAACGTTCATAGGTCTACATCAGAGAAAAAAAGGTTTTGTTAAAAATATTGATGGATGGATGGATGGATGCAACAACTGCATTGTGTTCAGATGTATAGTATAAGGCGTACTTGGATTGAATTACAGAAATCTTGACTGCTCTAAGACTCGATAAAAAAACAAACTACAGCTAAAACTTGTCATGTTCCAACTAGAAGACTCGATAAAGTGCAATCCAAGCTACTTAATTCAATGTAATAAATTTGCCAACACTTTGCTCCAAGATAAAGTGCAATCCAAGCTACTTAATTCAATGTAATAAATTTGCCAACACTTTGCTCCAAGATAAAGTGCATTAACTTCATTATGTTCAGAAGGAGGAATGTCTGTAATACCCAGTTCCTTGTTAACATATATAGACCATGTAAAACGGACAACTAATGATGTAATTGAATTATTCATACCTGTCCTGTTGACACAATGACAGGGTCCTTCATCAACTCCAATGATATTGGGCAGCGGAAGTCATCCGGGATAACATTAGCCATATGGTTTCCATCAGCGGGTGCCTGACCACTGCAACTTGGAGGAAGAATCCTTTCCCTTGCTGGAACATCCATGTTGGGGCATTCTGTTTGTACAAAATCTTTAATCTTCTTCAGTAGCATCGACATCCTCTCAATGCTCTCCCCAGGATCTCCAACACTGCAAAAAACTGTCTCATGTAGGGCTAGTGACTCTTGGGTTAGCTCGGCTATTCCCATCAGCTGTAACTTCTCAGCAAGTCTCTTTAGGATGGTTGGATCTGTAGCAGTATCATTGCTCTTGTCATAAAGAGATTTGAGATCTAGATATAGCTGAATATCGTATGCATCAATTCTTCCCTGGGCTCTTCTAAACTGGGCAAGAACAAGCTCAACCTGGACAAAGAATAGTTAAAATATATAACGGAAAATCTTTAGATCATGCACCTTAACAGACTAACATGCAAATTAAGAAATGAATAAGAAATAGTTCTGTTCTGGGTCATTACTAATACCCAATCACAATATACTGACACAACTATTGATCGTAGATCTCTACCTGTTCCTTAACTTCATCTGATATGTCAAATTTCTCATAGGAAATTCCACTCAAAGCTTGTTCCAATTGAGCTGTCACATCATGGAATTTACTCATAACTTGTTCCCTCTCAAGGACCTGCAAACGGAAGTTGAGCAAAATTATAAAAAAAAAAGAACAAAGGAAAAAAATTACTTTGAAAAGCAAAGTGGATAATAACCCTAATCAAATCACTGAAAGCAATCCCATGAATTGACCACAGAAGCATATTTAAGCAAGGTATACATCATGGATCACATAAATTCTTCAATTACATGTTCTTATGCTTTCAAAATCAGGTTCAAGTTAACAGTATATAATTTTTGTCCTCTAAGTCTCGGCCTCTTTTTTCATATTACCTCCTTCTCTTCCGGCTTTCTTTTCCTGGATAAGGAAGTGACATCTGAACAATGAGGGTTAAAGCCATACCCCAATTACCACTTGAAATTAAGTCTAGGATCATCTATCATTTGATGGGATTTCACGTATACCTTTTAAATAAATATCAAAGTTATATAATCAGAACTCCCTGTTGATCTAAAATCAAGAACAGATCATCCATCACTTCTCTTCCTCCAGTGCGACAAAATCATAAGCAAAACCAATTTGTAATAGATGAGCATCAATAACAAACAAAGCCTTTTTTGTTGCGAAAAAAGATCCCAATACTGATGACTGATGCTTTGCGTACTATATGCATTAACGTTTCTGTATGCAATACAATAATTAGTTCTTCCATTCTGAACCGGATGTATGGTTATCTGGCATAGCCTTACAGTAAGTTGTTAAAATCAAAATAGACAATTATCTATATTAGAGATGTTTTAGAAATAAGGCGCAGAACAATATCCACAACCAGAAGAGAAGGGCAGAGTGAACAGTAGATGAAACCGTTATGTATAATACTTGAAACAATGCCGGGAAAGCAATTTAAAATTACAAATATCAGCTTGTTATAAGGTTTCATAAATTACAGATAACTGTACCCGGTAAATTAGTGTCAATCTTCATAGGTAGAACCATCCGGGCAAAAACGAGGGAGGCAAAACATAACAAACAAAACACAAGAGTATATCCAAGCAACCAATGCGTATTCGCTGAATCAATATGAGTAAGTGTACAAGAGGGCCCAAAGACATCAATGAAGACGCATTAACTAATAATTCAGTATGCATAAATCAAAATAAGTTGACAAAAGAAAAGGACACCTAGAAACCCAATACATGGATTACATAGCAATCAATATAAATAAGCACAGTGTTCCTCTTCAAATGTCAAGATGACATGTGACAGAGAGCAACAATATGAGAAATCTAAGAGATTTGATAAGCCTAAAACAAATATAATTACATCCAATAAAGGGAATAATTAGAAAGTTTGACACATTTATAAGAGTGCTTGTATTGGAGGTTGCTATATAAAATTAATACATCATAAGCCAATTACATTACATGAGCTAAGGATGTTAGTTTCTCAGTTCAATTAGAAACTACGAAAGCAACTTCAATTTCTCCATCAATTCTGAACCATAATCAGTTTGATTGCAAGAGGAATATTTAAATTTGCTAGAAATTAGAGTTAAAACCTTCAATGTTTCTTTGTTCCAGATCCAATTACTGACCAAATAGATGTCAACAATACAAAAGAATGAAGAACAAACATTCAGACGCAAGCAAGCAGTCAAACACGAATGAGTAGAGTAAGCAAACCAGGTAAATCTTGCTGCACTGGCGGCCGAATCTGAGCAAGTCCTTAGCCGATTGGAGAGCTTCCTTCAAGGAAAGGAGAGCTGTTTGAGGGAGGACCTCCTTGCTGTCCCGAATCTCCTCGAACATTGGGGTCAAGAGCTTCAATCTTCTGGCCAGATTGCAATACTCCTTCTTGACCGCACACCTGCAATCAGAGAAGGGAGCTATCTCGCTCACCGCATCGACCAGGCCCTGTACCAGAGCCCCTCTCTCCTGCTCCGCCTCCATATCAGATCTCGGAAGAAGATTAGCAGCAGGTCACAGTCGTCTCCATGAGTAGTAATAGCAGTACGCTACGCGCGGTCGTCTGTGTGGTGATGATGAGCTCATGCTCAGTCAGCTGTGTCGACTTCGACTCAACTCGGCTCGGTTATTGTTAGTGAACACCAAGCAAGAACCGTTGATTCCTTTTCATCCAACGCTGTTGACACCTTCTCTTGTCTGATTTAACGTTTAATCTCAGATATTAATTAATTATATAAGTGGCCGTTGAAAAACTATATGAAAATGACTTGTAAATTTGAATGGTTAACGTCTCATTATCGTTATGGCGCAAGTCTTGTACTACTCAATTAGGGAAATAAAATCAATAAATATTAAATACATGTTTGAAAACTAAACATTCAATAATGGGTGTAAACTATTTTTGGTCAAACAAAAGACCTATCCATAAAATATGGAAAAACCCATAGCCACATGACATCTCAGTTAATTATTATTACTTGCTTGGCTATCACAAGTATAAGAATAGGAATTACTATTAATGAGACAAACTTTAAATTAATGTATGAATTTTGTTATTTTATAAAATTTACTCTTTATGTATATTATTTTTGGCTTGTATCTTTAATTACTGATCATTTTAAATTTTATAAAATAATAAATTATATTAAATTTTTAGATTGAATTTGTTATTTTATAAAAGTTGAAACAGGCTGCAATTAATTATATAAGAAAAAAAATAATATATAGAAAGAGTATTAAATTTTATAAAATAATATTGATCCAAACTGCAATTTAAGTGAGTTTCTATTAAATTTTTAAACGAAATTAAATATTTTATAAAACTTAAAGTGGACTGCAATCAAAAATTTTTAAAAAGAAAACTAATTTTATAACATAACAAAATTCATACATTAATTTAAAGTTGGTCACATTTAATTTGTTAGATGAAATTTATTATCTTACAAAAATGCCAAAAGTAATATTAATAAGTGTACTAATAAAATATTAAAGAAAAAAATAAGCAAAGTAATTTTTTTATAAAAATCTATTATGAATAGTACTGCTACAGTAAATAAACTCAAAAAGTAATGTAATTAATTTTGAGCAATATTTTAATTAATTTTGAAGTTTTGCATTATTTGAAAAGAAGACAGTTACAGAGTATGATTTACGAAACTAAGTTAGATACAAGCAATCACCATGAGTTGACCTAATGGTTAAGGGTCTTGTTAAAGAATAACTTAATTTTGATTTCTCCTTCTCACCTGATGTTCGGAGATCCTTGCCAGCCTTGTAGGCTTTCTATCATTTGACTTGAGTTCGATTCAAAAAAAAATTTCATGTTTTTACATATTTATTTTGTATTTATTGGTTTGGATTTCTTTTTCAGTCTCTTACAACGTGTTCTTTTGTTTACTTGAAATTTATTCATATTTCTCGTAAGAATAGGGTTGTTGATATCACCAAAGCAGAACACCGGATGTAGAAAAGGAATTGCGTCGTTGTATGGTGGTCATTGATTTGAAAACAATTTTTCCGTTAGAGCGTTGTGACGATGTATGTTCATTTACACAACATAATTTGAAACTTTCGAGACGAAACTTAGGAACGAGAGTAGGAAGGAAAACTCGTAGATCTCAGTCCCACCGATTGGACGAACAACGTACCACAATTAAGAGCAAAACGTGTGGGTTTGACTTAGGCTTCATGTTCTCCTTAATAGGCCTCCACAAACAAGAGAGAAGTAAATCAATATAAACCCAAAAATTAAATTATATACTTTTCACGGGAGACTTTCATAAAATTAGAACATTTTAATTACAAGACATTTAAACTCAACATTTCCTAGCTTGTTCTTTTTATGTGTCTTGTTGTTATCTCCACTAAATTATTCAGTAGTGTATTATTCACATCTTTAATCCTTACTATCATTGCTTTAAAAAAAATAAAATCCTTACTATCATTCATCAAAGGCGGTTGTTTTGCTGAGCAGGGTAAATTAATTGATAGATTGTGGGAACTAAAAACGTCTTTGGTTGTAAATTCAAACTCCTAGTGTTGAATGAGACTTGAACAGAGAAGAAGGTAGATCCTGGCTGGGCCTTATTGTTCAGAAAAAGCCCACACAACTATCCCAAAACTGGGCAATAGATTGTTTTGCCCCTAACCCACACTTCCACTTTCACTCTCACTTATATTAAATTTATATATTATTTTCCATTTGGGATTCTAGTCAAAACCGGAACTCAGATTCAGATAGCCTTAGTGATAGAATATTTTAGGATACACTGAACCAATTGATGTATAGAATCTTTCCAGTACATCAACTTGTTTTGTGCGAATCCTACTAAATTTATTAAATAATAACTAAACCATAAACGTATAGGTTAAAGATGATAAGTTGTTTTCCAACCTCAACTTGGTGTTTTGAGTCAATAGCCACACATTAATTATTATTATTATTATTGCTCAAACTTCCTTTTAGCTCTAAAATAATATCTTCTATATACAACCATAACCTATTTACTTCAACTAGAGTTTCATAAATGTCACTTTCATCCACATATGGACAAAGCTATTACTTCAAGAAACCATTCTTGCTAAATAAATCGACTCACGACCTATACAATCCCAACCACCCAATTAGGTTATTGATTTATTTAGTTTTATTGCTACCAGAAAACACAAAACACATCAATAACAAAATAATTAGTAATTGATTAAGCAGAAGCTTCTATAATTTCAAATGCTGAATGGTGTTACTTCTTCAACAAGCTTCTTAATACACAATCCTCTATTTGTATTCCAATAATGCTGTATTTATTCAGTTGGCTATTTAGTGGTGGCTATGCAAATTATAACTTGTCTTATTAGCTGGATATTAATGTAGTTGATCTTTATTAAGATGATGGTTTTGGGTTTTAATTAATGTCCGATATCAGTTAAGATTGTATAGTCATTACTTTCAAAAATATCTAATCAAATAGAGATGATGCTATATCTGGAGATTGCTTTAATAATTAAATATCAATTAAACAGGGTCCCATAAGCACGAAACATATCTAATTGGTAGGATTGTTATGTGTAGGTTTGTGCCTGTCAATTATGAAAGCGACTCTGCTTTTGGTAATTCAGCGGTCACTATGAGCCATTAATTATGGGAATACCCATTGCTTTGTTGGAGAACAAAAATATTCACATTCCATTGGCAGTGAACAGTTGATCCTAAAATTAATGACTTCTTTTCCGTTGCTTTAGAATATAGAATTTCAACGCCCTCATCAGGTCACATAACTAGAGAGCATAATAATCAGATTCTTCTATATATAGAACCTAGAAGGAGTAGAAACCCCCTAAAAATGATATAAATTTTGACTTCAACAATGCTTGCAATAAGCCTCTTTCTTGTTTTCAGAGAAAATTGAAACAAAGAATCCAGAAGAGTTTGATGCTTTTTGTCACTAATATGCAGATGGGACAGCCAAGCATGTGAAATTAATTACTGAGCTCAGATTCGGTGTGAGAAATTACAGCATTGAGTTTATCAGAATGATAGGAATACTTCATATTATCTCCAATATTTCATTTTTGTAGTATCGTTCCTACTCTAGTTTAGTTTTATTGCCTATTAATTAAGATTTCTTATTAATACAACACGGTGACATACCTAAATTATAATATTAAAGAATAATTCTTGTTCACTGCAGTATGTTTTGCGAGTTTTTCAATTCATTAAGATATACTTTTTTGTATCTATTAGGTACGGTGAATTTGTTTTTGTTTCACTATCCTTAGCCGTGTTAGTTTTGTGTAGAAATGTGTATAATTACAAGATAAAGGACACTTTACTATACTAACTAAAGTTGTTTCACAATTTACTACTATAAGTATTTTGTCTATTTTTTAGTACCTTGACTATGAGTTTGGGACAAAAGTTAGCATTATGTGAGAATTAACGGCCAAAATTGAGTTACGTGCGTGCACGTGACTATTTAACGAGTGGAAATACCCAAAATATCTTCGGCTGAAATTTTTTTTAAGACGAACAGTGGTTGTCTTCTCCGACAAGTTTCATGGCGACTGAGCTGAACCCTCACGAGCAAATCTGAAGTCGTCGAAGTTCACACGGAAGTCATACTCGACCAAATCTTACGTCAGAATCGGGATGAAATCGACGAATCAAGCCGAAATCAATTGAGCCCTAATTTTCATTTCCCTAAAACTGGGTTTCGACGTATTAAAGCTTACAAAATTTTTGGTGTTTTTGTTATTGAGTTTCAGTTATTTGTGTATAAATCGAATGGAGTTTGAATGAAATTGTGTTTTTTTTGTTATGGTTACTGCCGATTAAATTGAAATAGGTTGGAGGAGAAGTCGGTCGAGGTCGTGCCGAATGGGAAGTTGATGGAGGCTGGAGATATCGGTGCTAATGCCCAAGGAACTTCGTTGAATACCATCGACATTTGTCACGGCGACAATGGAGGGAGGAGGCGGTGGTCGGAGGAGTAGTGGAGGGAGGAGGCAGCGGTAGAGAAAGAACATGAGAAGAGAAAAAAAGAAAGAAGAGAATTGGGGTTAAGTGATTTTATTTAGACAAGGGTAGTTTGGTAATTTTCATTTTTCGTTAAACGAAGTTAATACACATGTCCCAAACTAATATTTAAAATATTAAATAATTATAAAAAATAATTAGGGTAGCAAATTGTGAAACAACTTTATTCAGATGTAGTAAAATATCATACTAAAAAAATTAAATTATTTTTTAATTTTTTTATAAATAACACTTTTTAACAATATAATATAAAAATAAATTAAAATAATTTTTATCATTTATTTCATAAAAAATAATTTTTTCAAAGTTAAAGTCTTTACTTTCGTCATTTAATAAAAATTGAAGTCAAACTGTATTTTTTCATCCATTTTAATTGAGGTCAGAGTTAATTGATAGAAAAATAAAATTCAAGATAAAAGATTGATACAAAAAAAGTAATTACAGTGAATTGAAAAAGTCACATGTAAACCATATTAAATACAAATTACTCTTAAAATTAAGTATAGGAGCATTGAATTTTCCAAATTCTGGTTTGGTTGGAACACGAGTACTATATTAGTAGGTTCTTAAATTAGTGAGTAATGAGTGTTTTTAGGAAAGAAACTCATTGGCTGGCACAAGTTGGAAGATGAGCTGAGAATACATTTTCTCATTGCACAGATCTGATTCCCTTATCACATGCAATGCTATATGATTTATACTGATATGACACGTGATACTGACAATGTACTACTATATAATGTATTTTGTGGGTTTTACATTTACCACATTAGTAATAGTTTTGTTGGAATTAATAATAAGCAGACCAAAATGTCTTTGCATAACAACTGTAACAAGGTACATCTTTTTTTGCAATGAATTGATTCCATTTCAGACCTATTTATTACTTCTACTTTCCCTTCTGTCTTTTAACTGCAATATTGCATTTTGCTACTTCTTTTTGCAATTTTAAGACCTGCACATTTCTTTGCCTTGCAGACTTTTTGCAAATTTTGTTTTGCCCATCTTTTTGTTCACCTCACTCTCTTCTTTATAATAATCATTCATTCACACCTTCTTAATACTATGCTAGTTCTAAGCTGGACTAGAAATTGAAACACTTTCTTCATGATAAATACTATGTTTTAGGATAATGTTTAAATAATTGCTTCCAAAATATCATAACTGTTAAAAATCCAACAGATTAATCTGGTTATTTTCATTCAAAATAAATTAATATAAAATCTAAATGAAATGATGATCCAAATATTATTTCTGAAATGATGCTGTTGTATGGTTAAATTAGTATAATATTATATAACATTTTCACCCAAAGAAGTATTTTAATTAATATTGCATCCCGATGCATAGACTTCCGAGAACAAATTTGTTGATTTCGATGCAATTGTTTGCGGGTCTCAATTAAATTATTCTTTTATGAAAAAGAATATGTGATCAGAGAAGCATGACATGACATTGTTCTATCAATCAATATACTCATCTCTGCCTTACAAATTACGAAAGCTACATAATAATTGATGTCTCAAATGTACATAAAATTTAAAACAAAGAGTTTTGTAACTTTGTTGAAGCATGATCATAATTAGGCCTCAAGGTGTTTGCTGTAAGCAAAAGGTAAAACATTTGTTGACAAAAAAGTAAAAACAATTATGAAAAAGAAGGTTCATATACATTGGTGCTCTATGTAAATTGACTTATAATTTACAATGGCCTAATCCAAGGGATGAGAGACATGAGTGAGAAGTGGAGATAGAGACAGTCACAAAATGGGCCGATAAATATCTGACACGCTGCCCGAAAACTGCCCATTACTCTTCTCCGGGCAGCTTCGAGTTTCAGTAACATAAATGTGAGGTTGAAGGTGCTAGCAATGTCTGGAGATGGGTCAGGGTCTGAGCTGCGGCACGAGCCCTGAGCATGGCCTCTTCACTGCAGTTCAATTTGGGGACGTCGATTCAGTGAAGGCTCTTTTGGAGAGAGATCCGAGTCTCTTGCGCACCACCACTGTCTATGATCGCCAATCTGCTCTTCATATTGCCGCCGCAAATGGCCAGATCCAGGTGCTTTTGAGCTTCTGATTCTTATTTGGCCTCTTTACTCATCTGGGTTTTTGTTTTCTTCCCCCAAAATTCTGTCTTTTCTTGGATTTTAATGGTTTTCGTTTCTGCTTCCTTTTTTGACTTGGTGGGTTTTGCAGATTCTATCCTTTCTTCTGGGGAGATCGGTAAAGCCAGATGTGCTGAATCGAAACAAGCAGGTAACTTTTGGTTTTTTGGGAATGTGAAATTGCAGTTGCATTGAAATGTTTATTTTGAAATTGGCCTTTTTGGATGCTCCAGACTCCGCTAATGTTGGCTGCAATGCACGGGAAGATCTCGTGTGTGAAAATGCTCCTTGAAGCCGGAGCAAATGTATGTGTGCTAAACTTGAAATGATTTGTGTATTTCAGCATGATGTTCTTGTATGAACTATGAATTGGAAATTGATTTGGTTGATTTTTCAGATTCTGATGTTTGATTCTGTGCACGGAAGAACCTGCTTGCATTATGCAGCCTACTATGGCCACTCCGATTGCCTTGAAGCCATTCTCTCGGCCGCTCAATCAAGCCCGGTGTCTGTTTCTTGGTATCCCCATTTTCTCTCAACACATGTATTTGGATTTATGTCCTTGTTCATGTATTTGATTGCAAAATTGGATTTTAGGGGTTATGCGCGATTTGTGAATATCAGAGATGGTAGGGGAGCAACACCGTTGCACTTGGCAGCTCGCCAAAGACGGCCTCAGTGTGTGCATATTTTGTTAGATAATGGCGCACTTGTTTGTGCATCAACCGGCAGATATGGGTAAGATTTATAGTGTGATCCTCATCTGTTGGTCAAATATAGTAATATTTGTCGTTTAATTAGTTAAAATTGGTTTCTGCAGCTGCCCTGGGAGCACTGCTCTCCATTTGGCTGCCAGAGGGGGATCTCTAGATTGTATACGTGAACTGCTCGCATGGGGTGCTGATCGTCTCCAAAGAGACGCATCTGGGTATGCTACTATTCTATGCCCACTCAGTTGATATCTGAGATATATTCATGTCATATTTGTTGACTGAGTGCATGTTCTGTTTTCATTGAAATACACTGTATTTTGTTCTATGCTATCGTAATTTCAGAAGCATATCCAAGATCATAACACAACTGGAGCCATTAGTATTTTAGGCTTCTTTGTGTGTGATGATAAGGAATGTTGTAACTGATTTTATGCAATTAATTGCCGCTGGCAAAACCATGTTTTATGATTCATTGTATGGCATTATGGAACTTATTTTTTCCTGTATATGCAGGAAAATTCCATACATGGTTGCTTTGAAACATAAAGAGGGAGCATGTGCTGCCTTATTGAATCCTTCGTCGGCAGAACCACTCGTGTGGCCATCCCCTTTGAAGTTCATTAGCGAACTTAATCCGGATGCAAAAGTTTTATTAGAACAGGCCTTAATGGATGCAAACAGGGAGAGGGAGAAGACCATATTAAAAGGAACTGCTTACTCGCTTCCATCTCCATCTCCTTCTCATTCTGATGTCTGTGCAGATGACAGTATTTCTGAGGTAATTTTCCAATCCTCTTCATGAAGAGGTGTCTTTCTTTCCAATTTTTACGTTGATCATAATCTAAATGAACTCTAACGTTTACTGTTTCTATAAATCCCAAGTGACCAATAACCTTTAGACAATTATGTTTTTGTTTCAATTTAGTGACTTTTGATCTGGTTCAGAATTTTCTGAGAGAAGTATTTAGATGTATGCTCAGTGAACTTTGCTTCCCTTGACTTTATTGGCCCAATTCATGGTTTTATTTTCTCTCTTAGGCAAGTTACTGAATATACACTTCAGTGCTCATTCTGCGTGTAATTGGGTGAAATGGGTAATCTGAACTTGGATTCAAATTTTTGTAAAGTGGAGAAATATTTCTGTATTTCGTATGTTCACTTCACTTCATAGGGAATAGTATCAAACATCTTTTACAGGCATTGTCCCATTTATACACTACAAACTATACTTTAGTGAGAGATGTGTGTTTTCACAGGTACTCTAAAGTAGAATATATTTCAAAAATGGATTTAGCACTGATTGATCCTTGAACAATGTTATGATGCAGGCCAGCGACACAGAACTATGCTGCATATGCTTTGAGCAGGCATGCACCATCGAAGTCCAAGACTGTGGGCACCAGATGTGTGCGCATTGCACACTAGCCCTGTGCTGTCACAACAAGCCCAACCCTACGACCGCATGCCTTACTCCTCCTGTTTGCCCATTTTGCCGAAGCACCATCGCCCGATTAGCAGTTGCCAAGATGAAGAACTTAGACGATGTGGATCAGGACTTTGGGGATATGAGCTCCCCAAGGTTAAGAAAGGCAAGGAAGTCACGCAACTTGAGCGAGGGAAGTAGCAGCCTGAAGGGATTATCTGCAATGAGTCCGTTCGGGAAGATGGGCGGTCGAACAATTATTGAGGATAATGAGTGGGTCCTCAAACCTTGATGACTTGTGATAATGAAAACACAGTTGGTGGCATTCTTTAATCAGAGGAAAGGCGGGAAGGAAGGAAGGAGACACTGGGCTAGAGTCAGTCGGTGGCAGTGCAGGCCTCATTTAGTAAATACGGATAGAAGTAGAGCCCTTCCCTGCATATATAAAATAGGGAAATGAATAGAGTTGCAGAAATGGGCTGGTAAGTGAAATGTGGTGGGTGTGGGGGTCATATTAGTAAAATGTTGTTTACTTGAGATTGAAGGAACATTTGTATGTCAATTTGAGTTCCCATTTGTGGCCTAGCAAGCATCATATATATTGAAATAAAGAAGAAGAAGAAGAATTGGGTGTTCTTTAGCTGCTGATGGTGCTCTAGAGTTGTTACTTGTTACTCTGAAGAGGATGCTTGGTTGAGTCTTGGTCCTCAACTAGGAAGAACAAAAGAAACCACTACTTCTTTTGGGATTTGTCACTTTGAAAAGGACGACCCTGGATTTTGGATTGTTGCAAGCAATTGTAATATCTTGTAGGAGAATGTTGAAAATAGTAGTCCAAGGTATCTATCTGTTTTTTAACAATAACTTTTTTGGGGTTAGACACTGTTCAATACTGGTCCAAGATAACAAATTTTGAGGTTATATTTATATACATTAATTAATATATGGATAAAATTAAAATACAAAAGAAAGAGTGGAAAACAAAAAGTGTTGGGGGGTTCCTTTTACTGTTTTACCTGTACAATTGTACCCTTGCTTGAGCTACGGTACACTATCATCAGTGTATTATTGACTTTTGCTTATTGCTGGGTCCCACACCCAATCTGTTGTCGTGTCGTGAACTCGGGTTCAACCCAGTATTGACATAGATAGATTACCGGGTTGATCCAATCCCAGTAAGGTAGAATTCATGACTGGCTTTCAATTTTATGGTTCAATCTAAATATCGCAACTCAAAAAAATATTAGGTTAGTGTCATGATTCAAATCCTGAATGGGGCGAGCGAGAAAGAACAAAACGGGGTCGTGCAGGAGAAAGTGACCGATGGAGGAGAATTGCGACGTCGTTCGGATCAAGGAGTTATTAAAGAGCCGAT
Organism: Geranium rotundifolium; assembly: GCA_963920655.1. Lineage (NCBI taxonomy): Eukaryota > Viridiplantae > Streptophyta > Magnoliopsida > Geraniales > Geraniaceae > Geranium > Geranium rotundifolium. The sequence goes on along the minus strand of OY987317.1, from coordinate 26,622,734 downwards.
TGGAACACGTGGCGAGTTGGGAGAGAATGGACGGGATGACGTGAAAAGAGCTGTTGCAGGACTGAGTTCGTCGTCTAGCTCTTGCGTGGTCCCAAAATAAAGGGTGGAAGGAAAAATGACAGAAGAGCTTAACGACAAGAAGAGTCAGCAATGGAGCTAGGGTTTGGAGGTTAGGGTCATATAAATAGTAAAAGGCTGATAATTGGTAGGTATTGATTATGTGAATTGCAAGTAGTGCCTCTTGAGAACCTCTCTTCCGTTAGGGTTGAGTTGTAGCTTTTCATATCAATTTTTTGTAGCAAACGTTTCTCAAATCAATACAATCTTTGTTTTCGGTTTTAATTTGTTCATAGATTCGTTACAATAGTATTAGAGCCACACTTCCCGTGGCAGACATGACCTGCCCAAACGATGAACTTCCAAGGAGGAACGAAGCCGCCATTACCGACCTCACTGCAAGGGTTGATGGTGTTCTACATGAGTTCCAAGATTACAGATCTGTCATCTACACCAGATTCGAAGCAGTCATGCTCAAGCTTGAGATGATTCTAAAAGAGAGAGAAGAACGCAGCCCACAAGTTGCGATTCAACAAAATGGAAATTCCGGGCACAACCGATCGAGCTCTGATGCGAGAAACAATGGGCCCATGTTTACTGCTCCACACAATATATCTCCATCGTTGCAGACCATCAGGGAAGAAGAAGACTCTTTTCAAGCTGAAAATGAAAACCCTTGGCATCAGGAGCACTTCAGAGGACCGGAACGTAGAGGTATGGGGAGATGGAGGCATGAAGAGCAACCACAGGCTTACAGAAATGAGGAGTTTGTGAAAGAGATCAGCACGGGTTCCAAACGTTAATTTCATGCAGCAGAGCCTTATGTAACCATGGTGATCGAAAGAGATGAAGATCTTAATGAAAAATTCAGCATGTTCTTAACCTTTTCAAATATGAAAATCACCTTTGTCAATCGATGAAAACACAATGTAGTGTTTCTTTATTGAGTCCACACAAGCACAACAACCAAAAACTGGTTTTCTCTCACACTTTTGCTATGAATGTTTTGAGAAGAAAATTGACAAAATCAATGGAAGAATTGGGAAGAGAGGTTCGGCCAAGTCAAGAGGAATTAGTGGGGGAAGTTGCCAAAAAAATTAGAGAAAATAAGGGAGATATTTTGCAATTAATTTGAAATTAAAACTAAAAAATGTTAAATGAATTTCAAAATCAATTAATTGCATAGCTTACCCTCTTAAACTTCTATTTGCACTTTTTCCCATTCATCACTTAAATCCCTAAATGGGCTTTAAGCCCGTTTAACTAAAATCCAAATTAAACTCATTAAATTGAGTTCTAATTTCAGTTTAGATAAATTAGTTTAATTTCCTCGAATTGATTTCTTCAACCGTCTGGTTAAAACCTTAGGCCAGAAAACCAACGAATCGTTTTCAATGTGACTATATTGAAAACCTGATTCTCCCAATTTCCATCCACAATTACTTGTCATGTATCGTGCTTAATGCGTGTGACCCTCTAGGCTCACGAACGGTTGGGAAACTGGTAAAATTACTATTTTACCCTTTCCATCATAAGTGGTATCTAGCAAGACATTATGATTACCCAACGTTCGTGATTATCGATTATTCGACTTAACCTGTTATCGTACATGTCACTGCCCTTTTATCAAACCGATATCCAGATTGATCAATAGGCATAGAATCGTCATCCTAATTTATCAATCACTGTTTCTTGATATCTGAGATGACTGAAAACTGATACTAAGGTATCCCCTGCACGGCCGTGCTATTCCTTCAGTCACACTCATCAAGTGGCCTAAACGGATATTTTTCTCATACCGAAGTATGAGTGATAAATCCCTCATACGCCTTTCGAGTTCACTAATGCAATAAATATCCAAGCCAATCGAAGCCGTTATAGCTACCCTTTTACAGATAACGTTAGATTAGGTCAAACTTAGGTATTCGTTACATAATGTACACAAAGACTCCTTGGTCTTAGGATATAATGACAAGCTACGATATGTGAGTATCTCATGACTGGATCTATGCAGCATACTCACAATCGGGTTGTCTGATATCATCGACCTGATGATATCTATGATATAACTCCGGCACATACTTTGCCATGATCAGTAGAGCGTGATCACAAGGAGTTGGTCTCATACTGATTGCTTCATAAAGAAGCTTAGCTGATCAGGGACTCATCAAATGTAATTCTTTCTGATCTATAGTTCTACTATTAGTGGTTACACACATAATGACATAGATCAAATTACATTCGATATATTACTACAACACATTAGTAATATATGTCGATTTATTTATTCGGAAAGATGATAAAACATTACATCTGTAGATCACTTATATATTGGACTGGGGCATAACTCTAACAATCTGCCACTACAAAACCATGTAATTCTTGGTTAGGGTCTGTACTAAAAGTACACGGCATACCCTATACTAATACCCTAGGTCAGCCCTAGCTGACAATCGTAGACAAGTCTACCAAGCTTGAACTATGAACAGAACTAATGTGACTACTACGCGGAGGCGCACGCACCCACATAGAACTGCCCATCTCATCCAGACTTCTCCTCTATGAATGTTACGCGGAGGCGTACCGACATCCATAGGGTCAAAGCCCTTTTGAGTGCCCAAACTTGGATGGTATCACGCTTGACTTGTAATTATTTGCGTTTAAGTGAATTATAAAAGTCTGATTGCATATCGATACAATCTTAATCTGGAATCATCAATTGCAAATTAATGCAAAGATGATCCCTTAGCAGGTTACATGCGAGTCTGATTAAATATCGATTTTTTAATCTTTGCATGTGGGTGATAGCAAATCATACATGTACTTGTATATTTAAACTATCATACATTCATACATTCATACATTCAATCATACAAATGTAACGTTAAATATATGGATAACTAAGCCCATCTTAAGTTCCTAAGAATCTAGCAATACTGATCCTAAAGACTTGGTCTTCAAGATCCAGACTTGCTCCATTCTTGTGAACTCCCACTGGCTTCGAGCCTCCTTCAAATTTCAAGTCTTCCTCTTGACTTGCTTCTTGCGTCGGTCTTCGTGATTGCAAATTTAAATAAAATAAATAAATACAAATCACGACACGCAGGCTGTATTTACTATAACCCAAAATCAAGCAACTCGCAGGTTGCAAAACCGAAATTAAAATGCAAGTCTAGAGGGCTTAGCTATGCATCATGTGGAAAACATCATGTTATCAAAGATCATGTGAACACTCAACATGCTTATTAAACAACAAAATTTTCCAAATTTTATCTTTCTTAAGTGTGGAAAAAATCTGGTTTATCGAAGCCGGACGGTTTAACTTAATAATTGAATTTTGAACCAGTTCTCGCTGGTTTATCGAAACCGAACCACATCTGAAAATTAAATTTTAAGGGCTTCAAGTTATTCTCGTGAACCGGCCGGTTCAGCTCGAATATGGTCGAACCGAACCGGCCCAACTGAGGTCGCCCGCGGAGGCAACCACGGTGGCCCGCGAGAGCTGCCATGGTCGCCCGTGAGGCTGACCGTGGTCGCCCACGGGAGCAACCATTGTGGCCTGCGAGGGCTGCCATGGTCGCCCCTAGGGCGGACCCTGGTCGCCCGCGAGGCAACCATGGTGGCCCGCGAGGGCAGTCCGTGGTCGCCCGCGGTAGCGACCATGGTCGCCCGCGAAGGCTGCTATGGTTGCCCGTAGGCGACCTGGTCGGCCCTTGGTGCCGATCATGGTCTGTCCTAGGGCATTCCATGGTCCACCAAGGGTCTTGACCCTGGTTAGCCATGGCTCGGCCATGGCTAACCCGAAACAGCCCAAAAAAATTATTTTTCCAATTTTTCAAAATTAATTAAATCTGAATTTTTTTTCAATTACATGCATACTCAAGTGATGAACACATAAACAAAAATAAAATTTCAGAATTAAACATGTTGAATAAATATCATAACAACCAGGCTCTAATACAACTGAAAGAGATCACCATGGGTTCCAAACGTTAATTTCATGCAGCGGAGCCTTATGTAACCATGGTGATCGAAAGAGATGAAGATCTTAATGAAAAATTCAGCATGTTCTTAACCTTTTCAAATCTGAAAATTATCTTTGTCAATCGATGAAAACACAATGTAGTGTTTCTTTATTGAGTCCACACAAGCACAACAACCAAAAACTGGTTTTCTCTCACACTTTTGCTATGAATGTTTTGAGAAGAAAATTGACAAAATCAATGGAAGAATTGGGAAGAGAGGTTCGGCCAAGTCAAGAGGAATTAGTGGGGGAAGTTGCCAAAAAAATTAGAGAAAATAAGGGAGATATTTTGCAATTAATTTGAAATTAAAACTAAAAAATGTTAAATGAATTTCAAAATCAATTAATTGCATAGCTTACCCTCTTAAACTTCTATTTGCACTTTTCCCCATTCATCACTTAAATCCCTAAATGGGCTTTAAGCCCGTTTAACTAAAATCCAAATTAAACTCATTAAATTGAGTTCTAATTTCAGTTTAGATAAATCAGTTTAGTTTCCTCGAATTGATTTCTTCAACCGTCTGGTTAAAACCTTAGGCCAGAAAACCAACGAATCGTTTTCAATGTGACTATATTGAAAACCTGATTCTCCCAATTTTCATCCACAATTACTTGTCATGTATCGTGCTTAATGCGTGTGACCCTCTAGGCTCACGAACGGTTGGGAAACTGGTAAAATTACTATTTTACCCTTTCCATCATAAGTGGTCTCTAGCAAGACATTATGATTACCCAACGTTCGTGATTATCGATTATTCGATTTAACCTGTTATCGTACATGTCACTGTCCTTTTATCAAACCGATATCCAGATTGGTCAATAGGCATAGAATCGTCATCCTAGTTTATCAATCACTGTTTCTTGATATCTGAGATGACTGAAAACTGATACTAAGGTATCCCCTGCACGGTCGTGCTATTCCTTCAGTCATACTCATCAAGTGGCCTAAATGGATATCTTTCTCATACCGAAGTATGAGTGATAAATCCCTCAGACGCCTTTCGAGTTCACTAATGCAATAAATATCCAAGCCAATCGAAGCCGTTATAGCTACCCCTTTACAGATAACGTTAGACTAGGTCAAACTTAGGTATTCGTTACATAGTGTACACAAAGACTCCTTGGTCTTAGGATATAATGACAAGCTACGATCTGTGAGTATCTCATGACTGGATCTATGCAGGATACTCACAATTGGGTTGTCCGATATCATCGACCTGATGATATCTATGATATAACTCCAGCACATACTTTGCCATGATCAGTATAGCGTGATCACAAGGAGTTGGTCTCATACTGATCGCTTCATAAAGAAGCTTAGCTGATCAGGGACTCATCAAATGTAATTCTTTCTGATCTATAGTTCTACTATTAGTGGTTACACACATAATGACATAGATCAAATTACATTCGATATATTACTACAACACATTAGTAATATATGCCGATTTATTTATTCCGAAAGATGATAAAACATGACATCTGTAGATCACTTATATATTGGACTGGGGCATAACTCTAACAGTTTGACAGGAGGCTTCCACTTTAGTTCAAGAATCATTCCCTTATATTTCCTGTGTTTGAGTGTACTGGTCTGAGAGGGTGGATTCTGAACTGCATAGGCTATTTTTATTTTTGTGAAATACCCGAGGAGTACAAAGTCAGGCTAGCTGCCATACATTTCCAAGCCAAGGCCAGAGCTTAGTTTACTGAGTATCAACAAGGGAAAGAGAGAATTCCACGGGAAACATTTTGGAGAGATTTAGCATTATAATATGAACCATTAGGCAGTGGTGACATCCTCATCGAAATGAGGAACCTACATAAAAAGCACAGTTTTAGAATATGAAGAAGCATTTGGAGAACTTAAAGCAGTACTGATGAGCAGGTACCCACTGCTGGATGAGGCTTATTACATATCAATGTTTATTGGTGGGTTAAAATCAAGTTTGAGACCTGGGATCCAAATGCTCTACTGATGTGGGCCCGTATGGAGTCCCTTATCATTGATCCGCCCCCACATTTAGAGCCGGATCGGCTTCGTCCCGGGCTTAAAGAGCCCAATTTGTACCACTTTCACGCCCTCGGGTGTGTTGGTGTGAATGTGCATAATACAGGTAAAAAGGGTCAACAAACCGAGAGAACACGAGGAGTCGGGGAAGCAAGATAGCAAGAGACAAGGAGGGGGCATAAGTGACGATCGTTACAACAGTGTAACGATCGTTACATTGTTCGAATTCGAGACAGCGAGCTGTAACGACGGTGTAGCGACGGGTGTAACGCCACTGTAACGATGATGTAACGATCGTTACACCACTGTAACGATCGTTACACCTGCCAGACGCAAAAAGGACTATTTACTGCAGACTCGGCGCGCTTTTGGAGACCTAGAGAGTATTGGGAGAGGAGACGAGCTACAGGGAAAGAAGGGGGACGAACTTGATCAAGTGAGGACCAATTGGGGGCATTTGGGAGAAGCTCTAATCCGCTCATGGGAGATCAAGGTGCAACCACACGACGCGTAGCAACCCAAGGATCAAGAGGGCTTCCATCTTCAAATATTTTCAACCTTTTGGGTCTAGGATTCTTTGTCCACTCTCTTATATATTGTTTCTCTGATTTATGGATCTATCACCATGATTATGGGCTAACTACCCTTAATCATGGGTGCTAGGTCTCGAACTATGTTACTTTGAGAATTTTGGTTATGAATTAAAGTATTACATGCATGTATGATTGATTCGGAGTGCTTAATGCTTGCGATAGTCGTTGACGAATGATTATTGTTTGAAAGAGTCATGTTGTCGTGTCCGAGAGGATCGGTGGGTGATGGACTTGCTTCGAGTCGAAAAGGTTCAAGTCTTCGGAACCTTTACCCTGTTTATGCATAGCGTAACGCGGGTTCTTGTTAGTGACCTCCCTGAGAGGGGTGGTAAATATCCCGAGCCTAGGCTAACACCACACCGTGAGGAGGTGCTAGTGACATTGTTGCATAAGGTTCATCATATTCACATTTTATTAAGCCCATAGTTGAGATTTTCTTAGTGACCTAGTGACCTAGCACCCATGGTTCCACGTCTGAATAGTTTTCTAAAAATCGTCTCGTACTTACTGTTAAAGTTTATATAAGTTAAAAAGGCATATCAAATTAGTTGTTATCTACGTATCACTGATCTCATGATATAAACTGATGTTATAAGTTGATCTCTGTGGATTCGACCCGGTCTTACCGGTTATCAATTGTAACGACCGCGTGCACTTGCGCGTTATCGGGTGCCTGTAGACAACTGTCTACGGGCCCAACAAGTTTTTGGCGCCATTGTCGGGGATCTAACATTTAATATCATTTAGATTGTGTCGTCAATTGTTACGTTTTTTTGTCTTATTTATTTTTATTTTCTCTAAAGTTTAGTTGTCTGGATTTCATACTGTAGGTGTGAACGTGCATGACCCGTTCATCAGGAGCACCTAAATTCACGTACAATCCAGAAATTGAAGCAGCGTGCATGCTTAACAACGCTCGAAGAAGAACCCGTCAGCCAAGTACGCAACAGCAAGACTCAGATAACATGAGTCTAAACGGCGAGGAGGCGACCAATCAAGCCAATCGCAATCAAGCAGCAGCTAATGTTGGCAATGATTGTCAGATCCCTCGAGGCATGGTGCCACCTTTTCAGCAAGGTATACAACCCAACGCCCAACGCAAATCAAGCGCAAGAAAGGGGAGCACTACAGTACAACCCAAATCTTTTTGAATTGAGGCCGGTGCACCTGAGCATGCTAACGACGATGAGCCAATTCAATGGGTTGTCGAAAGAAGACCCGAACCTGCATCTGCGCAGGTTTGAGCAGATATGTGATGCCATTGGAGCAGAAGTGCCAAGGGATCTGCTAAGGTACAAGCTATTCCAATTTTCACTGGCCGGAGCAGCCAGTGAATGGTTTATGTCACTAAAAATTGAAGATACACAGACTTGGCCAGTTCTCCAGAGACTATTGCTAGGCTAATATTTTCCTCCCATGACGACAACCAAAATCAGAGGAGAGATTTTTGGGTTCCAGCAATTTGATAGGGAGACCCTACATGATGCATGGGAGAGGTATAAGGCACTACTGCGAAAGTGCCCCAAGCATCAGCTAAACTTGTATGTCCAGAATGAGCTATTCTACAATGGGTTGGATTCAAGTTCTCAGCTGATTATAGATGTCGTAAGAGGAGGCCCACTTATGAGCAAGGACCCTGAAGATGCATACGCTCAAATTGAGCTGTGTGCGAACAATAACTTTATGTACCACAAGGAAAGAAGAGCTCCAGCACATCAAGCTGTATTTGTTGATGACAGTAAGGCGATTTTAGACCTGCAAACAAAAGTACAATGATATGTTGCTCATGATTCAGGGAGGTCAGCAAGCTCAAGCCCAGGTAGCACAAACTGAGGTTCAGCAGAATCATCAATACTGTGTAATATGCAAGGTGGACAACTATGACACTGAAGGCTGTGGATATTATACTGCCGGAGTAGCCTACATCAACCAGCAAATATTGCAAAACCAGAGATTCAACCCGGTCTACGCTTCGCGATGGCAAAATCACAACCAAAACACAGGTCAGAACTCTGGTCAACATAACATAAATCAAGGGCATAACCAACAACAATTCGGGAGGAATCAGAACCAAAACAACCGGGGAAACTTCCAGGCCCAATCAAGCCAACCCCCTGGGTTTCAAGGTAGCCAAGGCAGCTCTGCAAAACCAACTATGGAAGAGATGATGCTCACCTACATGAAAAGTCAAGATGCCATAACAAGGAACCACAAGACATAGTTGGGCCAGCTAAAACAAGATGTTACCAGCATGAGCGCATCGATGAGAAATATCGAGACTACTCTGGCCCAGATGGTGACTCCAAGACCGCCAGGTACACTCCCGGGCAACACATAGAATCCAAGAAATGGGGGAAGCCATAATGTGAATGCTATCACATTAAGAAGTGGGACCCAGTTGCCAGATCCCACCCCAACACCTAGAAAAATTCAAGAGGAAAGCCAGGAGAAAGAAGAGTCAAGTCAAGGAGAAGAACTCGACGAAACAGGGCAAACTCCTGACGGAGCAATTGATGATGTAGATCCACAAGATCAATACCTCACCAATCCAGTAGTGTTAAAGCCACCATTTCCACAACGGGTGAAGAAGTCGAGAAACAAATGCTCAGATGCCCAATTTGAAAAGTGCCCGGAGGTGCTTAGACAGATCACCATTAATATTCCACTTGTGGAGGCACTAGATGAGATGCCTAAATACCACAAATTCTTCAAAGAGATCTTGTCCAACCGATCCAGGCTGTAGGAGTGCACTCAAGTGAAGATGAATACAAAGTGCACTGCTATTATTCTGAACAAGTTGCCTCACAAGGCGAAAGACCTAGGGAGTTTTACTATCCCTGTTGGGATAGGTCACCATCAGGCACATGTATCTTTATGTGATTTGGGAGCAGGGTTCAATCTTATGCCGCTATCTGTTTATAATACCTTGCAGATTGGTCAGATGAAAAAGACTTCAGTGTCCCTGCACCTAGCTGATAGGTCGGTGGTATACCCTGATGGAGTGGTGGAGGATGTCTTGGTAAGAGCAGGAAAATTCATTTTTCCTGCTGACTTTGTAATATTGGATTATTCAGCAGACCGAGCAGTCCCACTAATATTAGGGCGACCATTTTTAACCACTGCCGATACTGTGATCCATGTGAAGAGTGGATTAATCAAGATGATAGTGGGGGATCAAACCATAGTGTTTGATGTGCACAGAACTTTGAAAACCCCTGACCCGGAGGTAAGTGTTTCATTGATCTCAGTTCTGCCTGAAGCAATTAATGCTGTTGTCCCGCTTATGTCCAGTGACAAATACCGATGTCATTATGAAGAAACGGTGGAAGAAGAAAAGAACGTAGTAGCTGGAGAAGCTAGCCACCAAGAAGCGAAGGCCATGCATTTTCGAGTGGTGGAGCCACTGTACGGAGAGGACACGCTTAGTGCACCAAAAGTGCCATTTGTTATTGAGCCGCCCACACTGGAACTAGAGACATTTCCGTCCCACTTAAAGTATATTTTCTTAAGCCAAGGGAACAAGCTCCCGATCATCATCTCGTCCTCATTAACTGAATGGCAGGAAGAGCTATTGACATCTGTGCTGCAAAAACACAAGGGAGCCATCGGGTGGACTTTAGCTGATATAAAGGGTATCAGCCCAACGTATTGCACCCACAAGATCATTCTTGAAGATGAACATCATGTATCAGTGGAACACTAGAGGCGGTTGAACCCCGCGATGAAGTGGTCAAAAATGAGATCTTGAAGTGGCTGGACGCAGGAATAATATTTCCCATATCTGACAGTAAGTGGGTCAGTCCTGTGCAATGTGTCCCCAAGAAAGGGGGGATGACAGTCGTTGCCAATGCTAAGAATGAACTGATCCCATCGAGAACTGTAGTAGGATGGAGAATTTGCATGGATTACAGGAAGCTTAACAAGGCAACCCGAAAGGACCATTTTCCGCTTCCATTCATTGATCAGATGCTCGACCGACTAGCGGGGAATGAGTTCTACTACTTTTTGGACGGTTACAGCGGATACAACCAGATCCATATAGCACCTGAAGACCAGGAGAAAACCACGTTCACATGCCCCTATGGAACTTTTGCCTTTAAGAGGATGTCATTCGGGCTATGCAACGCACCGGCCACGTTCCAACGATGTATGATGGCGATATTCAGTGACATGGCTGAAGATTTCTTGGAAATCTTCATGGACGATTTTTCAGTCTTTGCGAAGTCATTCGATGGATGCCTGAGTCACTTTGACCAGGTGCTAAGGAGAAGTGAAGAATGCAACCTCGTGTTGAACTAGGAAAAATGTCATTTCATGGTGAAGGAAGGCATTGTACTCGGTCATCACATATCCAGAGAAGGCATCCAAGTCGACAAGGCAAAAATTGAAGTAATATCGAGCTTACCACCTCCGAATTCAGTGAAGATTGTAAGGAGCTTCTTGGGCCATGCCAGTTTTTACAGAAGATTCATAAAAGACTTCTCCAAGTTAGCACAACCACTTTGGGCATTATTGGAGAAGGACGCCAAGTTTGACTTTACTGCAGATTGCCTTAACGCCTATGAGGAACTGAAGAGGAAGCTAGTGTCAGCACCGATTGTCATATCGCCAGATTGGAATAAACCGTTTGAGGTGATGTGTGATGCGAGCGACTATGCATTAGGTGCAGTGTTGGGACAGAAGCAAGACGGAATATTCCAAGCCATATATTATGCGAGCAAAACCATGAATGGTGCGCAGGAGAACTACACGGTGACAGAAAGAGAACTCCTGGCGGTGGTCTTTGATGTGGAGAAGTTCAGACAGTACCTGTTGGGAAGCAAAACCATTATCCATACCGATCACTCAGCAATCAGGTACCTAATGTCTAAGAAAGAAGCGAAAGCTAGACTGATTCGTTGGGTGTTATTGTTTCAAGAATTCGACATTGAAATACTGGATAGGAAGGGCATAAGGAACCAAGTGGCTGACCACTTGTTCAGACTGGAGAATGAGGAATATGACGAAGGAGCGAGCATCAGGGAAAGCTTTCCAGATGAACAACTTTTCGGTATCAAGGCAACTATGCCATGGTACTCAGACATTGCAAACTACGTAACATGTGAAATCCTCCCTCCTGACATGTCAAACCAGCAAAAGAAGAAGCTCATCCATGACTGTCGACAATACTATTGGGACGAACCGTACTTGTTCAAGCGCGGTGTAGATTCTATCCTCCGAAGATGCATCCCGGAGGAAGAGGTAACCGATATCTTAACAGCTTGTCATAATTCACCTTATGGAGGTCATTACCAGGGTGATAGGACCGCTCAAAAAGTACTCCAGTCGGGATTTTATTGGCCAACCCTGTTTAAAGATGCACACGAATTTGTGAAATCTTGCGACAGATGTCAGAGGACGGGGAACATTTCCCGTCGTCATGAGATGCCTTTGACTAATATTTTGGAAGTCGAGCTTTTTGATGTCTGGGATATTGACTTTATGGGACCCTTTCCCTCATCTTTCGGAAAAAATATGTAATCGTTGCGGTTGACTATGTATCAAAATAGGTCGAGGCTGAAGCGTGTATAGCCGCTGATGCCAAAACCGTAATACATTTTATAAAGAAAAACATTTTCTCACGATTTGGTGCTCCACGAGCTATTATTAGTGATAGGGGCACGCATTTTCGCAACGAACTATTTAAAGCTATTGCAAAGAAGTTTGGAGTAAAACATAAAATGTCTGTTGCATATCATCCTCAAGCTAATGGGCAGGCTGAGGTTGCGAACCGCGAGATAAAATAGATATTGGAGAAGATGGTAAGTCCTTCGCGTAAGGATTGGTCTCAACGGCTGGATGATGCGTTATGGGCGTATCGAACTGCTTACAAAACTCCACTACAGATGTCGCCCTACCGGCTTGTGTTTGGGAAAGCGTGCCACCTCCCAGTTGAGATTGAGCACAAGGCCTTTTTGGCCATCGCTAAGTGTAACCTTGAGCTTGAAAAAGCAGGATCTAAAAGACTCATTGAGCTCGAAGAGGTGCAAGAGTGGAGACGTGAAGAATATGAGAGCAACAAGATATATAAGGAAAAGACCAAGGGCTGGCACGACAAGCACTTGATTAAACGGACATTCGAACCTGACCAGCTAGTCTTACTGTTTAGAGATAGAATTGCTTTGCACCCTGGCAAACTCAAATCGAGGTGGTCGGGGCCATTTAATATACTAACTATTTTTGATAGTAGTGCAGTGGAGCTTTTGAATCCTCGAGACAACTCGACCTTTATTGTGATCGGTCAACAGGTGAAGCATTATTATGAAGCCGATCAGGGAGAAAAGGTCGGAATGATAGAGGCATGGGCTATTGAGCTAGTGGAACTTAAGGAGGCCTGCTAAAGGGGTGTCATTCCGTCCAGCTCAAGAACGTTAAACAAAGCGCTAATGGGAGGCAACCCATGCATGTCTATTGTGAACAGATGTTAAATTGTTTGAAATCAGTACCGTAAATCTAGCAATGTGTAATTGTGGTGTGTGCTTCGTACACACCACTTGTTGTGCTTTTGACATGTTCGTGGCAAGTGTGCAGGCAAATAGGTGAAGGAATGGTCGAGTAGGAGGCAAGGAATTAAGGGACAGCACTTTAAGAGGTATAACGATCGTTACAACACTGTAACGATCGTTACAGTACCAAAATCCAACTTCTCGAGAGCTGTAATGATGCTGTAACGATGTGAGCAACGATGATGTAACGATGGTGCAAAGATCGTTACACCACTGTAACGATCGTTACGGTGCGTGGTTAGTGGATGAAAAGGAGTAGACGCAAGACAAAACGCTGTCGTTTGTAGACGGTGTAACGATCGTTACAAAATGTGTGACGATCGTTACATTGGACCAAAAAGGTGTAACGATCGTTACACCGGATGTGACGATCGTTAAGAGATTTTGCAAAGAAGACAGTGGGCTGCAACGATGGATGTAACGATGGTGTAACAATCGTTACACCACTGTAACGATCGTTACAGTGCGCGATTCTGCAGCAAATAAAAAGGGTTTTTAGCCCTTATCTCTTCACACACACCTCCACTCCCGAGTCCAGGCGATTTCCGGCGACTCCAAGCATCCAATCCAGCCAATCTCGCCGGCCAAACTCCAACACAAAGGTTAGGGTTTGCTCTCCTATTTATTTGCCATATCTTTACTCAATTGCAAACCCCCACACCCCACAACGTTATTGTTTGGGTGAGCTTTGGAACCCTAGAACCAAAAAGAGCTTAAGTGCATCAAAATGGCCCCCAAAATAGCTAGAACCACGAGGGCTAAAGCTCCAGCCGGTGCGAGTACCTCAAAGAAGAGAAAAACTACCAATTTCGTTGAGAACCAAACCTCGGCGATTCGGGCCCGTCGAGCGCAAGTCCCACCTCATGATGAACCACCAACCCTATAGGAGGTATGCAATCCCTGTTTGAATTTTGCAGGTGAAGAACAACATAATTACATGAAGGAACTATACAAAAAAATTCAGCCCAATAAGTTTTTCAGTAAGCAAGCACTGATTAAACTTGGAATTCTCGAGTCGCTCAAGGGAAAAGCGAAGGTGATTGGGTGGCCGAAGATGCTCAGTTGGAGAGTTCCAACTTTTGAAGACCTCACCCGAGAGTTCCTGGCGACTCTTGTGTTCATTGAAGACAACAGGTTCATCTACTTCAGGTTATGCAATCGGCGATTCTTGATCGAGAAGGGCGACCTCACTTACATCTACGATTTCGATGACAGAATTAAGGAGGCTGAGAGAAATTTCGCATACAAGAAACTAGAGTCAGTAGCAATGTGGAGTGAGCTGACCGGGGAAGATACATTTATAGGGCGGAATTATGCATCAGCACTCCCGAATGACGAAAGGGAATTGGTGTATGTGCAGAGGGTGCTTTCGAGCTCCCTATTCGGACGAGGGATGTCAATTGAGAAGATTAACGCTAAGGAACTCAAGATACTCTATGCCTTAAAAAAAGGGATGAGAGCCCCGTGGGAAGATGCTTTATGGTCACACTTCCAAGAGTTGACAAAGAGAGAAAAAGGCGACATCTTGTGCGGGGCACTGGTGACCCAACTAGCCTTATCCATACCACTTGATATTGATGAGAAGATTTGGTATGAAGATCGAACAGAGGCAAGTGCCCTGGATAGCGAAAGAAGAGAAGTGGTAACGGAGGCGGGATTTATCAAGCTCCAACAAATCTATGAAGAGATAGACAACCCTAGAGGTCAGAAGAAGAAGAAGGTTCACAGAGCAGGAAGCAGCCAGTCGGCTGAGGAACCGCGAGTGGTATTAGAGGTAATGGAGGACGAAGAGGTAGGAGCAGAGGAACAGTACGAGGACGTGGAGCCCTTGGAGGCCAGTTTTCAAATGCTGAGCTACGACTTCTACCAATATCGGGAAACAAATGAGGAACAGTGGAGGACCAATGAAGAGCACTGGGCAGACTACTAAAGGCGTCAACGAGAGGAGGACCTGTACAAGGAAGAAATGGCAGCGAAATGTGAGCGCATGATCAAAGCAAGTGAAGAGTCCACACAGGCGATGACTGATTTGACAGCCCTAATACGGGCTAACTTTCCGCAACACGGACAAGCACCCTCCTCAGGTCAAGGCCATTACCCAGGATTCTTCAATCCGGGTGCAGGTAGCCACTGACCTGGTTAATTCCAAAAGAACACTTGCCATGTAAATATGTTTGAGTCTGTGTCCTTTTGTGTTTGTGGTCGTGCCAAGACTTAAATCATGTTGGAATGTCGATAAGAAGCATAATGTTTTGAGCCGGGTGTCTAATTCCCGAGGATGAGATCGCTGTTTACTTGAACAGTTGACTGTGTATGTGGAGCCGTATGTGGGTCGAGAACTTGAGTAAATATTGTTTTCTTACGGGTGGGAAAGTTGTCGTGACCTTTACTCTATTATCACCCAATGCACATATAGTAACCACGATCTGTAATTACATCTTGAGAGTCCGGTTAGTGCTATCAACCGTCTAGGAGCACCCCGGGGAGAGATTTCGTAGGCCATCTTTGGAACGTTTGAGCCAAAAAGAGCCTACCTTGAACGTGATGTGACCCTAGTACCCGATGTTGAGCCAAATAGCCATTTTCTTGACACTTAACATTATAAGCCTATGTGTCCTTTCGTTTCTATATCCACCAATCATTTTGAACCTTTGCATCAATGCTTAGTTGCTTACTTGAGTAGGGGTTTCGAGTTGGGACAACTAGATCATGTTTAGGAATGGGGGGAATGGCAAGGATTTGGGAGAATTGGGAAATGTCAAAAAACAAAAATCTCCGAACCACAAGTGTTCGAGAAAAATGTGTTAAGTGTTTTCGTGAATTTAAATTGAAAAGCCTTGCAACGGTACAACTTTCGAACTTGGGTTCTGATTGAAAAAAAAAATTGATGATAATAACAGCAGCCCAAATCCGAAGAAAGTCGATCTTCAAAGAAAAAAAAATGGATATTTCGGGTTTAAAAGTCAAAAGTTGCAAGGTTACAATTTCATTATTAAGGGCAAAAATTTTGGGATAAAAAAGGTAAGGGATTCGAGTGCGTTGCAGGGTAGATGAATGATAGGATGAGAACCACTAGGGGAGCGATTGTGTATTTGGGTTTGTGAGGAAAAGCAACCTGGTATTGGTGCGTTTATTGACCTTTTGTTTTTAATCCTCTAAAAATCCTACCCGAGCCTAAGCCTAACGTGACAAGCCATGATTAAGTCCTACGTATGGAATCGCCAGGGACCCTAGATTTTTCCGAAAGCGAGGAAACTTCGGGTCGAATATAGTAATTGGTTAGCTTAAGGTTGAGGATGGTGCGTGCGTGAATGCATGTGTGTATCGTTGATAGTGGAATTTTAGTAAATGATGGTTTCTTCTCTCCTTAAGTTTTGGTATTTATGAAAGTTTCTCGAGCCCGTATGTCTTTGAGTCCACAGTTAAAGGTTCATATGGTAGTTATGAGAACATTTGACGTCGAAAAGCTCACAAACATGCTATGAATTGACATTCCAATATGACGACAGTCTATTTGAGTCTTTATTGTTTTGTTTTTTTTTTTTGGGTTGGGGGTTCTTTCCTACAAAACCCTCGAGAGAAGACCGAGCTCCCGCTACGGAGTTAACTTCGGGGGATCGGCTTCGTCCCGGGCTTATAGAGCCCAATTTGTACAACTTTTACGTCCTCGGGTGTGTTGGTGTGAATGTGCAGAGTACAGGTAAAAAGGGTCAACAAACCGAGCGAACGCGAGGAGTTGGGAAAACAAGATAGCAAGAGACAAGGAGGGGGCAGAAGTGACGATCTTTACATCGTTGATCGTTATATCGATGTAACGATCATTACAACAGTGTAACGATCGTTACATTGTTCGAATTCGAGATAGCGAGCTGTAATGACGATGTAGCGACGGGTGTAACGCCACTGTAACGATGATATAACGATCGTTACACCACTGTAACGATCGTTACACCTACCAGACGCAAAAGGGACTATTTACTGCGGACTCGACGCGCTTTTGGAGACCTAGAGAGTATTGGGAGAAGAGACGAGCTACAGGGAAAGAAGGGGGACGAACTTGATCAAGTGAGGAGCAATTGGGGGCATTTGAGAGAAGCTCTAATCCGCTCAAGGGAGATCAAGGTGCAACCACACGACGCGTAGCAACCCAAGGATCAAGAGGGCTTTCATCTTCAAATATTTTCAACCTTTTAGTTCTAGGGTTCTTTGTCCACTCTCTTATATATTGTTTCTATGATTTATGGATCTAGCACCATGATTATGGGCTAACTACCCTTTGTCATGGGTGCTAGGTCTCGAACTATGTTACTTTGAGAATTTTGGTTATAAATTAAAGTATTACGTGCATGTATGATTGATTGGGAGTGCTTAATGCTTGCGATAGTCGTTGACGAATGATTATTGTTTGAAAGAGTCATGTTGTCGAGTCCGAGAGGATCGGTGGGTGACGGACTTGCTTCGAGTCGAAAAGGTTCAAGTCTTCGGAACCTTTACCCTGTTTATGCATAGCGTAACGCAGGTTCTTGTTAGTGACTTCCCTGAGAGGGGTGGTAAATATCCCGAGCCTAGGCTAACACCACACCGAGAGGAGGTGTTAGTGACATTGTTGCATAAGGTTCAACATATTCACGTTTTATTAAGCCCATAGTTGAGATTTTCTTAGTGACCTAGCACCTATGGTTCCACGTCTGAATAGTTTTCTATAAAGTGTCTCGTACTTACTGTTAAAGTTTATATAAGTTAAAAAGGCATATCAAATTAGTTGTTATCTACGTATCACTGATCTCATGATATAAGCTGATGTTATAAGTTGATCTCTGTGGATTCGACCCGGTCTTACCGGTTATCACTTGTAACGACCGCGTGCACTTGCGCGTTATCGGTTGCCTGTAGACAACTGTCTACGGGCCCAACATCTACCCTCCCACACTGCTCAGAGCCAAACAATTAGCCAGATTTGAGGAAATAAAACATTCACAAGCATCATCTTCTTTCACTCCCAAACACCAAGACAGATCTTATTACCAGAAGAACAAAGAAAGCTTTTCCTTAACCCTGAAAAACTCCCACCAAAGAACCTATAACAATCAAAGCATGAAGAACAAACTCCCACTTACCAAAGAGTAAATGATGCTTATCTGGCTGACAGAAGAAACAAGGGTCTGTGGTACACCTGTCCTGCTAAATATAGTAAATCTTATGATTGTTCAAACAAGAAGGAGATGAGGAATCAGAGGAGGAAACCATGGAACCTCAGGCATCTCAAAGCAAACACTGCAACCAGAAACTGATCTAACTCCTCCCATTTATGATGAAGAGTTAGCTGAAGAAACCTTATGTGCAATGGATGGGGAAGATAATGATACTTTCATCAGAGTTGAGGGAATTGTTGGAGAAAAGAAAGTATACACACTGATAGACACAGGTGTTACCATGTGCTTCATTGATGTGCTAACAGCAAAGGTACTACACATAGAATCAGTGCTAGGAATACCAATCCTCATTAAAATGGGAAATGGAGAAAAGTTCATGAGCAGAACAAGAGCATACATTAGGTGAAGCATGCAGGGAATCTATTTCAATGGGGAATTTATTTTCATGCCACTAGGAGGAACTGATTTAGTTCTGGGGTCAATTGGCTGAAATCAATACAGAAGGTTTCTTTTGATTATGTCTTCAGAACCATTACCATAAGGATAGGAGACAGAAAGATCAAGCTGCAAGATAGAGGGAGGTCAGAGATCATAGCTTTGGCTAGAGTTTATGAAGTTTGCCAAGAGATTCACCAAGGAGAATGCCTCTATATGGGACAGTTCCTATTCATGGAGAATCAGAACAACAACCTTATACATCCATAAATGCAGAAGCTGCTGAGGAAATTTAACATGGTTTTTGAAACACCACAAGAACTACCTCTCAAGAGAGAACATGACCATGCTATTCCATTACTACCAAGAAGCCAACCACCATCTTTGAGGCCATATAAGTTGAGTTACCTGCAGAAGAATGAAGTGGAAAAGTTGGTAAAAGAGATGTTAGCAGCTGGATTCATCCAAGAAAGCACCAGCCCCTACTATTTTCCCATATTGTTAGTGAGGAAGAAGGACATCAGTTGGAGATTTTGTGTAGACTACAGGAAGCAAAATGACATCACCATCAAAAACAAATTCCCTATACCACCATTGAATAGTTGTTAGATGAATTGTATGGGAGTGTTGTTTACACCAAGATAGATCTCAGGGCAGGATATCACCAAATTAGAATGAAGGAGGGGGATGAAGAAAAGACTGTTTTTAGAACACACCAAGGCCATTATGAGTTCAGAGTAATGTCATTTGGGCTGACAAATGCCCCAACATGCTTCCAAGCCCTAATGAATAAAGTACTGAAAGACTTGTTAAGGAAATTTGTGCTTGTATTCTTTTATGATATCCTAATTTACAACCCTAGTTGGGAGGGTCACCTCAAGCATGTAGAGCTAGTTCTAGACAGATTAAGAACTAGGAAATTGTTTGCCAAAGAGAGCAAGTGTGAGTTTGGCATCACTCAGGTAGAATACCTGGGACACTTGATATCAGTTGAAGGAGTGGCTACTAACCCTGGGAATATTCAAGCCATGGTAGATTGGCCAAGACCTGATACTCTCAAGGCACCAAAAGGATTCTTGGGATTGACATGTTATTATAGGAGATTTATCAAAGGGAATAGAGTCATGGCCTTACCCCTGACCAACTTATTGAAGAAGGATAATTTCCATTAGGAAGAGAAGGCAGAAAGAAGCTTCAATCAACTCAAAGAAGCTATGACCACAGCTCCTGTATTGAGACTACCAGATTTTAGTAAGCCTTTTGTGATAGAGGCAGATGCCTCTGACTATGGCTTTGGAGGGGTGCTGATGCAGGAAGGGAGGCCCATTACTTTTATGAGTAAGGCCTTGGGACAGAAAGGTCAGAAGTTATCAACCTATGAAAAAGAAATGTTTGCAATTGTGGAATATGTCAAGAAATAGGCTCACTATGTCCACCATCGCCCATTTGTAATCAGAACTGATCGAGAATGTCTCAAATTCCTCATGGACAGAAGCTAACTACCTCATTCCAACAGAAGTATCTTGCAAAAATCATGGGGCTCAATTACAAGATAGAGTACAAAAGAGGGAAAGACAATGTTGTAGCATATAGACTATCCATAATTCCACAAGTTGAACTGGCTGAGATATCCAATATGGTACCAAGTTGGATACAAGAAGTCTTGGACAGTTACAAGGATGATACAGAGGTTGCTGGCCTGATGCAACAACTGATATTGGCCCCAGCATCACTTCCTGGACACTCTATCAATCAAGGTATGATCCTGATCAATAATCAAATCTACTTGGGGCTACATGGCACTGGTAGAGATAATGTGATGAAAGTATGCATGGATTCAATGTGGGAGGGCACTCTGGCATTGCAACAACTTTAAAAAGGGTTAGCGCACATTTTTACTGCCATGGAATGAATCAAGATGTGAACAGATTTGTCACCAACTATCAAATCTGCAGAGATGCAAAGTGGAGCATGTCCCTTATGCTGGTCTGCTCCAACCTTTACTCTTTCCTTAGCAACCATGGGAAGAGATATCAATGGACTTCATTGATGGTTTACCAAACTCTTTTGGTTATGACTCTATCCTAGTGATAGTAGATAGGCTCATCAAGTACAATCATTTCTTGCCTCTGAAGCATCCCTATTATGCCTTAACTGTGGCACAAGTTTTTATGGACAACATTTTCAAGTTACATGGCCTCCCACTTCACATAGTTTCAGATAGAGATCCCAAATTTGTCAGCAGATTTTGGGATGAGTTGTTTAAATCAATAGGTACTGAACTTAACCTCTCCTCTGCATATCATCCCCAAAGTGATGGTCAGACTGAAAGGGTAAATCAATGCCTGGAGAACTACCTAAGGGAAATGTGTCACCAGATGCCAACGAAGTGGTTCAAGTGGATAAGTTTTGTTGAGTATTTGTATAACACAAGCTATCATTCATCTCTAAGGTTCACTCCATTTGAAGCCCTATATGGTTATCCTCCTGCCCTACCTGGTTTATTGGGGCGTTTCATGTCTCTCTACTTAAGAAGCAGCTGAGAGCTCGTAACGTTCTCACTGCAGAACTGCCCAAAGTTGATGACGATGGTCAGCCCAAAATTTTTCCACAATTTATCCTTAACAACAGGGTGATCAATGTCATGATTCAAATCCCGAATGGGGCGAGAAAGAACAAAACAGTGTCGTGCAGGAGAAAGTGACCGTTGAAGGAGCGTTGCGACGTCGTTCAGATCAAGGAGTTATTAAATAGTCGATTGGAACACGTGGCGAGCTGGGAGAGAATGGACGCGGTGACGTGGAAAGAGCCGTTGCAGGACTGAGTTCGTCGTCTAGCTCTCGCGTGGTCCCAAAACAGAGGGTGGAAGAAAAAATGACAGAAGAGCTTCACGACAAGTAGAGTCAGCAACGAAGCTAGCGTTTGGAGGTTAGGGTCATATAAATAGTAAAAGGCTGATAATTGGTAGGTATTGATTATGTGAATTGCAAGTAGTGCCTCTTGAGAACCTCTCATCCGTTAGGGCTGAGTTGTAGCTTTTCATATCAATCTTTTGTAGCAATCGCTTCTCAAATCAATACAATCTTTGTTTTTCGGTTTTAATTTGTTCATAGATTCGTTACAGTTAGTTTGATGTTAGAGTTTGGGTTTAGAGTTATACTTGTATTCTATAAATATTAATTGAATGATACACAATGACAATTCGAAAAGAGAATTACACGATTTTAGTATTAAGTCGCATGAATTCTGGGTTGGATCTAAATTTATTCTACCTTGTCATCAACTATATATCATTGTAGTATTTTGTAATTGGAATTGCTCTTCGCCATCTTACTCGACAAAGATGATTGAAGTCTCAGGTATAGGTCATTGTTATTAGGATTATATGATGATGTATTTAAATGGTTTATTATAATTTATTTAAATTTTCAAAAACTCTATTTTCATCATGTTAATTTTAATAGTTTGATTTTTTTTACTCATTTTTTAACATTCATATCATGTGAGTAGTTATAGTCCCTATTGAAAATTACAACATCACCTTGAGTTTCAAATTTCAGGACTCTAAAAACTCTATTTTAAAGAAATTTTGTTTATGCCCTCGTCCTTTGCTTGTTTCTAACTAGTGTCAGGGTATAATACATGTTTCATTGTGGTGTGGCATAGTTACAATTTGTGTTCATGCATAGCATAGCTATGAATTGATCAGAGTATTTGAGCACAAGTACGTATACACCAATATTACCTATGAATTTTCTCGCTAGTGATTCATTTCACCCATCACAAACACGAAACAAGTGGGTACATGCCATTTATACCATTCCAGTATAGGACATGACAGGACCACTACTCCATAAATCTTACATAAACCATTTTAACAATCACTGATTGTGTTTGGATTCAAAGAAAACAAACAAAAACAGGATTATGACTTCAAGATATCACCAGATGAAGAATCTGCGATTTATTACTGAGCTGTTCAAGTCTAATGAATTTGAAAATCCCCAAGTTGCAAAATCCTCTTCCTCTTATCCTAGAGTGAAATTGGTCTGATCAATTAAGACCCAAACATTGTGATTGGTGATTGGTGATGATGAGACTGGTACTAATACCAGTACCAGAGCCATAATCATTGCTATAAACAAGAACAATGTGACAAAAACAGGGTACATGTACAAATACAATCCGATACAGAAATTGTTTGCAGGATTTATCAGAGACATTATGAGGGTGAAAACAGAGAGAGCGAGAGACCTACTTCAATAACATAAATCTAAGGAGGAAAAGGACAAGAAATTGAAAATTACCCGTTGAGTCATGTGGTTGGTTGCAGATTGGAAAGATGGGTAATTTTATATTAATCAGTAAAAATCAAATCAAGTTGCAGACTTTAAAGATTGATGGATCACTGATAATAGGGTGAAATATCAATGCATTTTGGTTTCAAGCTTGTTACATATGAGTTAGTCCACAATGTTTTCATTTTCTTTTGTTATGATGACTCTCAAATGAAATTTCAGGTGAGTCTTGTTATTGCTAATTTGAGTTGAATTGTGCGATATTAGAATATGTGAATCTAGTGACGATGTGGGTGTAAATGGTGCTCACATTATTTTTCTTAATGGAGCATTTTCAGTGATTTTGGTTAGTTTTGTTACAACGGAGCTGGGGTTAAGCTTGTGCATTTAGAGCCTATTTACTAAAATTTGATATGATTAAGATTTGATAGAGTTTGTCGTATGCAAAAACTTTTTTCAAATAAATAGAATGGTTATGTAGTTTCATATACAATTATTCATCAATAATGTCATATATTATACTGTTGCACAGTACACTAGCCCATATAATGAGTGAGCAAGATAAGATCATTTTTTTCTTTCATCAACTTACTATAGTAACAAGTCTCACATGCCAAATCCAAATTATTCAACAATTAACAATAGCACTAAACTACGATTTATATGTCATAGAGACGAAGACTTAGAGCGCAAGCAAGACGTCAAAGAACTGAGACATAAAGTGTAATGTCGTAGAGCCAAATACAAATAATGCATGCAGACTTGACAGAGAACAACTCTGTGACGCACCTTGAGTCCCCAAACCCTACAACCAACATCTCCACACCTTCCATCCACCCACCACGTCATCGTCCTGCTCGACTGCACAAAGAAAATCTCATTAGAAATGAAAGTTGTCATTGTGCCAATAATATAGTAAAATGACAACTCCATTGTAGTTGTTCTAAGAAAGGTGAAACCAAAACGAGTTTTCAATTTTATCCAAATAAAAAATAACAATCGAGAGTAATTAAATGGTAATAAGACTTTTCGGGTATGAATTAATAAGTAACAAATCAAATTACTTATGGCTAGCCCAAAACGATATTGTTATAAAAGGGTGGTGGTGACATCGGAGGAGGTTGTTGGCAAGGTTTACGTTCTCTACTCTGAATCGGACGGTTTCGACGACATCCCATTTATGGCATGAAAGAATAAATATATTGGTGCTTTGCGTGGCTCGTAGCAGTTTGGTTTTCGTATAAAGAAAATTCTCAAGTTGACACGTGTCAACCTCTTTGAAGAGATTTTTATAAATTCTATTTTTTTAAATTCTGATTTTTTTCTTTATTTAAATATGTTATTTTAATATACTAATACAATTATAACTCAATTATCTGAATTTAAATAGTTTATTGTAATATTTTAATACAATTAAAAATTATGATTTTTAATTAAATGATTTGTCGTAGTATACTAATACATACATTTCAAACTTAATTAAAAATTTAAATACCAATATATCGTAGTATACTAATACAATTTAAATTAATTAGGATTCTGTTGGATTATAAGTTTTTTTTCAAAGCTAATTTGAATACATGTTAATCACGTGTCTCTATTTCAAAATACGATTCATTAACAAATAAAACGATCTCTGTCTCATTCATTAGATTTCGATAATTTTTTTTGATACGTTTGATTATGCAATATTATTATCCATTGTGTTGATTTTCAGGAGACAAATGATGGATTGAAGAAGAAATATTGTTGGAGTTGACTACTTCAGACATGTTCAACAACAAAACAAAGATCGGCAGTGATGGCAAGAAAGAGAAAGATTTGGTAATGTTCAATATAAGATAATAATAAAATTTAGTCCATACTTGGTTTGTTTTGAAGTTGATTTCTCCATGTTATTGAGATCACAAATAGCAGTTAAGAGACAGTCAATTGAGTTCTAGAAACTAAAAAACTATCATAAATCGCATAAAAGACGATACGATATTGACATGTATATCAATTACTTTTATAAAAATATCTATTTCTCACCCACTAATTTTTTATTTTTTGATATTTTGAAATCCGCGAGTCTTATGCAATAATTTATTTGAATTGTTCGTTTTGTTGTTATTGGAGTATTATTGATATTTATTTATTTTAATTTATTGTTGTAATTACTTTATAATAGTTTACTTTAAAAAAAAATTTTGAACATGTTAATTTTTTTTAATTATTTAATAATATTATACAAAAAATACTGCGCATCGCGCAGAATTACAACCTAATTATTTATTTATTCAAATAGAAGGCACTTGATATTCCTTATATTTTGCTTTTATATGTGTATTAATTATTACATTAGTTCAATCAGGATTATAAATGAATCAAACATTTAATAGTTAATTGGAGATTGATTAGTTAAATATTTAATTCTCATTTTTTATCACCAACTTCATATTATTAGACATTTTAATACTTGAGTTGAGTTTTGAGCATGACACGACAATTATTTATTTTCTAATTAATTAATTATATATTTAATCGGTATAATTTTAACTTTTAATGGATGTTTATTAGTAAAATAAAATAAGACAACTCTCACAACTCATAACTTCTGTGATTACTCTGTAATAAAATAACTTCTATAATTACTCTCATTATTTGTGGTTACAAGCATGGTCGTTCCTAGGAAGTCGGGGGCCTAAGATAAAAATTTGAAACGAGACATTTCTTTTAAAAAGATAATACATACTACAATCCTTCTTTGGCATTATCGCGTGAAAGATGAATCACATATAAAATTTATATTATTAAGCTGTCAATATTATTAAATGTATGAGTTTATATATATGAATTTCAATATAAATAATATTTAGACTTCGATGATATTGAATAGAGATAATAAAACTTGAAATATATATAATTACAAGAATCGAGTCTTTTTTGATATTAGGCTGGTCGACTGGGTACATTTATTTATAGTGAAAGACAACTCATGAGATTTCCTAATTCCTTGTTCATTAGGAAACAAGAAAAAAGAATTGGAACTCCATAAATTTCCTAATTCCTTATACATTAGGAAATCTCTCCTAAAGTCCTTGTATAATAGGAGTCCCTTTCATATTGTACTTCTTTACTAAATAGGATTTAATTTTTTTCACGAGCTGAGTCGAACCCTACCAAAATGAGGTTCGGCTCGACTCGTTTACACCTCGTACTATCTAACAATCTACTTATAAATTGAAGATTTGAGTCATCACGTAGTTTAGGATGTACCATATTATGGTATATTTTCTAAGGAAAATATTATATATTATGCTATTTTATTGACGTGAATATCACTTAATTAAAAAATTATAAACACTATTTTTGAAAAGTATTTTAAATCCATAAGTAAATAATTTTGGTAATGATTTAATAATTTTGAACAAAATAAATTTTAATACTAAAATTAGTTTCAATAACAGAAGTTTTCAAAAAAAAATTATTTCTAATATATTTTTCACTTGTAAGAAAATAATTAAAAACATACATGGCAACGTTAGGAATTTAAGGTGCAAAAATGGTAAGAAAAAAAAATTGATGAAAAAAATGATGTACGTAAATAATGGAAAGTATATGCGGCACGCCCGTGTGTGTAGAAAAAAGATGGACACATAGCAATTGAGGCCACTTGTTCCGATGCCCGCCACTCTAGTACTGCTCAAAATCACACGGTCATTGTTTAACACTATTTGATCATTTAAAGCCATTTTCATCCGGAAACTGAGGACCCACCGAGCTACTCTCCATCATATTCATCGCTTGTAAAATTCTAGCTGAGTTTATTCGTATCTCAATCTGTTTGCTTCCCAAGAAAATGTGAGTCCCGTATCGTCATCATTATTTATATTCTGCATTGATATTTGTGATTGTCATGGGATTTTTTATATTTATTTGTTATTCATGTTAAGTTATGTAATGGCTGTGTTATTATCACTGCTACCAGAAATGTGAGCCGTACGTAGTTAATGTAAACATAAAACATCTTATATGATTCTTAGGATTGTATTAATTAACTTAACACCGTTGCTTTCCTATTTTTGCAGCTGGTAATAGAAGATGGCAGATGATGAGGACATTCAGCCACTTGTCTGCGATAATGGGACAGGAATGGTTAAGGTGAGCGTATTTAATTAATTCACGTGTTCAAAGAAATGCTTATTCTTAAACTGGGTTGTACATGATTTTTAATCTATCACGCTCGTGTACGCGTGAGCTTTTACTTGAACAAAAGCGAAGGTTATATGATAGTATTAATTGTTTGATTTGTAAATTAATTAGGCTGGATTTGCGGGAGATGATGCTCCAAGGGCTGTATTTCCTAGTATTGTAGGTCGGCCGCGTCACACTGGTGTGATGGTTGGCATGGGGCAGAAGGATGCTTACGTTGGGGACGAGGCACAGTCCAAGCGTGGTATCTTAACTCTAAAATACCCTATTGAACATGGCATTGTCAACAATTGGGATGATATGGAGAAGATATGGCATCACACCTTTTACAACGAACTCCGCGTGGCCCCTGAGGAACATCCTGTTTTACTCACTGAAGCGCCTCTCAACCCAAAGGCCAATCGCGAGAAAATGACCCAGATCATGTTCGAGACCTTCAACGCCCCCGCTATGTATGTCGCCATTCAGGCCGTTCTCTCGCTATACGCCAGCGGTCGCACAACCGGTAAATATGTATGATATTGTCATATATATATATATATATACTTTAAGATGGATTGATCTTATATATATGTATGCAGGTATTGTTCTCGACTCTGGGGACGGTGTGAGTCACACTGTCCCCATTTACGAGGGGTATGCCCTCCCACATGCCATTCTCCGCCTGGACCTGGCAGGTCGCGACCTCACCGATGCCCTTATGAAAATCCTGACGGAGCGGGGCTATTCGTTCACGACCTCAGCTGAGAGGGAGATCGTGAGGGACATGAAGGAGAAGCTGGCGTATATCGCACTTGACTTTGAGCAGGAGCTGGAGACCTCAAAGACTAGCTCCTCGGTGGAGAAGAGCTATGAGCTGCCTGACGGGCAGGTGATCACCATCGGGTCAGAGCGGTTCAGGTGCCCCGAGGTGCTGTTCCAGCCATCCATGATAGGAATGGAAGCTGCGGGGATTCATGAGACCACGTACAACTCCATCATGAAGTGCGATGTGGATATCAGGAAGGACTTGTATGGAAACATTGTCCTCAGCGGTGGAACCACCATGTTCGCTGGGATTGGTGACAGGATGAGCAAGGAAATCACTGCTTTGGCCCCGAGCAGCATGAAAATCAAGGTCGTCGCTCCACCCGAGAGGAAGTACAGCGTCTGGATTGGGGGTTCAATTCTAGCATCTCTCAGCACTTTCCAACAGGTATGTATGTATATACAGATACATCATTTTCTTCAAACATATGTCTTCAATTGTTGTTTATGTTTTCATTGCAGATGTGGATCGCAAAGGCTGAGTACGACGAATCTGGCCCCTCTATCGTCCACAGGAAATGCTTTTAAATTTGCGATTTGGGAAACTGCTGCTTTCTGTTTTGTTTCTCAATATTACAACTTGCAATCAACCTTCCATTTGAATAAGAGAGTTGATTATACAGAGTCTGTCTGTATTCTTTTTCTGATATCAGTTTTGGAAGAGTTAATTGTATCCCATTTTCAAAGTTGACTATTAAATCAATGCTATTTTTATACGAAATTTTGTGTCTCTTGCAACCTTCCTTGATCTTCTTTTTTTACTTTTTGACTACCTATAAAGTTCAACTAATGCTCCATTGCTACAAAGTAATGCTGTCAATATATTGCAAATTTTGCTCATTTTAGTAAAAATTATGCAATACAGCAGATACAGTTGTAGACATAAATTAAATACCGATTGAATTGAACAATACTAGTTAAACATCTTTCTCATTCTCATAGTTATGGGGCTTATGAGCATAGGGTTTTTGGAAGAACCTTCTTTCACTCAAATTTAAACCTATTGGTTTGTTATATTCGTCATGAACAATTTTGTTGCAATATTTATTGAAAATAGTGTTAAGGGATGAAAATTGAGAAATATTGGTACCAGATGCATGGACAGTGTTGGGTGTTATTGTTTGGGAATAATTGCACCTAACTAAACACTAAACACGTAATTTATGTTGAGTGCAATCGTCTCCTAAATTCACTTACTCCCGTTATATAAACTGGTCATGAGCGAAACCACCTACTTGCTTAGGAATGACACTAACAAGATAAAAGAAAATCAAGTGCAAAAACATGTTTGGTTGAATGTATATAATGCAATTATCCCTATTGTTTGGGATCATCTATTTGATCTTGTGAGTGCAACAACAAATGTGGCAATTAGAGGAATTGTGAAGACATTGGTAATTTGGATTGTGACTTCATCTAAAAGATTACATCGAGTTGATGTCAAGACTTTGAAGGAATTGGAATAATGAGATGATTATGTATGTACAGAGAGCAGTCAATATCCTAAGAGTAGCCCGTCTCCTGGCGGAAGCAGAGAAGCGCAACTCTGTTTCTCAGTTTCATAGAAGGGATGCTTCTCATCACTTGCTCTGCAATCTTCTTCTCCGCCTCCCAACAGTGACTTTGACTCCTCTTTCTCACCCAAACTGCACCATGACTCCATTTTCTCCACTTCCTTACATTCTCCGTTGTCCGACCTCGAATTGCTCCTCCCAATCCCAATCCCATCTGAAGAAGAGAAACTCCCAAATCCTTGAATTTCTCTGCTCACCTTGCGAGCCCGATCTCTCTCCTCTTTCAGCAGAGGACCCATCTCCAGAAGCTTCACTATCCTCTCTGATTTCTTCCTCACCGCAAGCCCCCAATTGAAACTGCATCATCATCATTATATTTTACTTCTTCAGATCACCAAATTCAAAATACCCAGAAAAGAAAAGAAAAGAAAATGATAAACAATAAAGACAGACCCTTTAGCGTCTATGTATTGAAAACGTGCCATCTCATTGAAAACCTCGGTGGCGTCCTGAAACTCCTTGGCCACACTCTCAGGTCCGTGAGTCAACAAGCGCTCCAGTACTATCGCTGAATTGTACGACTCCCTCCACTTCTTCTCGTCGAACGTCGAAAATCTGAATCACACAACCATAACAACATCATACACAAAACAGAGCATGTTCACAAGTGGATATGAAAATCACAAACCTTTTCTGCAGAACCTCAACTATTCTGCAGTAATCGTCGAGTTCGAAAGCAGCCCGCGAGATGGAGCTCAAGATCAGCGAGTCAGGCGCCCATGGATTCCCCTCCGTCGCCTCTTCAATCATTCTTTAACAAAATCATCGCATCAGAGCATCATCAATTAACCAGCATAAACATTAGAAGAAGAAGAAGCTCACAGTTGGGCAGGAGTGACGTCGGTTAGAGCCAATCGGGCAGTCTTGATCTTCTCCCTGAAGAAAAAGGAAGCTTGCTTCTTGAATTCATGGAACATGGGACTGCCCATCTTGCTGCTGCTGCTTCTGCTCAGGATTGACATATCCGATGATGCCATGAAAATAACAATATTGTTTTTGTCAGATAAGAACGCACACAAAGATCATCAAATGTTTTGGTCTGAGTAGAAAATTGGAAGTGGCGTAAGCAAGGAGGCACGAGGACATCACAAAACCCAACTAATCCAACAATTCAAGGAGTAGATTTCTCTCTCAAGATCATGATGTGGAACTTGGACTTTAGAAATATTCAAATCAATTAGTAATCATTATTTTATTTGAATTTTTGGGTCTAATTTAATGGGACGGTGAAAATTTCAAAGATGATTTAGCGATGACAACAATGGGGAGATGATGCTATTGCCATTGGTGGGTTGGTTCAGAATTTGGAAACAAAGTTCAAAAGTCTTTTTCAAGATTTTAATAGAATATTAAATATGTACTCCAAGTCCATATCTCTACGGTGCATAGCTTCTGATACTAGTGGTTTAGGGGGTGTATTCAATTAGGATTTTAATGGATTTTGAAAGTCTATGGATTCTTAAAGTTTACAAGACTCTTTCAAGTCTTGAAGAGTTTTGATGATTTTAATAGAATGACTTTGCAAATCTCATGATTTGAGATGATACTTCTAAAGACTTTTTTATGTCTACAAAGACTTTCAAAGTCATTCAAAGTCATCAATTTCTCAAACTCATTTAAAGTCATTGACATTTACAATACCTTTAGATTTTAAAAGTATTTCTAAAGTCATGATTGAATACCACAAGACTTTAAAAGTATTTTTAAAGTCATGATTGAATACCACATGACTTTAAAAATATTTCTAAAATCATGATTGAATACCACAAGACTTTGAAAGACTTCTTAAATCCATTAAAATCATGATTGAATACACCCCTTAGAATTTGATATTAAAACCTTAAATTTCACGGTCATACTCAGCCAATAAGTAAGAAAATTTTATCATTTTAGTCTTTAAAGTAAATTTTGACTTTCTAAGTTACTGTCTATAGTTTATATGTAAATCAAAAGAATCAACTAATGCACCAAGGCTAAAATAATTTTAAGGAGACATGTGATGTGCTACTCATTAATTAATGATATAATATTTGTCAAGTGTATGTACTTGTAAGCATTGATTATTACTTGATTTTTTGGATTAATGGTAACTTCATGCAAGATGATAATAAGCCTTAAATTCATTAAAACAAAGGCTATGACAAATGGAATAAAGAAAATTTCAACATGGACATTTAACTGATATTTTTTTTTATTATTAAAGATGAGACAGGCAAAGCAAGCACACATCAGTTGACCGGGGAAAGAATTCTTTAGAAGGTGTATCAATTTGTTTCTCTATACTCAAATATATAAGTTTTAAGTTTAAAATGTGAACACATTATTTAGTCCTTTGTTTCGCAAATCTTCTAATAAAAGGTAGATTAATTTATGGCGTGGTCGGTTGATAATGAAAAGTGCAATAGGAGAGTAAATGTCTATAATATGGCTAAAATTTCTACCATATCAAAAGAAAAGTTTGCAACACAATATAATATTTATGATAAGAATGTTTATTTGTAAAGTAAATGCTTAATTTTGATGCGATTTGATATTATTTTAAATATTATCATTAATTTTGTGAAAGGTTGAGAGCAATTACGAATGTTTGCGATGATACAGGTGGGTGTGTATTATTTTGATATCCTTTGCGAGGGGAGACAGGTCCAGAAGAGGGACATCAGTAGTTGGGTAAAGAAAATTCGGCGATTACCTTGTTGCGGGATCGAGGGCAAACAGATCCGGGAGGAGCTCGTCGGGAGTAGGGTAGGAAAATTCTTACGACTTGATTGTTGCGGCTTTGGTGGGTTGATGACTCGGTACTAGGAGGGATCATTGAGTTCTCTGTCGTCGATAGACATATTTATGTAAGCATATCGAACTATGGGGTCTTAGTTTACTTAAACTTCAATACGTTCTTGTGGTGTCTCATTAGGTCATTTGGGGGTCTAGATGACACGAGGTTCTTGAGTTGGGAAGAGGATTGGATGGGATCGTTTTATTTCACATGTTTATTCGGGGTGGTGTACTAAGGGCTTGCTCCAAGTGTTTTCGGGGTGGTTTCTGTAAAGGATTTGTAGAGAGTCAACCCATTCGAGGTGGAGACCGCGAGTTTGCAAAAAACTTTTCGTTGCACTATTATTAATTTTGCTCGTCATTCTCGGGGTGGATCTTGTAATGAATTTGGCCGCGAGAATGCAAGAGGCATGTCGTTGCGCTATATTTTATTTCGTTAGTTGTTCTTGTAAATCGATGGCTCGTAAATTAGTCAAGTATGCTTTAAGTAACAGTAGATGAGATCATAGTGAGAGCTCTCTCCCACCATCTGGTGTTTTGGTTGTCGAGTTAGTTGCTTTATAATCAATAATATGTTGTAAATTCCTTCTAAAACAAATCTTATAAAACATAAATTGAAAATATACCATTTCAAAATAAGTCTAATATGTCATTTTAAAACATCACATGCCTCTTAGCACTTTTATATTAAATCATGCTGAAATATAATGAGTATATCATTTTAAATACATCATTATCTCCTTATCATTTTATATTATGTCATTATGAAAAAAAGACTATCATGTCCATGCTCATTACGAATCAAATCCATTGCATCACTCTTCCAAAAAAAATATGAACTTTGACATACAAATTTTATGTTAGCAATACCACAAGCCCTTCTTTAGAACATTTGACACTACTTTTTTCTATAGAATTCTAACCACGAGAGTTTAAAGTAAAGAAAACTACACATAGCCACACCCAACTAAGGCCAAAAGACACATAGGTATCCCATCTTTCAAACTGGACACCTAGCTACACCCGGAGATTGAAAATGGACACTTAGAACTTACCGTTAGATTTTCTGTTAAAATTTTAAGTAAAAAGACGAAAATGCCCTCGGGCAGACTTCAAATTTTCAAATCATGCCATTTCTGAGTTTTGGTGTGTTTTTCCGATCAAGCTTCTCCACCCACCGTGTTCCTCGCCGACCTCGTCTTCGACCTCCGACCGACTTCTCCGGTCATCCTCGCCTCCTAGCCGCTGACCGGAGGCTTGCCGGAGCCCGTCGCCGGAGCTCGTCGCTTTGGCCGTCGGAGTTATATTTTTTAGCTATTTCAATATGAAGTTATGTTTATCCATTGCTTACATTAAGTGCCTATCACTTATGATGCTATAGTTAAATGTTTTGGCAGCGGTGTTGTGAAGTATTTAGCACAAAGATTGTAATTGTCCACTTAATTTTGAATTTGGACCTTGATATTGTAAACAGTTCCTTAACTATCTGAATATAATTATAAAAGTACTGTATATTTACATTAGAGGCACAATCGTGAAACAATGGGGATTTTACAAACTTATATATGCTTTTGTTTAATTAAGCCTCTTTTTTTCATCAAAAAACCTTTTATATTTGTTCTCTGCATCTATGCAGTTCACTGTTTTCATTTAGAATTGTTCAGATTGAATGCAACTTTATTGATTGTGTGCTTTGATAAAGAATACGAGTTTTAGTATTGCAATAAAATATAGTAATTGTTTTATTTTTGCACGCAACACGAGAAAGCATATTTTTGTTTCTATATTCAATTTTCTCTTGTTTTCACATAATATATGATTTTTTTGTCCTCTTTCATTAGTCGACTTGATGAAAGAGGGTTCTACCGTGATCCTCCGCAACGGCAAGATCGACATGTTCAAAGGATCGATGAGGCTCGCAGTGGACAAATGGGGACGCGTTGAAGTCACGGAACCCGCAAGCTTCACCGTCAAGGAAGACAACAACCTGTCGCTGATTGAGTACGAGCTCCGGCGACGGGCCAAAGCGACGAGCTCCGGCGACGGGCTCCGGCGAGCCTCCGGTCAGTTTGATCGGAAAAACACACCAAAATTCAGAAATGACATGATTTGAAAATCTGAAGTCTGCCCGAGGGCATTTTCGTCTTTTTACTTAAAATTTTAGCAGAAAATCTAACAGTAAGTGTTAAGTGTCCATTTTCAATCTCTAGGTGTCCAGTTTGAAAGATGGGGATACCTTTAAAGTATTTAGGAATACAGCTATCAATGAAACCCTTATTTAACAGTGACACATGATCCATAATTAGTTTAAGACTTTAGTTAGAAATAATAATTATATAAAAAATAGACATACTCACAGAGTGATGTTATTGGAATTGTCTTCTCCATGAGGCTGCCGGCCCCTTTCCATTTGCCGTATTTCGATATTCCTATAAACACCCAGATCAAGCTGTAAAGATTTTCTTGAAGAAAACATTGGAGATGTTGATGAATTGGGTGGTTATTGATCGAATGAAGTCAAAAGAGAAACATTAATAATATTGATTGGAATTTAGGTTTCACGTTGCTGTGTTTTTTTCCAATCGAAGAAGATCAATATGGAAAAAAACAGCATGGTCTCGATGACATCAACTTCCATATTTTGTGAAATTCTTGATTCCTAATTACATGTGACAACAGAGTTTCCCTCATTTATGCTCCTTCCTTTTTCTTTTTTCAGGTCGACTCAAGTTTAGCTATACCCTAAAATAGCCTATTTTGGGTTTGGCCCATCCATACTTGCAGACAAAGCCCATTAACGGAGAAATGGGTTCTATTTACTTAGCACATAACATGGGTTTAATTTACACATAACATGGGTTGACTTCAGATATAATAGACAGGTCAATTTCATTCTCACTTTTTGACGGTATTGCCAAATATTTCAAATATTAATGGAAGTGCATGTGATTGAAATTTGAGAGACGATAAAGGTGTCTGTTAGCTAAAGCCTAAAAATGAGTAGTCTTTTAAAATTGTTTTTGATAAATTTTCTTAACATGTGAAAGCAAAGTTGTGTCCCTCTTATACTTGTCTCAATGTAAATGAGCTGTGTTATCAAGACGAGTTTAATAATTTTCAGATTATCAAGACTTTTACTCGATCCAAAAAATATGATAGGCTTACGTAAGCTAAAATTTTAAGCTTCAGCCCAGCTCAAAAATAAATTATATATTTCAAATTCAACTCATTTAATTTTAATTGTTTTTAAATTTTACATATTTATATGGTTAAATAAAATGTTAGTGAGCTCGCTCGCAAAGTTCCAACATGATAGTATCATGTTCAAGTTGTTATGAGTTCGAAAGAATGTCATTTCGATACATTTCGCATATAACTGATTTGTTTTAAGTCTTGATTAAGAGCGTACATCAAATCACATTGGGGAACTTGTGATGATGCGAGGATTTGTGGCGTGTGCATGGACAAAGCGGGAAATAAGCCCTAGATTTCGAGGGTCGAAACGGGATGGCTTGGCATGCAAGAAAAGGAGCCAGAGCGGAGTCCCGAGCAGAGTTGATTTCCCCTTCCTCTGGTCACTCCAGAGCGGAGGTGCCAGAGGAATCCAACACCTTAGGGCATATCTGATGGAGACTCCAGAGCCGAGTCTTAAACGAAGAACCTCTCAACTGCCATTCCATCATATTCTCCGGAGCGGAGGGGAACCAGGACCACTTAGAGTATCTCCGATCGAACCTCTGGAGCGGAGTCTTGATCGGAGGACGATTATGGGCAAAACTATATAAGCCGATTTGAATTTTAATTTTGGGGAATGATATGTTTTGTACCTCACAATGCATTTCTCTCTCACTTTTGAGCAGCTACACCGTTGGAGAGTCCTTGCTAGAGCTTGGAGAGGCAATGATTGAAATTGGGAGAGCTTGGAGCTAGATTGGAGGAGGAGATCTAGAACTTGAAGAAGGAGTCCACCACCTATTCATGAGCTCTTCGCTTCTCTTTCATTTGTTTTGCTTTGATAGACTCATGTTTCCTTGTAATCTCGCATTTACACTCTTGGATTTCGTATTTGCAGCCATGGTTGAATGCTAATTCCCTTGGCCATGGGTACTAGACATTGTTAACTCTATGTTTTCTTAATTTTGAGGTATTAGTTCTAGGAATGTGGTGTGTTGATGATTCATTGTCTTGTTATGCATGTGAATTGTACTTGTTTGGCCAATTAGAATGGTTCGTGTAGGTCAGTGACTTGAATTCGAGAGAATCATGCCTAATTGACCTAGGCATCGTCGGGAGTGGAAGCTCGAGACCGTGTCAAGACACTTCCATTAGCTTCTAGTCTAGAATTGTAGGTTGAATGTAGTGAGAGTTGTTATTGATCCCGAGAGGGTAAAGATCAACTCCTTCTAGGCTAATCTCAAAGTCGAGAGGCGATATTAGTACTCGGATTTAGACTATCTACACACCTAAGCTTAGAATTACCATCGACGGTTAAGAAATAGGGGTTTAGACATGGTTCGGTACCTATGGTGCTTTACTCCGATAAGAAATCCACTTGTTAGTTAAGTTGTTGCATGATAAACCTTGAGAAAAGAACAAAAAGAATAGTAGATTGTAGTTTTCAGTTGCACCTAGAATTAACTCTTGTTCACAATCACTACATAAGCAACTCAAGACCTCATAATTAGTCTCCGTGAAAATCGACCCGGTACTTGTGATCATGTAAACTTGCAGGGGGATGCTTAAATGCAGTCCTAAACCTGCCGCACTTTGGCCCTACAAAGCTCAACTTATTTTTTATCGTAAGTCAAGAAAATCTTCTGTTTTGTACCGACATTCAGGGAACTGTGTTATCAGTCTTTTAACCCAATTATCAGCATGGGAAGGGAAAACCTGCATGTACCAAGATTTGAACTCAAGACCTCAACTTGTTTACCGTACGAGTCATTATGATTGACTTAGTTGTCGAGTGAACTTCTTATGGGTATAAAAAAATTCACATTCTTGACCCTATGAAAAAGGGTAAAAATTAGTCATAGAAAAAAGAGTCCAACATTTTAATTCAATTATAACGAGTTGGAGTTGAATATTTAACAAAATGAAGTGAAGCTACTAATTAAATATTTGGGTAGAGATTTCATTCACAAGATTTGATGGTTGCCGTAGCAGAGAAGGAACGCCAGTGAAAGGGGCCAAAATTGTTTGTGAATGTGGTGACTAGGCGACAGTTCGTGAGTTGTGGTTTTCTTGATGATGTCCCTGAATCTGATGGTTAAGCCACTCTCAGCCTCACCATGTCTCAGTCCCATTCTTAACTACAAATCTGCATTTACTATTTCCATCCTCTTAAAGTAGTTAGCTGTTAGAACCTGTAATAAGAATTTATGATACAAGTCGGCCATGGATGGTTTCAACCCTCATCTAATGGCCACTGCATCGACACGTAGCTAAACCCATTGGCATGCATTAGGGTCAACAATGTAGTGCTCTGATGAGTTTTGTTCCATTTTTGGTGGGCTATCATCATTTTATTTATGATCTCAACTACTTCTAACTCAGAAAATGGCTTAAGCTTTGAATAAGACAGGTTGACTCCAATTTATTACAGAATTTATGGAACGCGTCTACTTATTGTTCATATCTTCGCATGAAAGAACAAATCAAAACCTCTTAATTATGTATAATAATGCCAATTTGAAGAAACTTTTTGCTGCTTTACAGTCCTCGCAATCCTGTATATTGCACAACCGAGTTCTAAAGCTAAAACACTTGTGGAGCTCAATCGTTAACAAACTAGGTGGGTGAGGAAAAAAGAAAAAGAAAAATATACTTTGTTGTATGGTTTCTAGTTTCTACTTATACACATGATCTCCATATTCTTCCCTCCAGAGAAATGACGATGACCGAAACATCGTCATGGTAGCGCCGCCGCTCCCCTTGTGGAATATCTAGCAACTCATGAAAATCCATACCTGTCATTCACAAATACATGATTTTAGGGTATTTGGTAACTAATTTCCCGTGGCGAAATGTCATAACATATATGTTAACGGAAGAGTAAATTAGTTTCTTACCGTATTTCTTTGCTGCACGATAAATTACTTGCTCCACAAGATGTTGAGCTGGATCTCCTTCGGGTTGGAGCTCGATAAAATGTTCGACTTCAGAAACTGCTTGCTCGTTAGTGAAGTACTGGTTTAGCCCGTCGGAGGATAGTATCAGAAATCTGTCTGTAGGGCACAGCCTATGATGGTAGATAGAGGGATTGCATGTGATGTATGGGGCAGAGCCCTGATAGTCAATTCTGAACATCTCCAGAAGTGCATTGTTCCATTTTGGCTGCATTTACATGTCAAGTACCAAAAATGTCAGAAATCAGAAGAGTTACAAAACCCAATTATCACAATTTATCTGTCCATTCAATTCAACTCCTCACTGTAAGCACATATGAGTTTCTGAGTTTTTTCACAATTGGAAACTGTACTTGGCAACTAGAACTACACCATAATTATTAGTTTAAATTAGTAAGAATGTAGCTAATTAAGAAAATTTTACACAACATAAGTTTGACAATGACTAGAGTCTGGCGATGAAGGCTAGCTCCTAAATCCAATTTTGTGTAAGTAATCGGAAATCTAAGTGATAAGCACACATAGGTTCTTAGCAACTATACATCAACAAAAGAAGCATGTAAAGTTGACAAGCTATTTGGAGAACTTGAAATTTGAACATACCTGTTTAAGGAAACCGGCACCAAAAGCTCGAGTGACCTTTAAGGAGCCTTTCACTCGGTCATTCATCAGTGCATCAGCATCATCAGGGTGTTCGGCCTTTATTCTTTCAACTTCCTGAAATTTAATTAAGATATCAAACAAGGCTAATAGAATCCAAAACCAACTTTCTAATTCTAACTAGTAATCTGGACTACAATGCTACACAAGTTAAGACTTTAAAATTTTACCTCATCAACACTAGTACTGTGATCCTCCGAGAGCTGAATGGCATTTAAACTGGGGATAGTATTTGATCTATCGCCATCTGAAGATTGAAGATCATTCAATGATTCTTCAGTTATTCTCTCCAAGTCATTCTGAATCTGACCCAACCAATGATCAGGGTGTGCCTTTTGAGCCAACACTGCTCGGCTATCTCCCACGTTCACCACATAAACATCCTCCCCCTTCATCAGCATCACAAGAACACATGAACCCATTAGTGCAAGCTCGGGATTTTCAGCAACCATCGAGTCTGCAATATCCAAATAGGACTCCTCCGTCTTCCTCAATGCCTCGGAGAGAGCGTTCAACACACCCTTGTGGTCCGTCACTCCAGAATCAACAGGATTCAGTTGCTCCTTCAACCTCTTATCGAGCTCCATTCGTTCTCTTACAAATTCACACTTCCACCATTTCTGAGCTTCCGCAACGTTCTTCGCACCACCTCTCTTCCTGGCCCTGCAATTCCTTCCCCTCCTTTGCCTAGAATCTGATTCTTCAATTGAACAACAACCCTTGTCTTGGAAATCTTGGATTTCTGAAATGGGTATTTGAGATAGGACACGGGTGGGGTCATCATCATCCCACAGCAGACCGTTGAGCTCCTTGTGGACGTTAGAGTAGAGATTGGAGACCAGAAAATCAGGAGCGTCGGGGCCATTGAAACCGTCGTAGATTCCGACGAAAACCCATCCGTGTTCATCGGAAACGACGACGTGCACGCGATCCTCCCCGGCTTTCCCCTGAGCCCACTGCAGGTTCTGGCTGTAGAGTAAAGCGTCGTCGTCCTCGTCACAGAGCCCGCCATTGACAATCCAATCTGGCTCTTTCATCGCCTTAATCGGCGCAACGATCGACTTGTGACCCCGGTACGTCCTCTTCGAGAAGGCTCTCTTGAGAACCGAAACCACCGACCCTCTGCTCGATCGGGAGCGACTCCTCCGAAACTGCTCGGAACCCATTTTCTCGATCGGGCCCGAGAACATCCCGGCGTCGATCGGGCCGGACAAAAACCCCCTCTCAATCGGGCCGGAGAAGAACCCCCTCTCAAGCGCAGGGACCCAGTTCGAATCCATGAGGTTTCGGGGAATGGGTTGGAGGGGAATGGAGGAGAAGCACAAGGAGCTCTCGAAAGCAGCGGCTCGGTCGACGGAGTTGGAGGAGTAGAAGTCGGGCATGGAGGTGGAGAGAGGAGTGGAGGTGTTGGCGCTCACGGAGGCGCCGGAGATTGCACGGAAAGTGGTGCCTTCTTTGGACAAGGAGACACCACACTCATCGGGTCGAATGTAGCAGAAGGAGTGACCCAGACCTTCGTCCAGAGGCGCCGACAAGAATATCGACGAATCGGGTCTCCGGCGACCAACGTTGCCGGAGAAACAAACGGTCAACTTCCCAACGCCGTTACCCATCACCAACTTCCCGAATGTACCCAAA
The DNA here is from genome assembly GCA_963920655.1 of Geranium rotundifolium. NCBI lineage: Eukaryota > Viridiplantae > Streptophyta > Magnoliopsida > Geraniales > Geraniaceae > Geranium > Geranium rotundifolium. The sequence continues at coordinate 26,581,842 of OY987317.1, read as the reverse complement.
ATTTCATTCACGGACAAAAAACGATATTTATAATCGAAAAAGGGTGTTGGAGGGGGAGTTGACTTTTGATTTCATGATTTTGAAAATTGTATTGGGTTGTGTGAATTTGTGCATAAGCACCGTTGACTTGGCTGTGTTTAAGTAAGCTCGTGGTGCTTTTCCCACATATGGGCACTCTCTGAAACCACGCGCCTTCATAGGTCACTACACAAAAGTCAATAACAGCAAGTTTGAAACAAAACCGAATTCTATTCTCTCTATGCATGTTGCCCAAGTGTTTCCGACTCAGTGCACCTCCGTGGCTTTGCCTTATTTTATTATTATTTTAACCTCATAAAAAATTACACCAGGATTTTAAATATTTGCCTTTTAGAGGGTTTTTATTTATTTATAATTCTTCTTCTCTCTATTTGAATTATTATATCATGATTTTCAATTTAAACTTCATTTGTTAGGTGAGGGAAGTCTATACCGACCCACAAGTTACTCGTAAGAAAAAAACTAAATACTCATAATATATTAATTAATTAATTATATTACGTCAACTAAATTTAATTAAAAATTAATTTAGAAGAAGAAAACCACAAGTGGATAAACGGGTGAGGCAGCATCTCCTCTACCACCCACCAAATTTTCTTTTTTGTCATTATTTAACCGCTGCCATATGTTTATGTTATTTGAATATATTAGGGTTTAATCATTAATAAATATAGAAAACCGTATTAGAATTAGTTAACTAGGCAAAGTATAATTCTTTTATTGAAATTTAATTACAAGTTTGGATTGAGATGCATATTCGATCTCAGTTTGTCAACTGTGTTAATTTCTAAAATCAATTTAATACATAAGTTTTGAAATGTGTTGTAGAAATTTAAACGTATATTACAAAAAAATTTGCCGATTTGTGTGTGCAATGAGATTCTGAGGATCATATATAGGCTGCAGAGTTCACCCAAATTATTATTATTTTGGATTCAATTCTTGACTTTAATTTGATAATACTATTATTATTTGTTCTTTGTCGGAGAAAGGTTTTTGCCATGTCTAGTAGTGCTGTCCACTTCACCCAAAACAGATGGTTAATTTTAGTTTCTTTTATTAATTAACTATTGTTTTCTTAATTTGCTGGCGCGTCAAGAGATGTATAAGTCATAGAAATGAATTAATTAAGAACATAATCGACTAAACTTACTTGTCAAAATGGACGTGCTTGAATTTTTACAAGAACCCAAAAGGATTATTTTGCTTGATTTGTGTATCAACTATCATGTCATAAAGTAATCGCCCAACAAATTCAATAAGTCTTATTATAAATGAAATAACAAATCTTCTATGGTGGTTTAGAAAACAAATCTTCTACGTGATCAAAAGCGAATACGAAATTAAGGAGTGTATTCAATTAAGATTTTAATAGATTTTGAATAATTTTTAAAAGTTCATGAATTTTTAAAATCTCAAGACTCTTTCAAGTATATAAAGAGTGGATGATTTTAATATAATGACTTTGCAAATCTCGTGATTTGAGATGATACTTCTAGAAAAGTTTGCTATGTATACAAAAACTTTCAAAATCATTCAAAGTCATCAATTCTCAAAATCATTTAAAATCATTGGCATTCATAATACCTTTAGATTTTAAAAGTATTTTTAAAGTTATAATTGAATACCACACGACTTTAAAAATATTTTTAAAGTCATGATTAAATATCACATGATTTTAAAAATATTTCTAAAATCATGATTGAATACCACAATAATTGGAAAGACTTCTTAAATCTATTAAAGTCATGATTGAATACACTCCTAAATTTAAACATCAGATTCATGATGTTCACTTTTTTTTTCACGTTCCCAAAAAATCTGTTGTAATCCATATTTAGAGTGAGAGAAAAGGCTGATAAAATTATTCCTATAATTTTTCAATCAGTGAGAACCAAAAACATGATACTGCCTGGTTGAGATGAAGAGACATTAATAACTTAGGGGGTTGTATTCAATTAAGATTTTGAATGACTTTTAAAAGTTCATGGATTTTTAAAGTTTACAAGACTCTTTCAAGTCTATACAGAGTTTTGATGATTTTAATGGAATGACTTTACAAATCTCATGATTTGAGATGATATTTCTAAAGAGTTTTTTATGCCTACAAAGACTTTCAACATCATTCTAAGTCATCCATTTTTTAGAATCATTTAAAGTCATCGACATTTACAATACCCTTAGATTTTAAAAGTATTTTTAAAGTCATGATTGAATACCACAAAACTTTAAAAGTATTTTTAAAGTCATGATTGAATACCACAAGACTTTAAAAGTATTTCTAAAATCATGATTGAATATCACAAAATTTTAAAAGACTTCTAAATCCATTAAAATCATGATTGAACACACCCCCTTAGATTGAATCATTAATTTTATATGATGATTATGATTCAAGATTAAGGTTCTCTTAATAGATCAACTTCTTGACATAAGTAAAACGGTGTGATTTTCTTTTGTTATAAATAATAGGGTAAATTTCCATCTTTGAGGTGTCTTAACTACAAAATCAATATGTGAGGTGTTTTAACTATCCAAAAATCACACTTTACCTTTTTTATTGACTTTTTTCAAAATTCTGTTAAGTTTTTTGTGAAATGACGAAAATACCCTTGTATCTAAAAAATTAAAATAAATAAATAAATAAATATGATTTTGAACTTTTATTTCTATTTTCTTTTACAAAAATAAAAATAAATATTTTAGTATTAATTTTTTTAAGAAAAAAGTTATTTATAAAAATTAATAAAAATAAAAAAACGATGTTTAAAAATAAACTTTTACTTTTAAACTTTTATTATAAAAAAAACTTTTAAAAAATTATTTTTACTACTAACAAAATTTTATTCTTTATTTTATACAGCGAGAAAATTAGAAAAAAAGTTCAAAATAATATTTATTTTTAATTTTTCAGATACAAGGGTATTTTTGTCATTTCACAAAAAACTTAACAGAATTTTGAAAAAAAATGAACAAAAAAGGTAAAGTGAGATTTCTAGATAGTTAAGGCACCTCACAAATTGATATTGTAGTTAAGGGGGGCATGTGAGACACGCGTATAGTTAGAGGGGTTATGTGGAATTTACCCTAAATAATAACAAGTATAAGTGTATGATTTTTTGTTATAAATACTGAAAACAACGAAGAATGAAATTATTAATATGAAAAAAGACACATTTATATACTTAAATATATGTGTTTTCTGATATTAACCTACTCGAGTTTAAAATTATCGTTTCCACTTATTCGAATACCATTTTTCCATTCTGTCACAAATAGAATTAGAAAAATATTTAATTTATTTTTTAAAAAATCCCCAAAGAAGAATACCCCTCATATTTAATATTCAATTCAATTTATAATTAAATGATTTATATCCCTTTGATTTCTTTTTAAATTTTGAAAAATGTTATATACTTTTTATCAATTCCCTCTTTCCCCAATTTACTATTTCAGCAAGAAAATTTAGATTTATCCACTAAATTTTTTACAGCAATATCAATTTTGGTAAATTACCCCTGCCTTGTATGCGCCGCCGAGTTTTACCCCCAATCGACTGTATCTACTTTCACGGTTGAAGGCAACGCGTTCGGTGAAACTTCGAGGATGTGGAGGTGCGAGGAAGGCGGTTACATAGAAGATGCGGAGGCAGAGGCCAAAAATGATGAGGAAGTTGGGGTGTTGTAGAGGTATTTGGAGGACTAACCTATACTAGTCAAGTTAATTAGTGGACAATACAGTGAAACAATTATCATTCATATTTCCATATTTGTTAACATAGTTTGAGGTTGAAGAATAACAATACGGTGACGTTTTTGAAATTTTGAAATTATAACTGAAAGGATATAAAAAAAATCATAGCAGAGAAGTGAAAAGGCTAGCTTAGTGGTATGGTGTGCCACTTACGTCTGAAAGGAAAGTTGTTTAAACCCCGCAACATTGCACTTCTCAAAATTCGAGAGATAATGAAGAAATATATCAGTAAGAAAATGACACTCTTTTGAAAATTTAAAAGGTAAATAAGAACATTTTAGTCCTTTAACAAAAAATAACTTTGTAAAGTAGAAAAATAGCAATTCATGCATAAATGATAATTTGAAACTTTGGTGTATCAATATTAGAAAACATATGATTAATATGTATCAAAGTCAAAGTGTCTTTATCCCTTATTTATGGGATATTTGCACACATATATATATATACACACTCGAGTAGGCCTCATTTGCACTTACATTTAAGGGAAAATTCCACTTAGCCACTCTTAAATTTGGCTGAGTTTCACTTAACCTCTCTTAAGTTCAAAATCTACTTGTGGAGTCCCCTAAGTTTGCAAAAGTCTCTCTTTACTCATTTTCAGTTAACTTTTTTGAAAATTATGTTAACTTTTTGTGAAATGACGAAAATACCCTTTCATTAAAAAAATTTAAAAAAATAAATAAAAATGATTTTGAACCTTTTGTTTTCTTATTTTTTTTACGAAAACAAAGAATAAAAAGAATATTTTAGTATTAATTTTTTATAAGAAAATTTTTTAAAATGTTTTTTTACTACTAGCAGAATTTTATTCTTTATTTTATACAATGAAAACATTATATATAAAAGTTCAAAAATCATTTTTATTAATTTACTATAATTTTTCAACAAAAGGGTATTTTCGTCATTTTGCAAAAAAGTTAACAGAATTTTAAAAAAAGTTAGCAGAAAAGGGTAAAGTGAAACTTTTTCAAACTTAAGGGACTTCACAAGTTGATTTGTAAGTGAAACTCGGCCAAACTTAAGAGGTGCTAAGTGGAATTTTCCCTACATTTAATTATCATTTGTGACTTTTCAATTACTTTACATTTTGTTCCAACACACTTTTTTGGCAAATTTGTTCTCTTCTATTCATATGAATACAACATTATAGTTAACTTTTAAATGATCTTATTTATTTCATATTTCTTTTTTCAAAATCTCTCTCAATCTTCCCGTCCATTTTTTTAATTTATTTTTACCGAACAAAATCCACATCCAATTTAGCAAGTTATAGAGTTAAACCGCTAAATCAGTGACATACTCATCTACCGTGACCTCTGACTCAATTGGTTCTTAGATCTATTGCCAGAAAAAGGATGAGGGGGAGTGAGGGTTGAGAAAAAGAGGATGAGGAGAGGATGAAATGTTATTTTGATTATTTCAAAAAAATGTCAATCATATTGTGACAAAAGATAAGTTTGGTCATAATAAAAAGATAAATAATAATTAAGTGTAGTTAAATGCAAATTAATCCCAAATTTGACTAGTCAACCCTCACTTACATATTTGTGCATATATTAGGGAAAGGAATAATGACACTTTGTTATACCTAACTAATTTCCTCTCTTTTGACTACCATGAAATGTTTTTGTGACAACCTACGGTAAAATGACTAAAATACCCTCAATAACTTTAAATTTTTTGAAAGTGTCATGAGCATTTAAACAGTTCAAATTTAAACCCATAATTGAACCGATCCAAATTAAAAATTGTCTAAAATGCTCTTCAATGGCTTTTAAATCTTCAAAAAGTGTCATGAACAATGAATTTGGGTTTAAGTTGAAATGGCGGTGCTTCGTCTTCCCAAAGAGAACCCTCCTTGACGACCGTGTTGCGTACCTCCACTAGAGTTTCGGTGGAATTGATGGGAAAGGCGGCGGCGAGAGCGAGAATGGACGCAAAAAGGAGGGTGCGAGAGTCGGTCGTTAGGTTCGTTTCTCGCCTCGATTCAACCACATGTTTTCAAATCTCTTAACTTTAATGTTTTGATTTTGGCGTAGGATATGAAATTTCGAGAGAGTGATTGTAGGGCATAATGGTGTTCCATGAACCAGAAGATTTTGAATTGTTTTTTTGATTGAGAGATCTTCCATAATTTTCCTTTTAGTTTTGCATTCATTGTTTATTTGGAAATGAATAGAAAATAATATATTGGATTATTTATTTGATTTCCGAATATGTATTGGAGCAGGAGTATAGACCAAATTCTAATTTTAATTATTTATTTGGTTATTTGAATGATGTGGAAATTTTAAATTTAAATTTTGGGGGTATAATTGTAATTACATCATAATTTCGTGCATTATACGTTTTTACGAATGTCTTGTATATGTATTGATATGAACTCGTTGGAGTTCAAAATCTTATGCAGACTGTCTATCCAAAAGGTTAGGATAGATACGAAGTTTTCGTGCTGTAAACCTTCGAGTGTAGGATGGATCGAATGAAGCCACGATGGGTTGCGGAAATCCCGTCGATAATTCGGACGAACGCCACAAAAATTTTGAGCACAAATTCTTGATAGTTCTTGAGCTAAGAGAATCCTCTCTAAACACACAATCACACAATGTATTATATAATTCAAGTCCACATGTTGGTAGTCCAATAGAGTTCCGTTCTTGATCTTATAGTCCCGTTGGTGGTCCAATGCTAGTGATGTCCTCATCATTCCCTCTCGGTTGAGAAGGATTTGCCTTCAAATCCAAATCTACATAAAAAGGGGTTAAGTCAAATACATTGAAAGTAGGACTTATATGGTACTCACCAGGAAGATCTAATTTGTAGGCATTGTCTTCTATTTTTGAGAGAACTTGAAAGGGATCGTTCCCGCGAGGGAGTAACTTGGATCGTCGTTCTTCTGGAAACCTTTCTTTGCGCTTATGAACCCACACCAAATCTCCTGGCTCAACGGTGATTTTTCGCCGTCCTTTGTTTGCATGCTTCATGTAAGCTTGCGTCCTCTTCTCGATATTCACCCGAACTTCAACATGTAAATCACGAACATATTTTGCGCATTCTTCTCCATCTAGATTCAAATGCTCTGAAGTTGATAATGAAATTAAATCCAAAGGAGTTAAAGGATTAAATCCATAAGCAACTTCAAATGGTGAAAATTTTGTAGAAGAATGAATAGCACGATTATATGCAAACTCAACGTGAGGTAGACAATCTTCCCATTCTTTGATGTGTTTCTTGATGAGTGCTCGCAAAAGAGTGGAAAGTGTTCTATCGACTACTTCCGTTTGATCATCAGTTTGAGGATGACAAGTTGTAAGATAAAGAGTTTCGTGCGTAGCTTACCCCATAAAGTTTTCCAAAAGTAGCTAAGGAACTTGGTGTCGCGGTCGAAAACGATGGTCTTAGGCATTCCATGCAATTTAACAATTTTTTTGAAAAAAACATTAGCAATATTGGAAGCATCATCAGTTTTGTGACAAGGTATAAAATGTGTCATTTTAGAGAACCTTTCAACAACAACAAATATCGAGTCATGACCAGGTTTAGTGCGAGGAAGTCTTAAGACAAAATCTATAGAAACATCTATCCATGGTGCGTATGGAATGAGTAATGGTGTGTAAAGACCGTGCAGTTGGACTTTTGATTTAGCTTGCTTACAAATCACACATCGTTCACAAATTCTCTTCACATCTTTGATAAGTTTTGGCCCAAAAAAAATGTTCTTGAAGTGTCCCTAGTGTTCTTGCCTTTCTAAAATGTCTCTCACAAGTAATTCCCGAAGTGAACTATGTGGTGTACAAAATTTAGTTCTTTTGAATAAAAAATCTTCATGTCTATAATAATCACCAAATGCCACATTTTCACAATTTCCAAAGATTATGCCAAATCGTGATCATTTTTATACAACTCTTTTATACCCTCAAATCCCAATAATCTTGCATCAAATGAAGAAAGAAGTACATACCTTTGAGAAAGGGCATCATCTACCAATTTCTCCTTACCTTTCTTATATTTGATGACATAGGGAAATGCCTCAAGGAACTCGATCCATTGTGCGTGTCTTCGGTTGAGTTTGTGTTGTCCCTTGATGTACTTCAATGTCTCATGGTCGGTGTGAATGACAAATTCTAGTGAGATAAGATAATGTTTCCACGTCTCAAGTGCGCGAATCAAAGCGTACATCTTCTTATCATATGTTGAATAATTTAATGAGGCTCCACGTAGCTTCTCGCTAAAGTATGCTAATAGACGACCTTCTTGCATGAGAACAGCTCCACTGCCTACTCCGGAGGCGTCACACTCAACTTCAAAAGTTTTTGTAAAATTAGGCAAGGCTAAAAGTGGTGATTTTGTGAGACGGTCTTTGAGTAGTTGAAATGCCTTTTATTGAGTCTCGTTCCATTTAAAATCAACATTCTTCTTTATTACCTCGGCGAGAGAGGCAGCGATGGTGCTACAGTCTTTGACGAACCGCCGGTAGAAACTAGCGAGCCCGTGAAAACTTCGAACATGGCCTGCGTTGGTTGGGGTTGGCCATTATTGTATTGCTTTCACCTTCGCTTGGTCAACGGTAATTCCTTTAATACTAACAACATAATCGAGAAAGACAAGCTCGTCGGTGCAAAAAGTGCACTTGTTGAGGTTAGCATATAATTTTTCTGAACATAGAGTCTCAAAAATAGTCCCCAAATGTAACAAGTGATCATGCATGTTTTTACTATAAATGAGGATATCATCAAAGTAAACAACAACAAACTTCTCTATGAATGATTGTAAGATATGGTTCATTAGCCTCATAAATGTACTAGGCTCATTCGACAATCCAAAAGACATAACTAACCATTCATATAAGCCATGTTTAGTTTTAAATGCCATTTTCCATTCATCTCCTTTCATGCAAAGTTGGTGATATCCACTCCTTAAATCAATCTTAGAAAAAAATGCAAGAACCATGCAATTCATCTAACATGTCATCTAAGCAAGGAATTGAAAAACGATATTTTACCGTAATTTGGTTGATGGCTCGACAATCAACATACATTCAACATGTCCCATCTTTCTTAGGGACAAGTAGGAACGGTACGGCGCAAGGACTCATGCTTTCACGGATGTACCCTCTAGATAAGAGTTCATCAACTTGTCGTTGAAGTTCCTTGGTCTCGTTGGGATTGGTACGATAGGCTGGACGGTTAGGAATTGAGGCTCCAACGATAAAGTCAATTTGGTGTTCGATCCCGCGGATTGGCGGCAATCCAGGCGGAATGTCCTCCATAATCACGTCCTCAAACTCCTGCAAAAGTGGTACAACACAAGGTGGTAAATCCAATAAAGAGTTAGAAGCCAACAATACATTCTCCTTGAGGACAATAAGTAACATCGGATGTCCAGATTGATGAGCTCTTATCACCTCACTTTTTTTGGCAAAGAAGTTTCTCTGTGCTTTCTCTCTTTTTCTCTCTCTCGTAGTGTACTCTCGTTTTTATTTTTCTCTCTTATTTTTTTTCTCACGTATTTGACTCTCATGTGTTTGACTAAAGTGTCTGGCAATCAAGTGTTTGCACTCTCTCTCCCTCACATTTTATTTTTTGTTGGTACATTTGTGTTTGATCTTACAGAACTTGTTTTGGAGATAGCGGTGACAAGGTGATGTCACGGTTGTTATGGCGGAAAGTGTACTTGTTAGTGAAGCCGTTTGGGATACCTTTCGGTCGAATTGCCAGGGCCGACCAAGTAGTACAAGTCCGGCCTCCATCGGAACTACGTCGCAAAGGACCTCGTCTTCGTACTTCCCAATTTTAAATGGAACGACAACTTGATAAGCGACCTTTATATCTCCACTATCGTTGAGCCATTGAAGCTTGTAGGGTCGTGGGTGGTTGATTAATAATAGAGCAAGCTTATCGACCAAGGTAGTACTTGCTACATTAGTACAACTACCACCGTCAATAACTAAACTACAAACCTTATCTTTTATGTAGCACCGTGTTTGGATTATGGTCTCCCGTTGAGCCTTTTCGTACTCCTTGGAGAGCACGCTTAAGAATCGCCGAGTAACAAGTGTAAGACCATCAGGAGTGTATACCAGGTCTTCTTCATCGTCTTCTTCTTCCTCCTCCTCAAATTCTTCGTCGGTGACATAGTCTCCATTTTCTGTCAATATCATGGTGCGCTTATTTGGACATTGGCTAGCAATGTGTCCTCGGCCTTGGCACTTGAAGCACCTTACGTCGCTATTTCTTGAAGTGCTAGAACCGATCTTGTCCTGAGAAGCACGTGCAACTGGTGTAGTGGTCATTAGTGGAGCCGTTAGTTTGGAGCTTTTCGTCACCCTTTCTTCTCTTCGTGTGTAGGATGTCTTTCAAGAAGTCTTTTCTTGAGTCTTCCAAGACGTCTTTTCGGCTGTCTTGGACGATCGACTACTTCATCTTTTTAATTGCTTATCAATTGTGTTGGTCATATGTACCATCTCTTCAAGCTCTACGTAGTGGTGAAGTTCTACTTCGTTGGCGATGTCGACATTGAGCCCAGCTAGGAATCGAACCATTGTTTGCTCTCGATCTTCTTCCACGTAGGCACGACTCATTAACATTTCCATCTCTTGGTAGTATTCCTCCACACTTCGATTACCTTGGTTGAGTTGTTGAAGTTTGGTATAAATACCTCTATGGTATTGGTTCGGCACAAACCTTCTCCTCATGATGGACTTCATAAGCTCCCATGTGTTGATGGCGGGTTCGCGATGCTTTCTTCTGTTTAAGACCATTTGATCCCACCAAACTAATGCATAATCATAAAACTCAAGGGACGTGAGTTTAATTTTCTTACCTCTGAACAACGCCGACCATCAAAAATCATATCAACTTTTCGCTCCCAATCGAGGTAGGCTTCAGGATCATTCTTTCCATAAGAGGGAGAAATCTTTACTTGGGCGTGGGATAATTCTTCTTGGCTTGGGTTCTGATACCGACTGAAGCTTCGATCAGACCTTCGATCATCATCTAGCTCATCGTTTCTGTATGGAGATTGCCTACGATGATTCGCTCGACGTTAATAGTCATGCCGACGGAGTCGGTATTCGCCTTGAACATCGGTCTCGTACTCTTCGAGATTTTGGCGGCCTCCATTTCGTGGTTGATCTTGCGGTGGTGAAATTTTTGGGGTGCCTAGGGTCGTAAGACGGCTTCCTCAAGGATGGTGAATCTTCTGTTCATATCTTGAATCATGCCTCAGAGCAGTTCAAGAGTTCCGAGTTCCTCATTTTTCTTCTCCTTGTAGAGACATTTTCTTTGTACAAAAAAACAATAGTTAGATGTAAAATCCTCACAAGAATATGTCACTCGTGTTTTTCACTCGTATTGACTTTTTTCTCCCTCGTGTTTTCACTCTTGCCCTTTTCCTCTCATTCTCTTAGTCTTGATATTTCTAGAACTAATGCGAGAAAATTTGCTTCATGAAAATCTTCCAACGTTCGAGCGAATGATCAACCTGTAGAGAACAATCAATCCTTCAACAACAACACTTTTTTCAAGGTAAGGAAAATATATTGGAGACCAGATTTTTAGATGATGAAATTGTGGAGAGTTTGAACACAATAATAATAATAATAATAATAATAATAATAATAATAATAATAATAATAATATAATAGTTCTAGAGATATTTTTTTTTCCTTTTTTCTTCTTCTTTCTTTCTTCTTTTTATTTTGAGTCGCAAACTAAGATTACAAATGTAGAATGGAAGAAATAAAAAAATTAATAATAATTAAATAAACCTCGATAGAGCCAAAGCTCTGATACCAGTTTGATATGAACTCGTTGGAGTTCAAAATCTTATGCGTACCGTCTATCGAAAAGGTTAGGACAGATACGAAGTTTTCGTGCTGGAAGCCTTTGAGTGTAGGATGGATTGAATGAAGCCACGATGGGTTGCGGAAATCCCGTCGATAATTCGGACGAATGCCACAAGAATTTTGAGCACAAATTCTTGATAAGTTCAAGAGCTAAGAGAATCTTCTCTAAACACACAATCACACAATGTTTTATATAATTCAAGTCCACGTGTTGGTAGTCCAATAGAGTTTCATTCTTAATCTTCTAGTCCCGTCGGTAGTCCAATACTAGTGATGTCCTCATCCAGTGGCGGATCCAGGGGGGGCACCCGCCCCCCCTTGGCCCGGGAATTCGAAAAAAAAATCATATAAATTTTTTCCGAAAATTGGATATGCCCCCCTTTAATTTTGATATCTATACAAAACTTGTGCACTGAGCAACAAAAAGTTGTTTGGCTTAGTGGTAAATGAGTGATATTTTACTAATGAGGTCATAGGTTCAAACCTTAGAATTGACAAACTTTTTAATGATTTATGGGCCTAATCTTACTTTTATAGTTGTGGGCTTGTTACAATTATATTTTACTCAATAATTATTGACTAATTGTATTAATTAGTTTTTTTTTCATTTTTCATTAAATTTTTTGTTTAGTCTATTATATGTAATAATTATTAGGTACAATAGTGGATCATTTGATAAACAAATCGAACTCGAGACCAAATTATTAGAGTTTGAAAGATTAGCGAACCGATTTACTTTGTATTTATATATACATGAAAGTTAAATTCAAACTCAACTAAAAAATAAATAATCAAACTCGAATTAAATTTTGTTATATGCATTTAGTAATTATTTTATTAATAAAATTATTATTTTTAATTAAATATTTTATTTATTTATTAATTAAATAAATAAATTCTTATTGTAAAATTTTGCTCCTACAAATTTTCTGGATCTGCCACTGGCCTCATCATGTATAATCCAAATTTATTTAGCTATATTAAATTTTCATATTTTCAATCTAATGAAATGAGTAAGGATTAAATCATGCTTACATGTATTTTAAATTTATGCATTAAAAACATTATTACCGCAATAAGATTAAACTCAAAATAAATATTATTGTATACAAATTATTTTGCTTAAGTCAGTATGAACATGAGAACTGGTCAAATTGAGTATCATAGATGAGAAGGGAAAGTGGAAAACAATGAAATAGATGGAAATCATAAAAAAGTCATCAAATGCAATTAGTTTCAATAGCACAGCCATTAAGATTGTTTACTTGTGCGCAACTGATGTAAAGAAAATCAACTAATTAAGTATGAAATTAGTAAATAGGTAAGTTACTTGATGGAGGTCAATTCTTCCATGAGTGATTAACTAGGAAATTTGACTTTGTATTTTTGGTGCGACCATTGACTTGCGTATTAGATCTGACTTTCTTTTACGGTAATGTTTGAAAACCATATTCAACAGAAATTAATATCCAAACCGTGTCGCACCATTTAATATTTCTCAAGAAAATTGGCATGCGTTGACTTTTTTATTTATTCTTAGAAGCCATAGTCATTGCTTTCGTCATGAAAGATTATGTTTCTAGAAAGAGCCAAGAAATGGGAAGCATTGACAATTGCAAGCACTTACTATTTTGGGAAAACAGATCATGGGTCGTCATAAACTTTGTCGTGTTTTTTTAAGATGTAAATAAATTTTATTAACTAAATAACAACTAACCCAACATTAATTTGAATAATTCATGAATCATTTGATTACAATCAAAATAAAAGAAAAACACATGTTTTGATAGTGGATAGTACGCAACACCATTCACAAATGATTTTTTTAAAATTGTTCAACTCGACCCGTTTAGCATCATATAGAGGCACGACCTCCACCTCATACGAATGGAGAAACTCCGTGATCTAGCTGTAGAATGCTTTAAGCAGACATCACCTCATGAATAGTTATGAATGTAAAAGAGAAGTAAAACTATAGAAAATGAAATTAGAAAAACGTAAGAATTGTACCGAAACTGTTTAGACGGAGATTGCAGATTGTGTGAAAGAGTCGTCCGAGTCCAGCAGGTTGCTGTTTTCTTAAGAGTTAAGACAATACTGCTCCCTCTGTGGCACTTGAAGGAATCTCGAGCAATTGTCTCCCAAGATAAAACAGACTAAACCACTAACGAGTGCTACGAATAGTGGAGTCTGCCGATCTAACGGTCGATGTGTATTTAGAGCATGGAGAAGATGGTAGGAAGAAGATGGAAAATCTTATCCCACTTCAAACCTTTATATAGAAAAATCTGGGAAGGTTGCGACCCTTGGACCAGAAGACATTCACTCCCTTTGTAGCTAAAATGTATCAACAATGTTCATGTATGGATGCATTCATTTGATTCAGAGTTGAATCAGTAAGGTTCATGTGCATATTCATATGATTCAAGGTTGAATCAGCATGGTTCATGATGCACATGCAGATGCATTTTATTTGGATAAAAAGAATAGGAAATGTACAAAACCAAACCAAGCCAAACCAAACCTGATTAGTTCAGAACCGAACCGAACCGAATTGAGCTGGTCTGCGGGTCTCCCCACTACACGTTAAGTAATGACCCAAGGCCATACCTTAAGCTTTCATTTTCAAGAATATAAAGAGACATATTCGTTCAAGTGTGAGCGATGTGGTACTCGATATATTAATTATATATTTTTTAGCATATTTAAGTGATATTATCTCATTCAATATTTGATTGATTTTTATTAGTGTATACCCTAAGTTGTAGTTCTCGAAAAGGTGAACACAACGGACATACACATGAACCGATTTGATTACTATAATCGATCGGAATGTTTGCCGGAAAATCAAATCGAAACTTTGTTTCTAACAATCCCCAACATTGAATGGATATTAGCAGACTATTAAGCAAATAAGTTTGCTGATACGTGGTTGTGTGAGGTCAAAAGGTCTCGGTTCAAGACCATTTAACCACACAATTCGGTTCATTTTTGTCTCGTATTGGCCAATTAAGGCCCGTGAGTATGCGTTTAATGTTTTTGGGTGTTTTGAGGTGCGTACGCAGGAATGGAAGGAAAAAGGGCCTAAAACGAGGCACCGAGCCAAAATCTTGGCGAGAAGACCAAAGGACCGGACAGAAGGCTTTAGGCACGATCTTCCCTCCCGCCAGTCACGATCGTGCCCCCTTAATTATTAATTGGAGGAATTTATTTCAACTTACAAAGGGCTCCCCTGATCTTAGTCGCGACGAAGACACGATCGTCACCTAGAGAGAGTCACGATCGTGCCTCCATTAGTCACGATAGTTGCTTCAACGACACCAAAGGCGCGATCGTCCCCGAGAAGATTTGAAAATATCTTACCAACTACGAGTCACGATCGTGCCATCCCAACGCACGATCGCGACCATGAACGAAGCAAGATCGTGCCATCCCAACGCACGATCGTGACCATGACCGAGGCACGATCGTGCCATCCCAGTCACGATCGTGACTTAGGCCGGATTCAGAAAACTATAAAAGGGATTGTGACTCGTATTTTGGGGCACGAAGAAAAGTAGAGAGAAAAAACAAAAAGAAAGGCTTCTCTATCAGTTCTTGAAGGTTTCTTGAGTGTTTTTCGTCATTTATCGAGTGTTCTTCGTCCGTCTCAACGTCAAGAGGCTAAAGGGTTCCACTGTTCTTCATCAAACTTGAAGAAGCACCTTGCTCGATCCTCCAAGAGCATTTCTATCCATTTTTTTGTATTTACTATGTTGTTTATGTGTGTTCTTGCTTTAACCATGATGTTGCTAGACTTGTGCACCATGGTTCAGGGTTAAATCCCTTAGCCATGGGTGCTAGACAATATGAAATGTGATTATAAAGTTTATTGAGGTTTAGTTCTATGAATGATTAATTTGTTGTGTGGATTGTTGTTTGAATGCATGTATTGTTTAATTGACGCTTTACAATATGTGTTTAAGGAGTTCTATCTGATACCGAAAGGGAAGGAATAGACTTCGGACCTAGCATCCACCGAGGGTTGTAGGCTCAAGATCGTGTCTTGGCACCTTGTAGTAACCCTTAGCTTATTATTGCCGATTGTATGCGGTCTCGAGTTGTTCTCAATACCGAAAGGGCACGAGGAAACTCGGGATTAGGCTAACCTCAATACCGAAAAGCGAGGTCGGCACTTAAGACATAGGCTCAACAGACCTTTCATTCCATAGAATTTAAGTCTCTTGAACTATTTCACTTGATGATTCTCTAGTACCCTAGGCGTTTTAAACCATTCGACATCACTTTCTCAATTTGTTATCTTTCATTGATTAACTGTAAACCCCAATTTAATCCCTGTGGACCGACTCGGTATCTTACCAGATCTTATAAATTATATTACTTGTGAACCGTGTGCACTTGCACGTGGAAACCATTGTGCGACGTTTTCACGTCACATTTTGGCCATGGCGTTCAGTGTTTAAATACAATGTGAGAAAGTTACCGCATCGGGTTAAGTAGCACGTGGCCTTGATCTTTCCTAGTGAAAACCTATTGAACCGACTAGCGAATCAGTAGACTTGATTGTCTTTGAACTATAAGTTGTGAGTGTAGATTTAGCAATGGATAGCACACAATAACTTTCTCGATTAATGTCAGATCTCTGTGTGTGTTCGTTTTGGCCTTGAACATCTGCTTGGCTCATGAATGTGTATGAATATTCGGCCTTACCGATAGTCATTGAAGCGGCCCCACTTCACATTCACTAAGGTGATTCTATAAAGAGTATTCCGCAAATACCCCACTGTGGCCTAAAACATCCACAATATAGACATCATTAAAAACTTAACTTATCTTAACGCGACGGTAGGTGCACTGACTTATCATAAGAATGGATAAGAAGTCAAGTACTTCCCAGTGCCAGAAGTTTGACAACGCTTCGTTGTCCCGTTGAACCTAGATCTTGGGATCTCCAGTCAACTAGGTTGGGTGTCCGCGGAAGTCAAACTTGTGTTGAGTTTACGACCTTAACCCGATTCCCCTCGATAAGATTTCAACTTGTTCTATAGGTAAACCTTTTGTTAATGGATTCGAAATATTATCCTTGGACCTTATATAATCCAGTGTGATAATCACATTCGAGAGTAGTTGTCGTATGGTGTTGTGTCTATGACGCATGTGTCTAGCCTTACCATTATACATGAGACTTTGTGCCCTTCCAGTAGCCGATTGACTATCGCAATGTATGCTTATTGGAGGTACATGTTTGTCCATCCAGGTATATATTCCAAGAAATTCCGAAGCCACTCAGCTTCTTCTCCAGCTTTACCTAATGCAATGAACTCATATTCCATAGTAAATCTGGCTATACATGTCTGTTTGGAAGATTTCCATGATACTGCTCCACCTCCCAAAATGAATACATAGCCACTAGTAGATTTTGATTCATTAGAGTCAGATATCCAATTTTCATCACAATATCCCTCGATGACCGATAGATATTTAGTGTACTGTATCTTCAAGTTTTGGGTGCATTGTAAGTATCTCCATACTCGTATGATAGCTTTCCAGGATTACTCGTAAATCGACTTAAATTACTTATTGTGTAAGCAATGTCTGGTCTAGTACAATTCATGATATACATGAGACTGCCTAGAATACGAGAATATTCTACTTAGCATACACTTTCGCCTATATTTTTAACCCATCGTTGTCTCATGTCAACTGGTGTTTTAACGGGTGTGATTTTGTGGTCTTTGAATTTATCAAATACTTTTTCAATATAATGTGATTGAGATAAAGTATACCCGTCTGATATCTTGAAAATCTTTACTCCTAAGATAACATCAACGACTCCTAAATCTTTCATGTCAAACATGGATGATAACATTGAAGGAATTATTTGAGGGTTTCAATCAAATTAATTTCATGCCCATACAAGAAAGTAACCTCAAATATCCGAATTAATAAGGATCTTTCATGATCATGAATTGATAATGAGATCTAGGCTAGAATAAAAATTGAATATTAGCTTTGATTAAAATCTCTTTGATAGTAAATAGTATTTAGTAACCTCTAAAGATCGTCCACACATGAAGGCAATCCGGGGATACTCACAACGATCCTTACTAGAAGATCGAAGCAAGCAAAACAGACGGAGAGGGGAGGGAGTGGCCGGTCGGCTATAGAGAGAAAGAGGGGAAGAATGATTAGGGTTTTGGAAAATAATTTCCTTAATTTTCAGATCTAAAATTTTCCTTTTATAACCATTTTTAGGCAATAATTAATTAAAGGCCTTAATGGGCTTAAAGCCTAAAGCTTTTAATTAATTATGTAGAGAAGCCTATTCTGGCTTAGCGCATTCTAGCTAGGCCCGGTTTAGCTAAATCAATTAAATCTATTTAATTAGATTATAATTAATTAGTCATGCTAAACCGTTCTTGATTTCCGGTTTAGTCCTAAACCAAAATCGGTCTAATCCGGTTTAATCCAAAACCGGATTTTGTCTCTCTCATGATTCCTCCATATTATTCCATCCGTTTTACACAACCTTTAGTGTGTGACCCTCTAGACTCACGACACGTCGGCGGACTGGTAAAATTACCATTTTACTCTTTCCATCATGAGTGGCCTCTAGCAAGACATCATGATTACCCAACGCTTGTAATTATCGAGATTTCGACTTAATCTTGTCGTACATGAATCTATCCTTTTATCTTCTTGATATCTTTGACAAACACGAGGCATAGACCAGTCATCCTCGTTTAACTGTCCTGTTTCTTGATTTTTAGTTAACTGAATTGTAACTGATACTTCGTATCGACTGCATGGTCATGCTATTGTATTTCAGTTGTACTCATCAAGTGGCCTAAACTGATATCTGCTCACACGTCCGTATGAGGGATAAATCCTTCAACAATCTATTGAGTCAACTCTTGTAACTCGTGATCGAGCCAATCACAATCGTTATTGTAACCCTTTTACAAGAGACGTTAGACCGAGTCAAACTCGTCACTCATTATATAGTGACCTCAATGATCCTTTCGTCTGAGGATGTGATTTCATGTGCCGACATATGAGTATGTTCATGACTGTGTCTATGTAACATACTCATGAACGGGTCGTCCTATATCACCCCTGTCTGGTGATACTATGACCTAACTCCGCCCCCCTTCTGGCTATGATCAGTAGAGCGTGATCATTTAGAGTTAGCCTCATACCGATCGCTTCTTATGAAGCTATTCTGATCGGGGACTGCTTAAGTAAGATTTTATCTGATCTGTAGTTCTACCATTATGTGTTGACACATCAATAATACAAATCAAATCATACTTAAGATATTACTTCAACACTTAGTAATATGAATGCCGATTTTATTTCAACTAATAATCTTTATTACATGATTAGATTGAAAATACATTGTGTTAGGGCACAAAAACCCAACTAACATTTCTTTTGTAGCTCTTATTACGTCCATATTACTACCAAGTATGAGCATGTCATCTACATATAGACATACAATGACATATAGACTTTGTGTGTTTAACGTACACACATTTATCGCATTCATTAATTTTGAATCCATTGGATAGCATTGCATTGTCAAATTTTGCATGCCATTGTTTGGTGTTTGCTTAAGTCCATATTGCGACTTAACAAGTCTGCAAACTTTGTTCTCATTTCCAGGGGATGAGAAACCTTCGGGTTGTTGCATGTATATTTCATCTAATTCACCATTAAGAAATGTTGTCTTCACATGCATTTGATGTATTTTCAGACCTTCAATTGATGCAATGACGATAAGCATCCGTATGGATGTTATCCTTGTCACAGGCAAATAAGTGTCGAAATAGTCTAAACCCTCTTTCTGCCTGAACCCATTTACTACAAGTCTTGCCTTGTGTTTGTCTAGTGACCCGTCGGTTTTTAGTTTTTTCTTAAAAATCCACTTGTAACCCAAATGTTTTGCACCAAGGGGAAGATCCACTAGTTCATACGTGTGATTTTGCAATATAGATTATATTTCACTATTTACTGCTTCTTTCCAATAAGGAGCATCTGGTGAACTCATTGCTCATTTAAAAGTTTGTGGTTCATCTTCCGCCAGTAGCGATACAAAATCAGATCCAAAGGAACTAGCTTTCCTTGCCCTTTTGCTACGCCTTGGAGCTTCCACGTCAATTTCCTTGTGGTTATCCTCATCTAGACCTTCTGGCTCCTCAGCTTCTCGTGGTATCTTTTGAATACTTGATTCATTAGGCATTTTATGAGGATATATGTGTTCAAAAAAATGTAGCACTCATTGATTCAATTATGGTATTCACATGGATATCTGAGATTTCAGACGTGTACACCAATAAGCGATATGCGCTATGACACGGTCGCATCAAATGTAAGTTTATGATATATATTACCCCCATTCTAAGTGTTATTTTACCCTCGATGTGTTAAATTATTGATCTTTTTGTCACTTTTACGCCTTCGGGTATGTTTGGTGTGAATGTGCATAATACAGGTGAAAAAGGTCAAAATCGAGCCAGAATCGCAGCAGAATCTTTCAGAGACCACAACTTCCTCACATTTAATCCGATGTGATCCAAAGTTAGATAAAATCAAAGATAACTCCGCGATTTACAACTCTCTAGAAGGAAGTTTTCTCTAAATATCATGGGAAGAAGCTCAAAACAGTACTGAAAGGCAGCACTAAAACAGATATCAGGATTGCAGACCAGATGACTTGCAAGGGCTATAACTTCCACATCCGAAGTCCAAATCGAGCAAACGTTATATCTAAATTGAAGAGGACGAAAATATATACAATTATCATTAAGGAATTTTTTCATTAGATATCTAGAAGAGGTCGAAAATTGTTTGATACTTTCGGGTGGTGTAGAGTTCTCATATGAACTCCGATTTGGACCCAATATATGTCAATTCGAAGGGAATTCGAAGACAAAAAGTTGCAACGATGATGCAACGGAGCTGTAATGATGGTTTCACAATCGTTACACCTAGTCTAACGACCGTTACAAGTTCCAGATGCAGAAAAAAAATATAAAAGTCAGACACGAATTCTGAAGGAGGGGGCCGAAAAATTGAGTTTTCACACGACAATTGAACTGAGCCAGCCACCACGGTTTGCGAGAGTTGATAGTAGAACACCATATCAACCAAAGAGAGGATTGGGGACTTCGAGAGGAGCTCGAATTCGATTCAAGGAAGATTCAAGTACTAAGATCAAGCAAGCTACACAACAACAATCGAGAGGGATTCAACCATTCATGTTCTTCAACCTTTTGGGTCTTAGGGTTCTTCGTTCTTATTCTTTAAGCTCGAATTGTGTATTTAACTTTTATGGATTTTGGTTATAGCCCATGATCATGGGCTAAATACCCGTGATCATGGATGCTAGGTCTTGAACTGAAATTATGATTATTTTATAATTATGAATTGAATTGTTTATGCATAATTTTGAGTAAATTAAAGTATTTAATGCTTGTGATTGATGTTGACGAATATTGATTTTGAGTCACGTTGCTGTGTCTGAGAGGGCCGGTGGGTGATAGACATGCTTTAGTTTGTCGAGATTCAACTCTTCGGAACCCTGATTATATTATTGTTGTAATGCAGACTCGTGGTGTCTATATACCCGAGAGGGATGATGAACCTCTCGAGTCTAGGCTGACACCAATATCGAGAGGGGTGTCAGTATAAGTTTTTGCATAGAATTCAAGTGTATGCATGAGAATTCATTCATAAATATCGACATGATTATGATTCAGTTTGGCCTAGCATCCATGGTTTTCTCTACTGAATAGTCCCTCCCAAACGTTTTTACTTTACATATTTCCAAATCGATTTATAAATCGAGTACTTTAAGTTAAACTTGATAGTACAAATTAAATTGAATTAACCCTTATTGGTACTTGTGGATTCGACCCTCTACTTACCAGGATTTGTTACTTGTAACGACCGCGTGCACTTGCGCGTTATCAGGTGCTTGTGGACAACTATATACGGGCCCAACACGCTGCTATGATGAGCATATCCGATGAATATGACATCAATAGTCTTCGGTCATATTTTGACCTTTTTCGGTTTAGGTATCTCTACCTTAACTAAACACCCCCACACTTTCAAGTATTTGTAGGATGGTGTTATGCCTTTTCATTGTTCATATGGTGATTTCAACGTTTTCTTATGAGGTATTTTGTTAAGAATATAATTTGCAGAAAGCAAAGCTTCTCCCCATAAGTTGTCTGGCAAACCCGAGCTTAATAATAAGGCATTCATCATGTCCTTAAGAGTTCGGTTTTTGCATTCTGCAATACCGTCAGATTGAGGGGAATATGGTGCGTAGTTTAGTGTATTATACCATTCACTGCACAAAATTCTTCAAAAGGATGTTCATATTCTCCACCCCTATCGCTTCTTAAGGCTTTTATTTTTTTATTTAGTTGATTTTCAACCTCAGTTTTATAAATCTTAAAGCTTTCAAATGCCTCATCGTTATTTCTCAATAAGTACACATGACAATATCTTTTACAATCGTCAATAAAGGTAACGAAATACATCTTTCCACCTCTGGTTTGACACATTTTCAAATCACACAAATATGTATGTACTAAGTCCAAAGGTTCCGTGTTTCTTTCAATCGAGTGAAAGGAAGATCTTGTCATCTTTGCTTCAACATAAATTTGAAAATTTTCTTTTGGATTAATTATACACTTAGAAATTGCATCCAAAGAAATTAAACGACGAATAGAATCATAATTAACATGTCCTAATCTAGCATGCCAAATATTAGATGACTCGGCGATATAAACGGAAGATTCAGTTTTATTTATTTTTCTAGGAACTTCCTTGGGTACAATAGTCATTACGTTCATCTTATATAGTCCCTCACTCACATATCCCCTTCCAACTTACAGTTCGTTTTTCGATTAAGCCATTCTTTATCAGCAATGATCGGGAAACCAGGTTCTTCCGAATCCTTGGAACATAGAGAACATTTGTTAATGTAAACTCCTTTTCATATGTCATTTTCAGCACTATCTTTCCTTTGACTTTGACCTTTGATGTTGAGGAATTACCCATGAAGATCTGGTCTTCCTCGGTAGCTGCCTTGAAAGTGGAGAACATCCACTTGTTGGCACATATGTGTCAATTGGCTCCGGTGTCTACGAACCATCCTTTGCTATTTCTAACTAGGTTACATTCAGTAACCATAGCACAAAGGTTCAACTCCGACACAACTCCGGAAAGATTGTCAGCCGTTGTAACGTGCGCTTGGTTTTTCTTGTGCTTCTTAAAGTTTCTGGCTTTGCGACACTCTTCTGCCTTATGTCATATGATGCCATTGTTATTGCATTTTCCCATAAACCTTTTGGCCTTCTGGAATTGGCCACCATCATTCCGCTTTCTTTTACGAAAGTGCTCTTTCTCAATAACGTTAGCCCTTGCAGCCATATTGTCGCCATGTGCATTTTTCTCCGACTTGCGATTATTTTCTTCAATCCTCAGACGAACAATGAGGTCTTCAAGTGACATTTTCTTCCGCTTATGCTTCGGGTAGTTCTTGAAGTCCTTCCATACTGGAGGTAACTTCTCGACAGTTGCAGCCACTTGAAACGACTCGCTTAGAGACATTCCCTCATCGTGGATGTGGTGGATGATCAGATGTAGCTCTTGAATCTGACTGATAACAGTTTTGGAGTCTACCATCTTGAAGTCCAGGAATCTACCGACAATGAATTTCTTCATTCCGACATCTTCAGTCTTTTACTTTTTCTCCAAGGAAGCCTAGAGTTCCTTTGCAGTTTTGTACACACAATATATGTCGTAGAATTCATTTTCTAGGCGGTTAAGGATATAATTCCTGCACAGATAATAAGAATTTTTTCATGCATCGAAAGCCATTAGTTTATCTTTATCAGATTCATCTTCTCCTATAACATGAGCAGTCTCTATAAGGAATTTGTCTACGCCGAGCGTAATTAGCCAGAACAACATATGTGGCTGCCAACGTGAGATACAACCAACGTTGGATGAGAAAGCACTGGTCCGACATGAGCATTCGTCATACTCGAAGATACTTGAGTCATGGGGGATTTTGATGTAGGGGTATAATCATTAGTCATGTTTAACACAATCTGTTTTTTGAAACGAAATTTGAAAAAAAATATAAAAATTTCGAAAAGACAGAAAGTTGGAGAAAAATATTGCCTTAAACTTGTACACCAATAATTATGAATATAAAAGAGAAGTAAATTTATAGAAAATGGAATAACGAAAACATAAGAATTGTACCGAAACTGTTTACGGAGATTGCAGATTGTGTGAAAGAGTCGTCCGAGTCCGGCAGGTTGCTGTTTCTTTAAGACAATAATGCTCCATCTGTGGCACTTAAAAGAATCTCGAGCAATTTTCTCCCAATATAAAACAGACTAAACCACTAACAAGTGCTACGAATAGTGGAGTCCGTCGATCTAACAATCGGTGTGTATTTAGAGTATGGAGTAGATAGTAGGAAGAAGATGGAAAATCTGATCCCACTTCAAACTATTTTATAGGAAAATTTGGGAAGGTTGCAACCTTTGGACATGAAGACGTTAATTCCCTTTGTAGCAAAAATACACATGCAGATGCATTTTATTTGGATAAAAAGAATAGGAAATGTACCAAACAAAACTAGTCCAGTCCAGAACCGAACCGAATTGGGCTGTGCCGTGCCGTGATGTGCAGTGTCGTGTTGTGCCGTGCTGTGTTGTGTCGTGCCGAGCCGAGATGGGATGGGACGGTGGCGGTGGTGCACGCGTGTGGTGACGTGACACCTTAAGCTTTCATTTTCAAGAATATAAATAGTCACATTCGTTCAAGTGTGAGAGATGTGGTACTCGATATATTAATTATATAATTTGTAGCATATTTAAGTGCTATTATCTCATTCTATACGTGATTGATTTTTATAAGTGTATACCTTAAGTTGTAGTTTTCGAAAAGGTAAACACAACGGACATACATATAAACCGATTTGATTACTATAATCGATCGGAATGTTTGCCGGAAAATCAAATCGAAACTTTGTTTTCAACACATCATACGGATGGAGAAACCACGTGATCTGACTGTATACTGCATTAAACCAACTTCCTCGATCAGGGGTGCTCATTAAGTAATACAATGTCGCATTAAGTATTAAGTAATATCGCATTAAGTAAATATATCAAGGCATACAATGTCTAGCACCCATGGCAAATGGTTTTTAGCCCTCAACCATGGTGCTCAATCAACAAATCATGTTCAAATACACAAAAGAAAGCAAGAACACAAGCATAATATGAAAGTAGAGATATAAAGTTGCTCTAGATGTTCTTGGTGATGGAGGACGCTTGTGCTTGGTGGAATGTTGATTTCTTGATGTGTGAATGGTGGAAGCAGGGGTGCTCATTTTCGGTTAACCGGATTCGGTCCCCTGAACCGATAACTGAACTGGTACTGTCCGGTTCTCAAAAAATAAAACCGAAGCCGGGCCGAAATTGTGATAAAAACGAACGTTCAATTAACCAGAATTTGTCACCGGTTTTACGGTTAAACCGAAACCGGATACTAAGTTCAAATTAAATCAAATCAAACCTTAAATTATTTCAAAAACATGATTTGTCTAATGGTATGAGAAGCAGATTATTATGTGTGAGGGTGCAAGTTCGATTCTTGCCGCAATCTTTCAATTTTCCATCAGCTTTTCCATTTGTTCATGCATATACTTCGAAGAGAAAGAACAGTGAGATGAACTGAGAACCGACCGGATGCACGCTAGTTATATGAAATTGAAACCGATTCTTGTCCGGTTTGTTCTGGTTTCAATGGAAAACAATGGTTGAAATCTCCTTCTTCAAGCTTGTGAATGTGTAGGCAAAGAGAATGCATATGCTGGTGGAGGTGACTCCTGCAGGGTTTTTTTGGTAGATGAGAATGTGTGTCAATTCCTAGGTTAAGTGACCTTATATAGGTGCTGACATTTTTCCGTGTCACAATCATTTCATGTGGCGTCACGATCGTGACACAGAGTGTGTCTCAATCACGACACGATCGTGTGTTCATGTGGGGAACCAATTCTGCTCCTGGTCAAAGGCATGTTCATCTTGATTGTAACGATCGTACCTCCTTATTTGAATTCTGTCACGATTGTGACCCTCTGTGTGTTACTATCGTCTCGGCTCCGTCTCGCCTGTGGTATGTGCTAACTATTCTGGAGGCCTCAATTTGAATTAATTCGTCACGATCGTGACTGACCCTTCATCACGATTATCTCGCCTCCGTGTCACTCGCTGAACTAGGCCGTGTCGTGCCGTGATATGCAGTGTCGTGTTGTGTCGTGCTGTGTTGTGTCGCATCGAGCCGAGATGGGATGGGACGGTGGCGGTGGTGCGCGCGTGTGGTGACGTGACACCTTAAGCTTTCATTTTCAAGAATATAGATAGTCACATTCGTTCAAGTGTGAGCGATGTGGTACTCGATATATTAATTATATAATTTGTAGCATATTTAAGTTCTATTATCTCATTCTATACGTGATTGATTTTTATAAGTGTATACCTTAAGTTGTAGTTTTCGAAAAGATGAACACAACGGACATACATATAAACCGATTTGATTACTATAATCGATCGGAATGTTTGCCGGAAAATCAAATCGAAACTTTGTTTTCAACACCTCATACGAATGGAGAAACCACGTGATCTGACTATATACTGCGTTAAACCAACTTCCTCGATTTATCCTACGAACAATATGAGAGTCGCGAATTTTAAGTAATCCAAATCCTTCGAGTTCTTTGTGCTTACCAGGATCAGCCCATCGACGCTAGAGAACATTCGATCCCTCCCAGTGATGAGCTCAATGGGACACCCCAATGACGTATTGTAGCTTAAGAAAACCAAGACCTTATAGTTCGATATTTTTTTTTCTGATCAGCCTTCTAGTTCGATATGCTTACATGAATCTGTCTATCGACGCTAGAGAACTCTGGTTCCCTCCCAATACCGAGCCATCAACTAACCAAAACGCAGCAATAAATCGCCAGAATATTCATGCCATACCTTCTATAATTTTCGTCTGGGTCCATCTGCTCTCGATGCACCGATCTCCACCGAGCCTCTCTACCCAACCACGCTCGCATGGTTGATTTAACTTAATCTAGTTAATATCCGCTTAATCTAGTAGTCGATTCTTTATATTTAACTTTGAATATCATGGTTCAATTCTTGGGTGTGACAATATATTAAACAGGTAAATAAATGATGTAATAATAGTATTAAAGGACAAAAATGTATTTGGTTTCCAATTTGGTGCTGCTACATTTTTTCTATTGGAGATAGCCTAAACCATGTCAACTTGTCATTTCTTTTTAATGCATGTTTACATAAATTTAGAAGGGCTGAGCACGGTTCCGGAACCGGACCGGACCCAATCAATCAGTTCTTCATTTTGGAGACTCAAATCCGGACCCGATAAGTCGGTTCGGTTCTGGGCCCGGTTCTACGGTGCGGTTCTCGGTTCTACCCAATTAGACCCAATTGAATGATTAATTGTGAAATTAAAGGTCCAGTTCTCTAATATAGTTGTATAGTTTTGCTTAATTAGATCCAATTAATGTGATATTAAAATATTGTTCAATTTATGGTAAAAATTATATATATTTAAACTCTTTTTAGGCTAAAACATAAAATTGTAATACAAAAAATACTAATTAAAACCCCCAAAATCGGTTCGGTTCCGAAACGGTTAATTAGCGGTTCTACACTCTTAGAACCGGAACCGAACCGAATTGATTCGGTTCCCAATTTTGAGATCCAAATCCGATCCGATACCCACAGTTCTCGATTCTTCGGTTCGGTTTCGATTTGGATTCCGGTTCGGTTTCGGGTAAAAAGTGTCCACCCTTAAAATTTAGCAATCCATTAAAGTTTATCGGGAAATTTGGGCCAACTTCGGCCCAAAATGGTTCAAAACTGAGCTGCTAAAAAAGATAGCCTGTCAGACAACCGCGCGACCAATCCCAGCCAGAATGATCTGGCCAGAAACGATCCTCTACAGCAGAGCCCACCATTAGATGGAAGGCTAGCCGTCAATCACGCTCTGATCGTGCGGTCATAGTTCATCAACCAGGTTTAGATTCCTGTCTCCTTTGCGATAAAGGATACAGAGTACGAGCCTATAACAGAGATCCTGTTCAAGTAAGGTCGTGATCTTCATTCCTACCAACAAGCTTTATAAACTACTGTTTTATTCACTATTTTAGCGATGTGGGAAACAAGAATATATCAACTGGGCTTTTCTCTATGTTAGCTGAAAATCAAGTGGACCGAGAAAAGCCCATATGTGCTCACTCAAGGTGGTAGATGACCAATATAAGTTGTTTATCAACTTTATTTAACCAAATCCAACACATGCTAAATTATAATCTCCAATTTATTCACACTCGAAAAGAATTATAATCTCCACTTGGTATAGTACTTAATTAACATATCTATTTTTTTAAATTATTACATTCTTTAATTGTTTACTGGGTGAAGTTGAAAGTTTTGGGATGCATTAGCCTATACAGTTTTAATCTTTTAAAGTTTTATGTATTTCTTGTAAATAATTAATCAACTTTAGATTCTAAATATATATGATAATTTTTAGGACTAAAATTGTCTAGCACAGGATGATGTAAAAATGATCTATCGTCTATTAAAATTAAGACTTTTTTTTGAGAAAAATTAAGAGAATAGCACATTAAAATTATCTCATGTCGCATTTTCCTAATTTACTGCACTTATTATAAAAGAAATTATTTTTAGCTCACTTAATTATTATGTTTTTTTACCCGTTACTATTTTTCATCTTACAACTGTTAACTTTTTTTTTATTAAAAAATTTTCATCCATCATTCATCTCCATATCTTTAACTTCTCCATCTCATAATGTTCTCTTCATCTCTATATATTGAATCTCACTTTCAGATACAACTTCTTAATCAATATCATGCATTCTATTAGATTTGTCATTCTCAAACCTATTCACAACTCCTCCGCCGAGGACCACCACTTGCTGACCTAAAAACACCGTGAATAAGAACGCATGTTCTTGGGCCCTTGGTATAACGACGCTAGAGTCTTCGAGTCGAGTCTTCATCCCTCGTAGATCTGGCTGGCCTCGATCCGGTCGTAGTAGATCCCAACCCACTTGTTAGGGTTTTGGATCGTGACATTCACTGCGAGATTTTACCGGAGTGTAATTGAGCAAGTGAAGCGTCGGCAGCGTGGAATTTAACTAGATTCGCCCGAAAGATGAACTAGAAAATCAGGTAAGCGTCTAATGCGGGCCCTACGCGACCTTGCATTTACACTTCTGGCCCGCATTTTTAGTACCGATTGGTCCTTGTTTCGATTTTTTAGAGTCAATATTTTGATTTTTTGATACTTTTGTAGAATTTTGATTTTTGTAGGAAATGGAGCACAATTGGAGCAAATTTATATATCACGATGAAGAGCTTCAAAAACTATACTTTGAAGAAGGAAGCGAGGTCAAAACGGCGCCGGAACAGTGATTGTTCGCCAGACCCGCGACTGACCCGGCTCACTCGGCCCGGACCGGTCTGGCAGACCCGATCTGGGCATATTCCAGCCCCAAATATGAAATTAAAATTTCACCCTATTTTCCCCCAATAAACTCATTTGTTTTGATATATAGGGAACTTAGGGCACCAATTAAGGGAGACTCACACACACTTGACTATTCATCCAATTCTCATTTTTCAGCCTCCACACTTAGTTTTGAGATGGTTTTCGACCTCCCAAAGGTTTCTATAGAAAAAAGGGCTCCAAGAACCTCCCTTGGAGGCCATATTTGGTGCTCCACGGGAGGGTTTCCACTACCACCACCACCATGGAAAGAAGAAGAGGTGGCAAGATGATGCAAGAAAGAGCTAAATTGGAGAGTTTTGAGCTTCCCAACACCCATGTCTTTGGGTTTGGGTTTGTAATCTTCTTTCTTTGTCTTGAATCTAGTTATTTATTGTATGTGAATGTTTGAGCACCATGATTTGGGGCTACAAACCCTAGGCCATGGGAGCTAAATTTTTGTATGGATTGGTTTTGATTGATATTGAGGTATAAGTTGTAGGTTGAAGATTATGATGTGTGTTTGCCTTAGTTGAATACTTGTATCTTGACTTAGCTACTTAGAATACATGTTTAGGTGACTAAGCCGAGCCCGAGAGGGACGGATAGTCACAGATATATGCATCACAAAGTGCTAGGGGTTTGAATCCGTGCGGAGACGCCCCAGATTAGCACTTTGCAAATTTATACATCACGATAAAGAGCTTTGAAAACTCTACAACTTTAAAGAAGGGAGCGAGGTCATCAAAATTATAGATTACAAGATATTAGTCGGTCAAAGAGGTGGACTAGCAACCCATTTTAGCACAGCCATTCTGACTTGCGAGGGCCATATCTAGAGTATACGGAGTCCAAATCGAGAACTTCTTGAGCCTAAATTAAAGAGGAAGAAGAGAGCTACAATTCTTGTGAAAAAAATTTCACATCTAAAGACTAAAAGAGGGTCAAAATGGCACCGGAACAGTGACTGGTCGCCAGACCCGTGACTGACCCGGCTGACTCGGCCCGGACCGGTCTGGCAGACCCGATCTGGGCAGATTCCAGCCCCAAATATGAAATTCAAATTTCACCCTATTTCCCCCCAATAAACTCATTTGTTTTGATATATAGGGAACTTAGGGCACCAATTAAGGGAAACTCATACACACTTGACTATTCATCCAATTCTCATTTTTCAGCCTCCACACTTAGTTTTGAGAGGGTTTTCGACCTCCCAAGGGTTCCTAGTGAAAAAGGGCTCCAAGAACCTCCCTTGGTTGGAGGCCATTTTTGGTGCTCCAAGGGAGTGTTTCTACCACCACCACCACCACCATGGGAAGAAGAAGAGGAGGCCAGAGGATGCAAGAAGAAGCTGAATTGGAGAGTTTTGAGCTTCCCAACACCCATGTCTTTGGGTTTGGGTTTGTAATCTTCTTTCCTTGTCTTGAATCTAGTTATTTATTGTATGTGAATGTTTGAGCACCATAATTTGGGAGTACAAACCCTAGGTCATAGGAGCTAAAATTTTGTATGGATTGGTTTTGGTTGATATTAAGGTATTAGTTTTAGGTTGAAGATTATGATGTGTGTTTTCCTTATTTGAATACTTGTATCTTGACTTAGCTAGTTACGATACATGTTTAGGTGACGCCAAACCCGAGTGGGACGGATAGTCACAGATCTAGGCATCACAAAGTGCTAGGGGTTCGAAGTCGTGCGGAGACGCCCCATATTAGCACTTAGCCTAACATTGTCAGACGAATGCGGTTTCGACGTTGGTTCAAACCCGAGAGGGTAAGAATTGATTCGAAATTAGTCCAATCTCAATGCCGAGAGGCGAGGTTGGTATTTATGGCATATGTTCTTCATTTGATTAATCATAGAACTAATATTTCGGTACTTTGTCTTGTATTAATTATATACATGCTTGGTTGTTTAAATTGCATGCTTAGGATTAGTAGTTCAATTAAAACTTGATTTGTATGAATGTCTAGTTCCTTAGGTTCTCTAATCCTTAACTTCCAATCAACCATCTACCATCCGCCCCCCGTTTACTTTTCTTGCATTTAGCTTAGCGTAGTTAGTATTATATTAGTTGTAGTTTAATATCTCCTTATTTGCGTTATTTACTTTATCGAGTCGTGTCGGGAAAGAAGACGAGAGATTCTAATTATGAGACCTCTATTTGGTCCCTTCGGATTCGACCTGATACTTACCGGTTTTATAAATTGTATTACTTGTGGCCGCGTACGCTTACGCGAGGGGCCGAGTTCTAAAACGTGACGTTTTGCGCCACACGTTTCGGCCCTACAGCGACAGTAACGATCACAAGGACAGTAAAGATAATCTGGAAGAGGAGTTCGCGGATGCAGCAGTTGTAGAGTCATCCCCGGCCGTAAAGGTTACGGCGGTGCGATGACTTATATCATGGGATGGAAGGGTCGTACTAGGAGGCGTTGAGATCACTACCCATAATCAATCAATTTGGAGAGGAATAGAATTAAAGTTTATAGATTTAGGATTTTTTTTCATACGTATTAACTTTGCATTTCAATGAATATCGTGATTTAAAGTGTTGTGTCGATCGGGGCGCTCTCGCCGATTAGCCACCGTACCATCTTCTCTAGTTAGAACAACACTGAATCTCACCAGAATTGTGTAGGAGATCGATCACCGCCTGGAAACTCTGAAATCGAACCCAAACAAATTTAAATCAAAAGTAATGAAAGACAACAAATAAATAAATCACAGAATATGCATAAATTAGGAAAAAATGTCATGGATGGCAAAACTTTAAAAACTTAATGGTTAGGCTGGTATT
Source organism: Geranium rotundifolium (assembly GCA_963920655.1). NCBI lineage: Eukaryota > Viridiplantae > Streptophyta > Magnoliopsida > Geraniales > Geraniaceae > Geranium > Geranium rotundifolium. Next base: position 26,549,753 of record OY987317.1, on the reverse strand, counting down.
TATACATTTCACACATTTATAAAATTTTGTAGCACCGTACAATGCACAGTACTATTACTAATATCTTATGAAATAATTAAAATCAATTTATACGCAAAATTTTAAAGTGAGAATAATGTATTTTAGTGTTGAATTAAATTTTTGAAGTTAAATGTTAACTTAATTATATTAATTTAATTAAGTTCAATTAGGTTTTAAATATAAACGTTATATTTTTTATAATTAACTTAATGGTAAAATAATTCTAATTAGATTAGAATTATATTAATTAAATTGATTTATGAACAAACCTATGTAAAAACTAGACCTAACGAGATTAGGTGTTGATTGGTGAATTAGCGAGAGAGGAGCCGCCATACATAAGGAGTTCTCTAATGTGCGATTGCCGGTTGGAGACTGGAAAAGTCTTCTCATAACAAGCTTAAGTTGAACGAGAACAAGCCACCAAGCATATATGATATGCACGGAAGAAGTGGTGACCATGGATGAAATGAAAAGGTAATATGATATAAGTGGTTATTTTATTGTGTATACCGTGCATATAGAATCATGGAAAAATGACATTTTTGTACACCTGAATATACACTTTTGACACTTTCATATCCTATTTTTTTTTCTCTTTTTCCCATACCTGACTTTCATTTTGGACAATTTACGCCTAAAATTCTCAAAATACCGAAATTACCCATGGTCTAATGGAGAGAACCGGCCCAATTTTTTAAAGAGTGTGAAAAGACGAAATTACCTTCAACTATTCATCAAATTTTCAAGTGAATGCCATTGGACCCTTCTACTTCATCAAAACAGAGTATCGTGTGCATCGTGAGCATCTCGTCGATCGCCGGAGCATCGTGAGCATCGTCGATCGTCGGAGCTTACCTGTTGGGCTTCGTACCTGGTGACCGAAGTTGTGCCAAAATTTTCACTCCCCGAAAAGTGTGCCAGAAAATATGTTCCGGCACACTTTCCGGCGAGTAAAATTTTTGAATTCTTGAACTCATTTCTTATTCCCTCTCTCCCTCTCTCTTTTTTCCGGCCATTCTGTGCCGGAGACGATCTTCGGAGCACCGCATTCTACCCTTTTGGTCGTTGCCCATTGCCCACCTCGTCGATACTCGTTGTCCGCTGCCCACCTCGTCCATGCTCATCATTTTATGTTGTGAAGGCTACAGAGGAAGAACCATGGTCGGCTCCGACGAAGAATCACCGAAGAAGACGAGAAGGAGGGATCGAGGACAATGTGGTCAGGACGGACACCTTGGCGGAGGTGTTCTGGAGGCCTCGTCGGTCCACCGTGCTCCCCACATGTCGGAGAAACCCCGGCGATGGATGCCAGAGAAACGCCGGTGAGGAGGGGGTGGCGGAGGAGGAGGAGAGGAATAGTTGAAAGGGTGTCATACCTTTGAAAATTTGATGAATAGTTGAGGGCAATTTTATCTTTTCACATTCTTTAATTGGACCAGAATTAAACCAAATTTAATTTTGGTTCAATTCAGGGGTATTTTGGTTATTTTAAAATTTCTGAAGAAAGTTGTCCCAAAATGAAGTAAGGTATGGAAAAAAGAGAAAAAAGTTATGGTATGAAAGTGTCAAAATTGTATATTCAGGGGCACAAAAGTGTCCTTTTCCCTAGAATCATTTGGTGTGATTGATCTTACGGTGATATACATGATAACTAATTAGATATCATTAGTTGTTGGCAAGGTTATGGATATCGGATGGCAAGGATATATCGGTCATCCGACGAAAAAAGTTATCTGTCAAACTTGGGAAGATTAGGAAAAGATCGCTGCAAAACAAGTTTTGTAATAAATAAATAATTAAACATATACATTATTAATTAAAAAAAAGAATGATATTTAATTATTTTTAATTTTAAACTTGTCAATAAACTCGAAGTTCAAACGTAAAATTGGAAGAGATGAATGAATGAGATTTGACTTTTTATATATTCTTTATTAACCCAAATTTCAAACAAAAAATAATTAGGTGGATCGAATAAAACCGGATTAAATCGGACAAGAGCAAAATTAATTGATTTAAGTTGGAGTATACCATAATTAATTTATTTGGATCGGAATAGACCGGAAACAGTTTAAATTTTACTGGGTCGACCAGATTTAACCGGTATTTTCATCGATATCGGTCGTTTCGTCTCAAAAAACTTGTAAGAATTGATATATCGTCGGTATATCAGCTGGTCACGGGGATATCAACAACACTAGTTGTTAGATGTGCATGTATATACATGTTTGGGTTTTTTTTAGAAAAACAAATCACATAATGATGCTAGTGTACACCGTGTATATTCATATCTATATGCATCTATTATGTATGTGTATATATACATGTATTTGGTGAATGCTTTATACATGTGTGTATATATATATGTTCAAGGATTTACCTCTTTAGTATATATGCAAATTATTAACATGTTCACACACGTCCGAAACTTTAATCCTGCAATTCGATTTTGTGAGATTCAAACAGTTCGTGACATGTGGCATGCGTGCACAGTACACTTAAGTAAGGAGAAATTTCGATTTTTGCGCAACAGAGCGTACTGTTCAGCTTCTCATTCGGAGTGAATGTCACCAGTGGGAGTGTAATGCTTTTGTTGAAAATTTCACTCCCAATGTTGAACATTTTACTCTCAATGTTGAACATTACACTCCCAATGTTGAACATTACACTTCCACTGTTGACATTACACTCCTACGTTTGACATTACACTCTCCATTTTGAACATTACAGTTCCACTGTTGACATAGTACTCCTACTATTGACATTACACTCTCAATGACATTACACTTCTACGGTTGACATTACACTCTCAATGAGAAAGCTGAACAATACGCTCTGATGCGCAAAAATACGGAAATTCCCTCACTTAAGTGCACAGTACGCGACATTACACTCTCAATGTTGGACATTACACTTCCACATGTCGCGCGTTGTTTGAATCACGCAAAAGCAACATACATGATGTGTTCGTTTTTCGAACATATAGAAGATTTGTAGTGGAGTATGCCCCTATGTATATACTTGGTTATCGTTTCCGTTCCTACAATTTGGTTTGCCGGAGTGAATGACACTTATAGCAAAATTGTCGAAAAGAGTTTTCAGCATTGGAAATTGTGAGACGTTGATCAATTTGGATTTGATACGAAATAAGCTGGGGAAGTTTATCAAAATTCGTTTCGATTAAATAAAACATGTGATGTGTTAGATTCATACTATATAATACCCAAAAGGAGTTTTGGGTATAGGTCAAACCCAAAAAGTGTCTTGGGTACATGACGTTCCTAAAAGAAGTTTTGGGTACGCGTCGAACTACATGGACTGTGATCCCTTGGAGACGGGGTACGTAGGCCGCCCAAATGGGATATGGGCTCAAGTCCAGACTAATGTTTTTCCTCTTATTTTAGTGATTGTGTAAGTGTTTGAGATCAGAGGTTTGAGTTTTTGAGACTAAATCAATTTGGGAATCGACAGGTATAATACGTTTTCTTAATTTTTCGTAGATCAAATACATACGATCAGATTAGGATTGCATGATTTAATTCCGCTGCGTACATATGATGTATTGTTGCGATACATCAATATGAACTTACAAATCATTTAAAAACACATTTTCTTCATGCACAATATTGTTATAGCTGATCATACGACAACAAACCGACATTGATATTAAACGAATCGTACCTCAAGAATAGCTCTACCATTGCCGTCCTCAACACCAAGACCACGAGGAGTTTTAAAATCTTATAGGCTTCAATTACATCCCTTCACAGTGCATTAGTTGAATACCACATATCGAATATTTGTACTACACATTCTAAATTTCAGATGTTCGGACACTCGAATATATATATATATATATATCAATATCTTTAATGAATACCACCATGAGTTGGTGTTGGGCCGAAACGTGTAATGAAAATGTCACGTTCCAACTCCCGTGCGAGCGTACACGGTACAATTAATAAAATCGGTAAGATATCGGGTCGATTCCTCAGGAACTAATTCGAGTGTTCGGTTGATCTCGTGTTTGTGAGTGATTTATGCAATATTACTATTTTTGGTATTTTCGATTAATGAAAGCAAGTTAAATTACTAGTGTTTGACAATGGTTAAAATGAGCCTCAAGTGCTAGACATGCATAGTCATGAAATACTATAATGAAATAATGGTTCTAGTGGTGATTCAATTGTTAAGCCTATGTTCTAAATACCAATTGTGCCTCTCGGCGTTGAGATTGGACTAACCCCGAGTCACTTCTTCCCCTCTCTTGTTCGAAACTAACTCAAGACCGCATTCACACGACAATAATAGACTAAAGGTCGCGTTGAGGTGTCAAAACTCAGTTTTGAACCTCTAACCCTTGGAGATTCCTATGCCCGAGACTATCAGTCTCTCTCGAGATCGGTTTAGCCTCCTAAACATGCAATATAAGTGGCCTACATTGCAAGCATTCAATCATGGAAACCAACACAACAACATCATCAATCCTAGAACTAATATCGCATTAAGTAAATATACCAAGGCATACAATGTCTAGCATCCATGGCAAATGGTTTTTAGCCCTCAACCATGGTGCTCAATCAACAAATCATGTTTAAATACAAAAAAGAAAGCAAGAACACAAGCATAAATATGAAAGTAGAGATATAAAGTTGCTCTAGATGTTCTTGGTGATGGAGGACGCTGGTGCTTGGTGGAATGTTGATTTCTTGATGTGTGAATGGTGGAAGCAGGGGTGCTCATTTTCGGTTAACCGGAACCGGTCCCCTGAACCGATAACTAAACTGGTACTGTCCGGTTCTCAAAAATTAAAACCGAAGCCGGGCCGAAATTGTGATAAAAACGAACGTTCAATTAACCAGAATTTGTCACCGGTTTTACGGTTAAACCGAAACCGGATACTAAGTTCAAATTAAATCAAATCAAACCTTAAATTATTTCAAAAACATGATTCGTCTAATGGTATGAGAAGCAGATTATTATGTGTGAGGGTGCAAGTTCGATTCTTGCCGCAATCTTTCAATTTTCCATCAGCTTTTCCATTTGTTCATGCATATACTTCGAAGAGAAAGAACAGTGAGATGAATTGAGAAGTTTGAGAGTGGGAGGGAGACAAGTGTAATTGCACCACATTTTATTTGGTTAGCCAGGCCGGTTTCCCTCGATTAACCGCGGTTTTTCACTTCCTAAACTGAGAACCGACCAGATGCACTCTAGTTATCTGAAATTGAAACCGATTCTTGTCCGGTTTGTTTCGGTTTCGATGGAAAACAATAATTGAAATCTCCTTCTTCAAGCTTATGAATGTGTAGGCAAAGAGAATGTATGTGCTGGTGGAGGTGACTCCTGCAGGGTGTTTTTGGTAGATGAGAATGTGTGTCAATTCCTAGGTTAAGTGACCTTATATTGGTGCTGACATTTTGTCGTGTCACGATCATGTCATGTGGCGTCACGATCGTGACACAGAGTGTGTCTCAATCACGACACGATCGTGTGTTCATGTGGGGGACCAATTCTGCTCCTGGTCAAAGGCATGGTCTTCATCTTGATTGTAACGATCGTATCTCCTTATTTGGATTCTGTCACGATTGTGACCCTCTGTGTGTTACTATCGTCTCGGCTCCGTCTCGTCTGTCGTCTGTGCTCACTATTCTGGAGGCCTCAATTTTAATTAATTCGTCACGATCGTGACTGACTCTTCATCACGATCATCTCGCCTCCGTGTCACTCGCCGTCTGTAGCCACTGGTTTTGGGAACCTGATAAATTAATTTGTCAAGATCGTGACACACCTTGTCACGATCGTGACATGTCCCAAAACCCTAGCCTCTTCAGTTCTTTCTCTTGTAATCCTCGACTTTCTCGACCCGAACCATCTACCCTTTTTATATAAAACCTGCATACACCCTTTGAAACACATTCACACGTAAAGTTATCCTAAAAATGTCTAATTAGCCACTATGAGGAAAATAAGCACCCAAATGTGAGGTTGATTGGGATCAAACGGAGACCATTCGACCCCACATCAGTTGGTTCAATGGTTAAGGGTCTTAATAAAATTTGCTCTCGGGACTCAAGTTTAGGGTTCGAATCTCATCGTGGTACTCGGAGTTGTCTTGCCTATTTGCAATGTTCTGCAGTGGGATCACGGGGTTTCTCCAGCTAGTCGAGGTGGAGGTCGTGACTTTGCATTATGCTAATAGGTTTCGGTATGTAAGTTACTTGTGTACGCTCGATCTGTGGGTGGGGATTATCCAACCCGGTTTGATAAATGAATGTGATTTAAAAAAATGTGTTCTCCAGCCAATTAAGGTGGAGGCCGTGACTTTGCATTATGCTAATAGGTTTCAGTATGTAAGTTACTTGTGTACGCTTGATCTGTAGGTGAGGGGATTATCTCACCCGATTTGATAAATGAATGTGATTAAAAAAATGCAGCGTTCTGCAGTAGGATAACGGATTTTCTCAAGCCAGTCAAAGTGGAGCTCATGTCTTTGCATTATGCTAATAGATTTCGGTGTGTAAGTTACTTGTGTACACTCGATCTATGGGTGAAGGGATGGTCCCACCCAGTTTGATAAATGAATGTGATTAAAAAAATAGCTCTAATAAATCATTTTAACATTAAGAAACCAATCGAATAATACCCATCAAAGATGTACTAAAAAATACACCTCATGCAAAAAAATAAAACTATAAAGTTTGTTTCATATTTTCCATAACCACTCCTCTCTCTCTCTCTCTCTCTCTCTCCAACGACTCGATCTCAACTTCAATTTGCGATGCGTCAGTACAATCTATGGTTCTCTTGCGATAATGGTGGCTGGATTGCCGCCGGTAAATCCTTTCTTTCCATCATATTTTTCTTTTGATTTTAATTTCTTTAATGATTTCTTCTCTACAATATACATATCCTTCATGTTTTTCGTTCAATTTAAAGTTTTTTTATAATGATAATAGCACTCAATGTCTGGTTTTGGATTTAAATTAAATAATTTTTATGTTAACATATGAGCATGTTTATAAGGTTTTTTTGTGGTTTATCACAAAAATATAATTATTATTTTATTTCTACACAAGATTATTCGTGCTTTTTGCATGCGTTTTCAAATTTTTCAGTGATTTTTGCTATACTTTGTATTGTTTCTTGGGAAAAAGGACATATTAGTACACTAAATAGAATTCATTTCTAACATTAGTACACTGAACTATAAAAGTGCCATTTCCGCTTATCACTCGTTTGGCCAAAATTTTGTCCCTATTTATTCCGTCCATCAACTTCATTAAAAAAATATTTGGGGAAATGACAGATTAGTACACCCAATAGATATTGTTTCTCACCCCTCTAGCCACCACCCCTCCAATGGCCATTGAGTAGTTTCCAAATTATTTTTAAAGAAAAAAAATTAAAACTTTACTGTGCATGGTTGACTTTTAAAAATTTAGTGGCCTTCGAAGGACATTTGTGTTTTCTTATATAAAAACTGACCTTGTTAGTGATGGGATAAAAAATAACAAATTAGGTGAACGAAAATGACAAATTTAGACTTGAGTGTATTAAAATTAGAAATGAGCTTTATTGGGTGTACTAATCTGTCATTTCTCTTTATTTCTTTTCATATCTCTAGTTGCATTTATTGTTTTTGTTGACAGAGCCTTCGACATGATCTCTTCACCAACGCCACAAATCTACCGCAACAATATCAACATGAAACAACGAGCAAAACCTTTATGTGATAGCGTTTTGAGTAGATGTTCAATGAATTGAGATTTGGTTTTGGATCAATTTGAACATATAGTTGTCGTTTGGTTGAATAACAAAACTGAAACAAGTTGTGAAAATAGTTTCATAAATAAATGAAATTAATGTTATAAATAAGTGAAATCCAACCTTGTGAATAAATTATAAAAAAAAATGAAACCATCATCAGTGAAAATAAAGTCACCATTCGTGAAAATAAAACTAAAGTTATGAATAAATGATAGAAAAATGAAACCACCGTCCATGAACATTAAATCATTGTATGAATAAATGAAACTGTCATTCTATTATATTGTATAAGTACTGTCATCTATTATATTGTATAAGTGAAACTCAAAAAAAATCTGTACCCATCAAAATGTGTTTCTGAAAACCATTCTTGGTATTATATTGTGTTTCACAAAAATGAAACCACTATTATGAAAAATGATATCATTGTATGAATAAATGAAAATTTCAAAGATTAAGTTTATGACACATTTTTCAAATAAAATAAAAAAGATTTTTTAATTAAAATGAAACACGAATTAGGAAAAAGTGTCCCCAATTTACAAAAAGTATAAGAATTTAAAGTTGATATAAGATTTAGTGGTACGATAACAATATTTTCTGGAAAGGTAAATTCATAAACACATTCCGAAATTTTGGTCAATAATCATGTTTTAATTCAAAAAGTCCATTCTATATAAGTACTCTACTCCTCTTTCTCTCAAATTCGTTCATTCTCAGTTGCTTTCTGTATCAAGATTAGAGTTTGATCTCGTTCGTCGTTGTATTCTGGGAGTGAGTTGTCCATACGGATAAATAAAGGAAAGCGGACTATCGCGCCTCGACGAAAATCACTTCTGTCTCGTTCATCCGCCCGGTACCAGATCTCAGGTCAAGTTATATTTATTATAATTGTACTACGTTATCGAATAAATAAAATATTATTATTTTTGTCTGTTTGTTTGTTTTAGCTTTGTTCATTATTGTGTGAATGTACTTTATAACTATTCAATTTACGTTGGGATAATTCCATATGACTACACCTGAATATGTCACATTATCACATGACTACATCTAGAATTTTTCGTGTCAGGGTGAATACCCAAGAATTTTATTTTTCTCACCGTTACTCATTCCGTCCATTTCCGTTAGTTTTTAACATTTTTAACGTGTGAAAAAACTAAAATACCCTTCAGATGTAAATAATTGTTTTAAAATTGAATGAAAAGACTAAAATACCCTTCACTATTCATTTAATTTTCAAAAAAATACCACTCATACTCTCTCTCTCTCTCTCTCCTCCATCTCCTCCACCACCACCGCCACCACCTCCATCTCCTCCAACACCACCACCACCTCCATCTCCTCCACCACCATTCCCTCCACCACCATCTCCTCCAACACCAACACCACCATTCCCTCCACCACCATCTCCTCCAACACCACCACCACCACCTCCATCTCCTCCACCACCATCTCCTCCCCCTCCACCACCACCGCCACCACCTCCATCTCCTCCAACACCATCTCCTTTACGCCCTTCCACCGCTACCACCACCATCTCCTCCCCTTCCGTCCCCACCTCCTCCACCTCAACCACTGCTACCACCTTTATCTCCTCCACCTCCATCCCCTCCACGCCCCTCCATCACCACCACCATCTCTTCCACCGGCGTTGGAGCCTCGCCGGAAGTCGGCCGGAGGTGACGACGGAGAGGAAGGAGATGGTGGTGGAGGGGATAGATGTGGTGGCGGTGGAGGTGGATGTGGTGGCGGTGGAGATGGAGGTGGTGGCGGTGGTGGTGGTGGTGGTGGAGGAGATGGAGGAGGTGGCGACGGAGAGGGAGGAGATGGTGGAGGAGGAAATGGTGGTGGATGAGATGGAGGTGGTGGTGGTGATGGAGGAGAGAGAGAGAGAGAGAGAGAGAGATATTTTTTTGAAAATTAAATGAATAGTGAATGGTATTTTAGTCTTTTCATTCAATTTAAAAACAACTATTTACTTCTAATAGGTATTTTAGTCTTTTTACACGTTAAAATTGTTAAAAACTAACAGAAATAGACGGAATGAGTAACGGTGAGAAAAATAAAATTCTTGGGTATTCATTCTGACACAAAAAGTTCTAAATGTAGTCATGTGATAATGTGACATATCCAGGTGTAGTTATCTGAAATTATCCCTACATACATATATGCTGCAAGTCAAACATTCTTATTAAATCTTCTAAAAACATACGTTTAGAGAATGCCATTTTCTCGTCACATATATAGTTTTTATTGAATAGTCAACTTGTGTGGAATGGAATGGTTCAACGGCTAACGAGGATGGAAGTTGTGGAAGGCCATTTCTGAACAAGTGAAGTGGTGGACTTGTAGTTTAAGTACAAAAGTGAAAGAAGACCCTCATGGTCCTTCCGTCAAGTACACGTACCCCCCCATGCCTTACTCCTTCTCCCCCCAATCAACATCGCAAGAAACTGGTCAAATAATCTATTTCCTTGAATCATATATGTATATATATATATTCACTTGACGTGATTGTCTCTATGTGATACTTGTAAAACAATCTTTAAAATCCATGACAATAGTAAACATAAAAGACTTGTCACCAAGAAACATGTCCCATTTGTTCATGAATGTGTACAAACTCCTGAAAACACCTAACAACCGAATCAGCCGATCCATAAATTGATTAGTCCATTTGTTGGTAGAAAATATGTTGAATAGCAAGACAAATGCGAAGATAAGTATGGTTGGTTGGTAACCCAAGTACAAAGAGAGTGGTTAATTGGTATTATATTTATTGCAATTACGGTCGTCATAGATCAACTAATATAATTCTTTAACCTAAGCTATGAAAATAAAATAATGCAATGTATTAGTAGTAGTTGATATTGGAAATAGTATAGACTTGGCTTTCTAGGATTGGACCAACCTCACCGTGAAAGCGAAACAGCACAGCGCCAACCAATCTTGGCGGGTAATATGCGCCCAAACAAGTCCTTATCGTTACTATTTATTTTATTTTTAATCTTGGTCAGTTTTTCTGTGCTCCTTAAATTAATCCGTTTTGTTTGAAGCACTACTTATACTTGTTGTTGGTTTTGTTGATTAAATTAATAATAGCTATTGCCTGAACGAGTCTTCTCTGCGTGTTTCCATTTTCAACACAAGCCCGCCATAGCCATAACTACTTTTCTTTCTGCAGCTCTTTCGTCGGAGGTTAACACAGCTATCCGGTTCGTTAGTTTTTGTTACTTTCACTATGGTTTCGTTTAGTTTCATGATCTTTCCTTCCGCTGTTTTGGGTTTTTTTCCCATGCAAATTTGATCATTAATTCATGCTTGGTCTGTTTAAGAGTTTGTGATGAACCCTTCTGAGGATATCAGAGCCTGAGGTAGTTTTTTGTTTTGTTTTGTTGAATCAATAATTGATGCTCTGAAATGGGTAATTGAGTGATTTTGGTATGTTTTTCTCTTTGATTACTTTTGGAGAAGAAATTATTGTAATCCAGAGTTAATTTTTGGTGATTGGTGGGTGAATCTGAAAGAGACAATTTTTGTTGTTGTGCATGCATGCCTGTAAGGTGTTTGACAGAATTTCTAGCTGAAGATTGTTTATGGTGGGTTGTGTCTGTGAACTCAAGCTTCTAAAACACTGGGTTAATTTTGGCAAACACTTGACTGATCTTTTTTATTTACATCCTCAAATTCATTACATGTCTGGTATGTTATTTTCAGGATTGAGATTGACGATTGAATTCGGGTTTTGATCACTCTTGGGGAAGTTGAGGTTCTTAAGGCTTGGTTGTGCTTTGTTGTTGAACATGGGAAGGCACTTGCAAATGCAAAACTCAGGAATCCAGTTAGATGAACATCATCATCATCACCATCATCATCCAGGGTGTATGTGGGGTATACTTCACATGCTGGATTATCATTACTGGGATAATCTAAAAAGGAGGCTTCCCTACAAAAGGCATGCTAGAGGGAGACATTTTAGATGTAAGTTAATCCTGTTTTGCCTTTCTTGTTGTCTCTTATCTGTAATTCACTCTGCCTCTACTTTTGGGTGGAAGGTTTATTGCTTTTTGTTAAAAGGTTTTATTCCTCTTTGGTTGGTTTCTGCATAAAGCCTATACTTCACTTCTTTTTTTGGAAATAGAAATAGAAAATATAACAATTGAAAGAGGTGTGCGCGTATCGTTTAGATAGAATAATGAAAAGGTTTGACATAAACGATGATATGTTTGAGGTAAATAAGGACCAATTTTGAAAAAACAAAACGTTGTAGATTGATCTTGATCGTTGGATCGAGTCTGGCTCCTCAAGGTACGGATTGTTTGGATATTTGATATCAAAACTCAAAGGATTACAATTATGCCACGTTATTGTACATGTGGAGATATCGACAAACAAATTTCCTACGATAAAATGAATAACATCTTGGAGAATTCATGGTATGGTATTCTTATGGAACAAATGGGAATATTTCATAACAGTAGGTATTGTAATACAGTCATTTACGATGAGATCCTTCTATATCATAATGTTTAGTTCACATTTTTTGCTAGGAATTTTTACTTTGATATGTTAGTCATGCAACTGATATATGGGATCCACTATATGAAGAAGAAAAGTTCAGCTTACCTGCCTGTATCCTTTTGTAGGTATGGGAACTCCAAAAACAACTTCTTTTAATTTTGACATTGATGAGACCCAAGAGCTGATGGAGTCTGAAAAAGACCACTTCCTGGTTAGTAAACATTATACTGATACTATGTATTTGAGGATGCAAAGTGTGAAGATGATTGGTTACTCTGTAATAGTCCACTGTTTTATCTTCAATATTCAATTGCTTGCTCCGCACTTAAAAAACATATACTAAAGTCCAAGGCTTTGAACTTGCCAGGCTGATCAACAGTATATAGAGCCTAGCCATGCAAATGAATCAGTCTCGGGCGATACTTGTAAGGAAGAAAAGCATGAAGATTGGGATGCGTTGGGTTTTCCTAAAAAATCATGGTTGCAAGAAAACCAAATTATTCTCCTAAACAAGGGAACTGATATTTCCAGCGCCAGATTGCACACTCCTGGGCCAGAAAGCATAGTAAAACAGAAGCTTGAGGATTCCAAGGAACTCAAGAAACAAAGCTTGTGTAACCAGTTTAAGGAGTATGCAGATGTTCTTGAAATATACAAGGTAAACAAGGAGATGATCCAAAAATCCAGACGATATCCAGATGTTGGTACTGAAGGAAACTTCCATGGAAAGACCAGGAATGCGAAATTCACCAAATCGGGGTCATTTCCTGCTGCTGATTTAGGAATCAGACCCTCTATGCCGAGAACACTCCAAGACAAGCAGAACGAAGTTTGGTCCCTCCCAAAAGGAGATAGATTTCTCAAAGACACTCAAATGCCAAGTCTCACTTCTTCTAGGTCTATTAAGGAGTGTTATGCAGATTCAAATCATTTTGCGGCCAAAGGTAATGTTTGCAGTGCCATAGAAGAAGAAGCAAGGTTGTCTCGGGGGTGGACTAAATTATTCAGGAACCATCTAAAGCATATTAAGCTCAGGATAAAAAAAGCACTCAAGGACAACAAAAAGAAGAATATGGGCCATGGTGGTGCAGACAAACCAACAAGTTCTTATCAGAATGATTATGGTCATAGAAAGGATACATTCGGGAGCATGAGAAGAACTTCTTCAATAGATGAGTCGATGGAGAGATATGTTTGGTTATTCGACTACAGCCTCAGCAGAGAGGCCAAGCGACATCAACCAAATAGCTTGAAATGGACAAGTGAAGATAAATTGCCATCAAGGAAACATTATGTGAAATCTTACTGGAGAAATGCATCTCTGCCTGAGATGGATTCGTTCTGTTCCTCTTTAACTGAGGTGTCTCATGACGCACCTTTGCCAGTTAAGGCTGAAACAGGTTACTGCGAAGAATATGACGAGGCAAATTTGGCAGGTGCCACTGTAGATTCAGCAGAGTCTGAACCATCAGATTGTATTGTGGAGCCTATGTTTCAATGGAATGTGGTAGGAGGAGTTGTGGAAACTGAACATCAGTCTGAGCTAAATGTAGACAGAAACAAGAACGAAGAGGAAATGGCTGAGGTAGACTACAAGAGTGAGAACATAATCGAGCTGATGATGAGTAATGGCAATGCTCGTGAAAACAACGAGATTTGTCTTGAGATGAATCTCGGCAAGGATCTTACAGAGTCAATACCACTTCCAGCTGCTGAAACTCATTTCCCGAATGACATGACCAGTTTCAAAGAGCTTCCACATTCACAAGGTAATCCTACAAACCTCTTGAATTCCTATCCTAAAACCCTGACTGCTAAAACAAATTTACAGTTCTGGAAACGTCAAAAAACCAGCAAGAACTGCCTAACTTGATTAAGTGCCATATGATCATTGTTTTGACTATCTAAACCCATTTGTTTCCATTTTCAAGATAACCCTCAGCTAAATGACAGTATAAGTGAGAATGGGTACTGATAGTATTTGTCAAATCATTTCAGATTCAGAGACAGATGATACTATCATCAAGATGGACGAGGCAGACTGCTCAGTTTATTTGCAAAATAAGCCTAATACAAATTCCACATCAGACATTGCAAGTATAAACAAGATTGTAGACAATAACTTGCTTCACATACAGTTGGACAAAAACCACGAGGCTGACTTCAACTATGTAAAAGATGTTCTCGAGTTCTCAGGCTTCATTGGATACGAGTACTTTGATGCATGGCATGCCGTGGACCAGCCACTGAACCCGTCATTGTTCAAGGATCTAGAGGCTCTCTTGTTTAGTGAAGATGAGAGTGTTGGCAGTTGTGATCGCCACCTCCTGTTTGATCTCATCAATGAAGTCTTACTTGATTTCTATGAGACGACACTCTCCTACTTCCCAAAGGCCTTGCGTCCGCTGCCAACTGGGCAGCGTCTTCTCGAGGAGGTATGGAGAAGAATCAGCCAGTACCTAAGTTGGAGGCCAGAAGTAGAGGATTCATTGGACTATTTTATGTCCCAAGATTTGTCTGCAGGAGGTTGGATGAACCTCCACCTGGAAACTGATTGCACAGCACTTGAATTGGAGGAACTGATTTTTGAGGACCTCATAAATGAAGTTATTTGCTCTCTGGGTTGCTGAGGCAATGTATTGTAAGCTACTTTCCTTCAGGTGTTCTTCTATTAGACTAGTCATGTACATCAATTTTGTATAATAGCAGTAGTAGATAATTTGTGCTAACTTCGCTTGAAAATGAATGTACAAATTATTTGCCATTTAAAATAAGCTTTGATGTATCTCCTCCAAAATGACAACTATGTAAATAGGTGTGTAGTTTCTTTTCACTTAATCATGGTGCTCAATGGAGTATGTATAATAATGCTCATGGTCATATTAAATTTTTTAGTAAGTTCATAGAATAATATGTTAAAAATAGACACTGAATCAACTATACACCAACCATAAAAACAAAGAAAATGACAAATACAACGTATTTTTAGAGAATCATGAACAAATGAATTAGAAAAAAAGAATTGTTATGGGCTTTCCGGCCCGTAACCCTATTGGGCACACTAGATTCATCTGATCTAAACAATGTGATTTGTTACTCTCGAAGCCGAAGATCGCAATCCGCGTGAAGCTACTAGAAATGAATCTGAGCCATTCATTGCATCAGAAATCAACGATGCACTTCCATTCTCCCGAAAAGAAACACTGCCAATTTTTTCAATGTTCCCGCTTCTCCAAATCTGAGCTATAAATATACCCTCGAAATCAAGCATCTCTTCACCATTCTCTAAATCATTTTCTAATACTTTTCGACAAATCCTCAGAGCATATTTTCTTCGCAGCCATGGCCAGGACGAAGCAAACCGCCAGGAAATCGACCGGAGGAAAGGCGCCGAGGAAGCAGCTGGCCACGAAAGCTGCCCGGAAGTCAGCTCCGGCGACCGGAGGAGTGAAGAAGCCGCACAGGTTCAGGCCCGGAACCGTGGCTCTCCGAGAGATCCGCAAGTACCAGAAGAGCACAGAGCTTCTGATACGCAAGCTCCCATTCCAGAGGCTTGTGCGAGAGATTGCTCAGGACTTCAAGACTGACCTCCGCTTCCAGAGCAGCGCTGTCTCTGCCCTCCAGGAGGCTGCTGAGGCTTATCTCGTCGGACTCTTTGAGGACACCAATCTTTGCGCCATTCATGCCAAGCGAGTTACTATCATGCCCAAGGATATTCAGCTTGCTCGGAGGATTCGTGGTGAGAGAGCTTAGATCTGCTTCTAGATCTTTCTGTGAATCGGATTTGTACTTTTGTTCTCACTATTAAATTCGCCCAAATTGTGATGTTTCTTGTTAAATCAATGAAATTTTCTTTATTATGCGATTCGTAGACCTACCTTTAAATATCAGTCACTTTAAATTTTCCATTCATTGTGTGTTTTGATTTTAGGTCTGTTAGTGTGGTAAACGACTGTTGAAACCCAGTGATGTAATAAGGGTTTGAATTTGATTCCCATAAATGGCTTGATCTAATTAGATGAATTACCCTCTGAATAAAGTTCATAATTAGAAGAAAAGAAGTGATGAACGCCCATTAATTACATCGAATCTTTCGTATTTTGTATTTATTTGACCTGCTCATTGATGAATCTGAATTGTAATTGTATCCTCCTGTCATGGTATCTATCACATCTACCATGCTATCAAACTATGATCATCTCTCTTAATTATTCTGTAAGCACATATGCATTGCAAATTCAGTTCTGATCCAATAACTTTTACTTGAAAATCTTATCTTGTTGTGCCACCACAAATTCATAACTGAAATTTGGTTCCATCTAAAGGATAAGATTACATTAAAAAAAATCGTATGCCTAAATTGTTTTGAATGCATGAACTAAGTTTCTTTGAAAACCTACATTACCAAAATTTTAGACCTTATTTCTCGTTGTCATTGCTTATGTCCTTTTGAAAATTTTGTTATTTGTTTTTCAAACAAACCAAAAACTTTATAGCTAGAAAACAAGTCTTGCGACCGATAATTGTTAAAGTAAATAATTAGTTTGACCATTTAATATTGAGTAAGTTAGAGTGTACCTAATTTATTGTATAATTTGAATTTATATTTGACTCCATCTTTATAATTTAGTTGTTGTAATGTAACATCTATATAAAGAAAGTAATACAACAAGTCTCAATGTGGATTTCAATCATTTTTCTCTTCATTACTTTATATTTTACATGGTATCAGAGCGCTAGCGATCAAAGCTTCCGTCATGACAACCAATATACTCCCATCCCCGTCATTCACAACGATGATCTCTGTGAAGCTTAATAGGGAGAATTACTTGGTGTGGAAGGCCCAATTCCTCCCATATTTGCGGAACCATCAAGTGATGGGCTTCGTGGATGGGTCGATCGTTGCTCCCACCAAAACGATCACCCAAATTGTAGACTCTCAAGAAGTCCAGGTGTCAAACCCCGAATACATCACCTGGTTGCAAAAGGATCAATCAATCCTAAGCACGCTCTTGTCATCTCTTTCCATCGATGTGCTTCCCCAAGTTATGTTATTGTCCACATCTGCAGAAGTATGGCAAGTTTTGGAACACATGTACTCATCATGCTCCAGAGCTCGAATCATGCAAGTGGTACGACAACTAGCAACAAAAAAGAAAGGAAATATGACGGCATCACAATACTTTAACACCGTAAAGGGATATGCTGATATCCTAGCCATGGTCGACAAGCCTATGAGCGACGATGAGATTGTCTCATATATACTTGCTGGTTTAGATTCTGAATATGATCCTTTGGTGACCTCTTTGACAACAAGGATCGAACCTGTCACTTTGAATGATGTGTTTGCTCACCTGCAGACTTATAATGTACGACTTGAACTTAATGATCCATCTTTTCAGGTTCAAGGTGCTTCGGCCAATACCGTTTTTCGCAGGAACAATGGTGGGCGTACCAAGAAAAAGAACGATGTACCTCAGGAAGAAAGTGCGGTTCCAAACCAGAACAAAGTCACGTATCAGAAAAATACTGGTGGCAACACTTTAATCCTAAAGGGGACTACGCTGGTAACAACTATGAAGGTAACCGAGGTGGCAGAAACAATGGCAATCGTCCAATATGTCAAATATGTGGCAAGGCTGGACAGATTGCAATTAAGTGTTACAATAGGTTCAATCACTCATATCAACCTAATGATCCCCGGATGGCCGCAGCAGCAAATCTCACACCGTCCTATACAGTAGATTCAAACTGGTACACAAACACTGGTGCAACAGATCATATCACGAGCGAGCTGGATCGTCTAACCGAAAAAGAGAAGTATCATGGTAATGATCAAGTACACGTGGCCAACGGTGCAGGTATGTTCATTAGTCATATTGGTCACTCCAAACTCATTACTCCCCGTCACACTCTTTCCCTTAAGAACATACCTCATGTTCCATCATCTTCCAAGAATCTATTATCTGTTCATTAATTCACTAGAGACAATAATGTTTTTCTTGAATTTTACCCAGAATATTTTTTTGTTAAGGATCGAACCACGAAAAAACTTATTATGCGCGAGGAATGTGAGCGTGGGTTATATCCTCTTGCACCAAATCACAAGCCATCGTTAAAGTCAGTCTTCACTGTTACACCAACATCAGACCACTGGCATCGTCGCTTGGGTTATCCTTCCACTCCAATTGTTCAGCAAGTCCTTCGAGATTTTAAATTTACACGTCTTGTAAACTCAAATAAACAATCGGTTTGTGATGCGTGTCAACAGGGTAAAAGTCATCAGCTACCTTATTATGCTTCTAATAAAATCTCATCATCTCCTTTAGAGCTTGTTTTCTCAGATGTATGGGGAGCAGCAACTAAATCTTCTGGAGGGTTTAAATATTATGTCAGTTTCATTGACGATTTCAGTAAATTCACATGGGTATATCTTATGAAAAATAAATCTGATGTTTTTGCAATTTCAAACTCTTGTTGAACAATTATTTAATAAACACATTCTCTATATTCAAACTGATTGGGGGAGGTGAATATCAAAAACTCAACTCCTTCTTTCAACATGTCGGGATCACTCATCATGTTTCATGTCCTCATGCGCATCAACAAAATGGGTCAGCTGAACGTAAACATAGGCATATTGTGGAGGTTGGTCTATCTCTTCTTGCTCAGCCATCTATGCCTCTTAAATTATGGGATGAGACTTTTCTTACTACATGTTATCTCATTAATCGTACACCTAGTAAAGTTATCAACTCATTTATTCCTCTTTCTCGACTATTTGGACTACAACCTGATTATACTTTTCTTAAATTTTTTGGTTGTGCCTGTTGGCCGAATCTTCGACCATTTAATAAGCACAAACTTGAGTTTCGTTCTAAACAATGTGTATTCTTGGGTTATAGTTATATGCACAAGGGGTACAAGTGTCTACATGTCTCTTCCGGGAGGGTGTACATTTTTAGGGATGTCGTGTTTGATGAGAATGTATTTCCATTTGCTCATAAAGAAGTATCTCCACATGTTTTAAGTTCATCTGAACCTTTTCTCATGTTACCTTTGCCACTCACACCTCCTATTGATTCTTCGTCGTCTAGAGTTAGGAGTGATCATATGAAAAATGAACATATTTATGCTGATGTGCATGTTACTAATCATGAACCTGTGCAGCTAAATGTCAGTGTTGCAGACCTCACTGATGTCACAACGCATCCCACTGCCTTAAGTGAAGTTGTTACTGAGGTCGGGCCATCTGTTGTAGATGTTCCAACTCATCCTATGCGAACCAGAGCCCGAGACAATATCAGACGTCCAAAAGTGTTAGGTCCCGGGGCATCCTAATTACGTTCATGGCAGCGGAAGCAACCTATAAACCGCCCCTAACCTGCGCAAGATCGACTACCAAGTTAGATCCTTAGGAAATCGAGTTTTCGGGTTTTACTAGAATCTGCCCGGCAGAAAACCGAGACTTTGAAGCTCTATATCTCGAGCTACAGATCTCCAATTGCTTCGGTTCTTTTTGGAGATTAAACCTCAGCCAATTCCCTACGTCTTTTGTGTTTTGCTCTAAACCCAGTTCGGACGAGAAGACCTCCGTCTGGAGCAAAACATTTTTCCCGTCTCGCTGGACAGACTCTGCGGACCAGTCTGTTTCTCGGCCTTGTATCTCCTAAACCAGCGCTCTTTTTGAAAATCAGTATTTCACAAAAGTTGTAGCCCTTGGACTTATCTTTCCAACACCGCAAGTTTCAGCTTAATCGGAGCTCGGACGAAGCAGCTATGGCTCACGCATTGTCGGTCATCGGAACTGGACAATCTGGACAGTTTCTCCATTTTGCATTTAGTCTTCGTTGAATCGATAAAGAAGAACGTTCGGATCTTCTTCTCTAAAGCAAGTCCACACCAAGGGGATGATCTTGATGATCCCTCACTTAATTGCCTACTAGAACAATTAAATGAAGAACAAGAGAGCAAAGAGAGGAGAGAGTGTTGTGAGAGTTGTGTGTTTCTTGAATTAATGAATGAATGCTAGATATTTCAATTCATCATCCAACAAGCATGGGTCAAAAGTGATTGGTATGGGCTTAAAGGTGCTTTAACCCATACCCCTTAAATCACTCACCTCTTAATCCACAATCACCAACTAAGCATGGTGTTGTGTGGCCCCCACACATGGACCCACCATGTGGGCCGGCCATGAGGTCTTGTTGGGCCCTTAATGGGCCGGCCATGAGGCTTCATGGGCCGAGCCCAATGGGCCCTCCCGTGTTGTCTCATGCCGTGTCCAAAAATCGCCCGACCCTTTTGTCGTCACTTATCAAACAAAGTCCGACGCGATATCGACGAAAAAATCAATTTTTCTCGATTCGCTAATTATTCTCTCAAACCAAACCTATGGCACAAAACCTCCAGTTTTGTCCATATATTACTCCTCAAGAAACATCAATGTTTCCTTGTCTCAAGTTATCCGCCTTGTATGTGTGTGACCCTCTAGGCTCATGCCACCGTTGGCAGATCGGCGCAAAAGATCGCTCTTGCCCGATCCATCATAAGTGGTCTCTAGTAAAACATTATGATTACCCAAGGTGCATGATGATCGGTGATTCGACTTAACCTTTGTGCGTACAAGTCACCATCCTGTTATCTCTAGATATCCCGATTGATCACAAGGCATAGAGTCGTCTCCCTTGTTCAATCAATCATTGTTACTTGATATGCGAGATGGCTGAGAACTGATAACCCGTATCATTGGCATGGCCATGCTCTTTCTCTCAGTCAGTCTCCATCAAGAGGCCTTCTAACGGATATCTTTCCCATACCGTAGTATGAGGGATAAATCCCTTAGCCGTCTTTCGTGTCACTCATGCAACCCGTTCCGCCACCCAATCATGCCCTTTATAGCAATCCTTTTACAGAAAGCGTTTGGCGCAAGTTAAAGCCGTACGTTCATTGCATAGTGATCACAAAGACTCCTTGGTCTAAGGATGCCGTGACAAGCTATCGCATTTGAATATGTTTATGGCTTAATCTATGAAAACACTATTCAAAGCGGGTCGTCCGATATCAATCACCTCATGATATCTATGATATGGTTCCAGGATCCCTCATCCCTATGACAAGTAGAACTACGTCATTAAGAACCATCCTCATACTGGTCGCTTCTTAGGAAGCATGTTTTGACCAGGGACTCGTTAAGTGTGATCCGTACAGATTTATGGTTCTACTACTTTAGTGGTCATAAATCAGATCATGCTTAACATATTACTTCAACACATAAGTAATACAAAGCCGTTTTATATATATGTTACAAACGATGATAATGTACATAGACGTTTACAGGCTAATAGCAATTGGACTAGGGCACAAATGCTATCAAAAAGAAGTCACAGACGACACAGTTCTATATCCACGTGACCGACGTCGCGCTCTCACTGCCGCCGTTGAACCCGTCTCTTTCACTAATGTCATGCAAGATGATAAATGGAGAAAAGCTTTGGATGAGGAATACAATGCCTTATTGCGCAACAATACATGGAAACTTGTTCCCTCGCACTCCCAACAAAACATCATTGACTGTCGTTGGGTGTTCAAAGTAAAACGGAAGGCTGATGGCTCGATTGATCGGTACAAAGCCCGTCTTGTAGCTAAAGGTTTTAAACATCAGTATGACATCAATTACGAAGACACATTCAGTCCAGTGGTGAAACCAACAACGATTAGACTTGTGTTGTCCATTGCTGTTTCTCGTGGTTGGTGTGTGACACAACTTGATGTGCAAAATTCCTTTTTGCATGGTTTCCTAGAAGAGGAGGTGTATATGAGGCAGCCATCGGGATATGAAAAAAAGGATCGCCCGCGACATGTTTGCAAGTTGGTGAAGGCACTTTATGGCCTAAAACAAGCGCCCCGAGCTTGGTACTCCCGACTGAGTTGCAAGTTACAAGAGTTAGGTTTTGTGTCATCTCAAGCTGACACCTCGTTGTTTATTTATAATTACCAGGGAAACATGGCTTATTTTTTAGTATATGTGGATGACATCATCTTTACTAGCTCATCCACATCGTTCTCCAAGCATGTTGTTCAACAGCTTCAAGTAGCTTTTGCCATTAAAGATCTTGGTAAGTTGCATTTTTTTCTTGGCATAGAAGTTGCCCATACATCTTTAGGTCTTACACTATCTCAAAAAATATATATTCTTGATCTTCTCAAAAGGGCAAACATGAAGGGGTGCAAACTTGTGACCACACCTATGTGTTCTTCTGAAAAGCTTTCTCGGTCTGCGGGGGAGATTTTGAGTACAAATGAGGCAACTCATTATCGTAGTATTGTTGGTGCATTACAATATTTAACTCTTACTCTTCCTGATATTGATTTTCCAGTCAACAAGGTGTGTCAGTTTTTGAGTGCACCTACAACCCAACATTGGTCTGCAGTGAAACGTATTCTTCGATATCTCTAGCACACAATGTCGATATGCATGGTAATTCGCAAGTCTCCATCTGTGTTGCTTAGTGCCTTCTCAGACGCTGATTGGGCAGGTTGTCCAGATGATCGTCGGTCAACTAGTGGTTATACAGTATTTTTCGGGCCAAATATAATTTTATGGAATTCGCGTAAGCTAGCCACACCCAGATCAAGCACATAGTCTGAGTACAAGGCGTTGGCAAATGCTACTGCAGAAGTGATATGGTTACAATATTTTCTTGGAGAACTTGGCATTTTTCAGGACCGTCCCCCATGTATGTGGTGTGACAACTTGGGTGCAACATATCTCACTACAAACCCTATATTTCATGCTCGTACGAAACATATAGAAATTGACTTTCATTTTGTTCGTGAGCGGGTGGCTCTCAAGGCACTAGAAATAAAGTTGATTTCTTCTCAAGATCAAATTGCAGATGGCTTTACAAAACCTTTTCCAGCGCGACAATTCTCGGTAATTCGACACAATCACAATCTTCAAGGTTGTGATTGAGGAAGGGTGTTAAAGTAAATATTTAGTTTGACCATTTAATATTAAGTAAGTTAGACTCTACCTAATTTGTTGTATAATTTGAATTCATATTTGACTTCATCTTTATAGTTTAGTTGTTGTACATGTAACACCTATATAAAGAAAGTAATACAACAAGTATCAATGTGAATTTCAATCATTTCTCTCTTCATTACTTTATATTTTACAGAACAACAAGAGCAATCGGTGAGATAGTTCCCACACCCGACACTCAATAGATTATTACGAACTAACCTGACAAGCATATATGATGCCTCGCTACAACATTTTCAAGATAAACAACCTGAAATCGAGAGATCTAATCTTGATAAAGAAATCCAAAAAATGACGATAAAACTACCCAGTCGAACCCTATGGTTAACTTTTCACGCACCAAAATGCTTTTGTAAGCCCCACGACTTCCATCTCATCTGGCTGAAGAAACTCCGTGAAACTCTTCCAGCAAGCACCTATCAAGACACCCCTCAGTTAGCTGAAGAAACCCGTAAACCTCTTACAACAATCATCTATCAAGACACCCGTAATGACCATGTGACACCACTTGAACCCCCACAATCCTCTCACTAGATCAAGAGCCTCGTGCAAGACTACTTTAATTCTATTCCTCCAAATGACACAAAAGGACATCACAAAATCATATCAGAGCTCGAGGAAACCGAGACCCCCTAGTTCGATGTGCTTACATAAATCTGCCTAACGACACCAAAGAACACCTAATTCCTCCCAGTAACGAGTCATCATCCACCCTCGAGAACAACATACACATTTACCGACTTGTCTCTTTCGTTTGTGTCACCCCCAACCATCCCCCCAACCTGTAGTGCATGGACTACTAGACATCAGAGCAATTTATGAAAAGTTCCTAAATCCTTATATGTACACAAAAATGATCTTGAAGGTTGAAAAAGTTATTTTACTTCAATTACTTTCGATTTCAAACTAAAGTATCAACAAAAAAAACATGAGGAAGAATAAATAATAAACGAAGAAGAATGAAAAAAAATAATTAA
The DNA here is from genome assembly GCA_963920655.1 of Geranium rotundifolium. Classification (NCBI taxonomy): domain Eukaryota; kingdom Viridiplantae; phylum Streptophyta; class Magnoliopsida; order Geraniales; family Geraniaceae; genus Geranium; species Geranium rotundifolium. The sequence continues at coordinate 26,525,411 of OY987317.1, read as the reverse complement.
CGGTAAGGATTTTAAGTCATTTTGAAAAAAGTAAGTGTTCGAAACTGGGTTAGTTCATATCATAATATATAACATGATTAAAATGAGTATAAAGGAAAATAATGACAACCGATAAAATTTACAATTTGCAATCCTACTGTTTGGAGAGTCTAATATGATATACGAACGTCAGAAAAATTACGATTTTTGCTGCATTGGATTCGTCATTGCGTCATCTACAATTTTGAAGTTTTGGTCGAGATTTGATTCTAATTGGAAGGTCTTTGTTCGAATGGGAATAAATTTGTTTTGTTGGATATTTTTTCAATCTTTGTTCAGACGCTTTAGATTCATCAACTAATCTCTTTAAGAATATATACATCTCGTCGTAAGGGTTGACACTTTAGACTTGGAACCAGTTCCGAACGGGGAATGAAATAGGATTCAGAACTAAAAGACTAAATTTGTGTTTAATGGTTCAACTTAAATTACGAATTTGAGAGAGTCGTTCAATTTCAATTTGATTTTGACTCAAAACTTAAAACTGCCTATTAATTAATGAGAACCTAACCGGTTTGTATAGCCACGTGTCTGCCTCATGTCCACCAACATATCTTATTTATCTTTTATTGTTATTTTGTTTGTTAACTTTATATTTCCATTCAGTTGTAATAATTAAATTTTAACATTCAGTTTTCAATAAAAAATTTAGCTCAAATTCATAAACGAATATAATTCTAAAATTAAAAACTAAATTCAGTTTTAAGTTTTGATCAGGAAGGACAGAAAATGAGCCGATAAGGATTAGACCTAGAACGAAACCATTTTTGATATAGACATAGTTTCGAGTTTAGTTTTCATATATTGAGAAGTGAGAGGTCCAGTCCAATTCAATTTTGGCCCGTGCAGTTGTATAACCGTAATCTCCTAAGTAGGGATGTTACCCTATTCCCAGTCCCGAATTCGATGCCCCGCACTGGTGGAGGCAAGGAGGGAAATACCTATATTCATGTGGAATCCCTACCTCAACTTGATATATTAAAACATAAATAATTTTAATTAAAATCATATTTTTGAATTAAAAAGTGCGAACACAGTATGGAATATGAATCGATTACAAAGTTAAATAAGATTACAAATTGGTACAAAGAAAAAGACACTGAAATGAAATGACGTATATTATTTTACTGCTTGCTGGGGCAATCGAATAAATGAGTGTAACAATTCCACAAACTTAACAAATTTCAATTTATATCTTCTAATTAATTATTATTATGTTCCTCATTGTATTGGTAATTGACTAGCTCGACGTGAATAATTGGAAACAGGTTCCCCAATATGTTATTTATTACTGCAAACCATGACCAATAGCTCTACCCTAAATATTTAACTACAAAAGTTTTTTAAAAATTGACAATTTAATTGATAAAATCATGCTGCAGAGTCACATTTTGCAGCAAAAAGAAACTTCATTATAGTGGGATTAAGCAGAAACCAAAGGCCCGATTGGTGTACATTGTAGTACTATGATTCTAATTATATTTAGTAACGAAATTGTTTATTAATGTTTTTACCAACGTTAATATGTGGGTTTAAAAATTGTTTACTAAATATGAACCACAATAAATTCATGACTTGAGAGGTTTGTTGTTTTGTAGATTTCGGATGCTGTACTGGTGATATAAGAATCAACCAGTTATTTGTGTAATAAAGGTGTACTGGAGGCGAATTATACGGTTAGTGTAATTTGATTGCGAATACTGCAAAATAATTTGTAATAATATATAGATAAACGCCAATACAGACCAGTTAATCAGAATGGTTTGTTTCAAGAGTTTTAGTTACAGATTCTAACTAAAATTGAAGATTCAATGGCAAGAGAACTCAGCCCCTTAGATGTTCATAAGATTGCGATCATTCCCGCAAATCATTACAGGTCTGTATAAGACTCATCATCGTTCTCTCTAAACAATAAATCATAAATTAAAAACATATAGTCGCTCTATTTACATCTCAAACTAGGTAGAAACCAATTCTGAGACAAGAATAAAACAGAACAACACAATCGATTTTGCTTCAAGGGAACGAGTCTAATGGGAATTGAAACATCCACAAAGACCAGATTATGAAGCCTATTTTGCTAGATGCTGCAAATAAGATAGAGAAACAAAACCAGGAAGATGCTACGAATTTGAGAGAAAAAAAACGCAGATTCAGTTCCTTTGGAGGATACAATTATAGGGTTCACAGAAGAAGAGTGTATTTAAAGAGGGGAGCGATTGTTTAAATGACAAAATTGTCCTTGTCGTCTACGTCTACGGGTTGGGCTTCAGATAACAGAAAAAATTGATGAGGGTACACGGCGGCCCAATTTATCGGGCTTCTTCATAAGCCCATTACTAACAGTGTTAAATTAGAAGCCTCCTTGGTCGTGTCACTCCCGAACTCGGTCTCTGCGAATTTCATTGAGAAATGCAAGCACTGTCCCTTGTGTGGCGACGCAGGCTCTTTGAGGCAAATCATCGACCACTCGCCTTGTTCACTCAATTCCGTTCCATTTTCAATCCTCTCTGCAACCAAGATTCTTCCTTGGAGGAACTGAATTGCTTATCGTACAGAATCGAGAAGCTCCGGCGCGGAGAGGCGGTGGGGAGTGCCTTCCGGAGCTGGATGGGCGATGGCTACCCTGTTCACCATGGCGACATTTTTCACACCGTTAATCGGATGAGGAAGCTCAATAACCATAAACGAGCCCTTGAGGTCACTCTCTCCCTCTCTCAATTACTTTCACCTCTTTCTTTCATTAACTCTACTGTCAAGTTTTGGTCTCATGTGCATAGATTTATGGATTGGAGAATAGAGCTAGGTAAGAGTTTATGACTGATAATTGTTTTGAGTTCCCAAATGGTTGAAAATTGTTAGGTTAGGTTAGCTTCATGCCAGCTAAGATACAATTGGTTTTAGTTACAACATGAAGTTTCAGTTTCTTCTTGACTTCTTGAAAATATAGAATCTCTTGCAATTGGCACAATGTGATTGTTGCTCACCCTATCAGATTGAATTAGGTATTATCAAGACGTGAAAGTTGGGTATATATATATATCTGAACTTTTGTCTTGGTCAAATTTGTTAGGTTATGGAATGGGTGATTAGAGAAAGGCCTTATAGGCTGAGGGAACTCGACTATTCCTATCTATTAGAGTTTACTACTAAGTTTTATGGGATATCGCAAGGTGAAAAGCTTTTCTCCCGCGTCCCGTCCGAGTTCCAGAACGAGTTGCTCTACAACAATCTTGTGATGGCATGCTTGGATAAGGGTGTAATTAGGCTTTCACTTGAATACATGAAGATGATGCGGGAATTGGGCCATTCCATCTCTCACTTGGTTTTCAACCGCCTTATAATCCTTCACTCATCTCCTGGCCGTAAGAAACTCATCCCGAAAATCCGCGCTCAGATGAGGGCCGATAAGGTGTCTCCACACGTCTCCACCTACAACATTCTTATGAAGATTGAAGCTAATGAACACTCTATTGAGGGGCTGGGGAAAGTTTATGGTGAAATGAAGAGGGCTAATGTTGAGCCGAACGAGATATCTTACTGCATATTAGCTACTGCACATGTGGTGGCTAGATTGTACACTGTGGCTGAAGCCTATGTTGAAGCTGTGGAGAAGTCTCTTTCCGGTACTAACTGGTCTACTCTCGATGTCTTGATTATGCTTTATGGGCATTTAGGAAAAGGGAATGACGTTGAGAGAATCTGGGGTATGGTTCGGGAACTCCCTAGCATTAGGAATCAAAATTACATGGTGGCTATTGAAGCATATGGAAGAGTGGACCAACTTGGTCGGGCTGAAGAGCTCTGGTTGGAAATGAAGTCTGTGAAAGGGTTGAAATCAACTGAGCAGTTCAACTCTATGATATCAGTATACTGCAAACATGGATTGATTAAAAAAGCAGCAACACTTTTCAGGGAAATGGAAACAAGTGGGTGTAAACCAAATTCCATAACCTACCGGCATCTTGCTTTGGGTTGCATCAAGGCAGGGTTGACGGAGGAAGCCCTGAAGACTATGGAGCAGGGAGCAGAGTTGACGACAAGTGCAATGGTCAGACGATCACACCCTTGGTTGGAGACTACTCTGTCAATAATCGATGGCTTTGCAGAGAAGGGTGATGTTGAGAATGCTGCCAAGTTGTTCAGAGAACTCAAAGACGCTAAATATACCAGGTATACTTTTGTGCACAATACTCTAATTAAGGCTTATGTGAAAGCCAAAATTCATAATCCATATCTTCTGAGAAGGATGATTCTAAGAGGAGCCAGGCCAGATGCTGAGACCTATAGCCTGCTAAAACTTGCTGAGCAACTCTGTCCATAACTTTATTATTTTCAGTGATGAGTTGTACTTAATCATCAAATTGAAAATCTTCTTTAAACAAAGATTTCTGTATCAATGTAGCAAGTGATAGAAGCTAAATTAGAAGAGTTATGAAGACTTTTTTGTGTCATGACCTCAAAACATTACAGTAATTCTTTTACCTGTCATCGTCTGATATAACGAATAGAAAAATCACTGCTTGAGATCATGTGCTACCAAGACTGATATGATAATCATGCATAATGATACATAGTTTTCCTTGAAATAATAAGTGCTGGAAAACATACAAGTTTTTGTCTACTTGAGGCTGAGCCATAACTTGGGATGTAAACAAGTCGAATTGAGTCTAATTTATTAAGACTTCGCCTGGGCGAGTTTATATAGTTAGGTTTGAACTTGGCTCGAAAAAATTATCGAGCTCCAATTCCACTCGACTTGATCCAATTTGTTTGATTTTTGCTATATATTTGTTTAACCTACACTTGAGTTATGTTAAATAATCTTTTATATCTAATTTAATACTAAATAAGTCAACTTGCAGGCCATTAAAAGATGATAGATTGAGCTCAAGCTTGATTATAATGGGCACAAATAGATTGAGCTAAAGCAATTCGTGAAAGCTTTGACTTATTTACCACACCCTTAGCCATAATCATTGTTTAATTTAGCATCATTAACCTGTAACTACACGTATGCAAAATATACTATTAAATGCCAACATTTATGGATAGTATTGGATGCTAGCCACTGACTACACATGCAAAATAAGTGCCAACATTTATGGATATACAAAATATACTCTTAAATGCCAACATATATGGATAGTATCCGATACATCCCAAAATAGCATTGCAAAGAAATTTGACAGAATGTAGGATGATCATGTAACACAAAGCAATATCCAAATTCGTTGCAAGTTCACAGCTTCTACAACCTCAATAAACCATAGGAATACAATACATAAATAAAACCAGCATTCTTTAACCCTTTCAAACGAGATGATTGAGGAACACTGCTGCTGTTGCAATGGCAGCTCCTGTGATGGCATTGATCACAATCTTGTCTTTGTTTTTATCGTTGCTTGCTGCAGACATCAATGCCCCTGTCAATGCACCCCCGAGCATGGCATTCTTCTGCAATGTGCCAAGGTAAAGAAACAAGTGAGATATATGTCCTAATTATAAGTGATTGATGTTTGAGCCTAAACAATAGGGACAAATAACTTCAGTATTAAGAGAACGTGGAAAGTAAAGCATCTCTAAGCAAAGATAGGATGTTATGTGCAAGTCTAAGCAACTGAAGCCATATCTCATATCTAATGACAAGTACCCGCACAAACGGGTCTAATTGCAAGCATCCCATCAACAATTTATGGTGAAGTTGCTCATGCATGCTCAGAAGAGTGTTTCAACCAAAAATGGTACATGACGTGTTGAAAACATACCCAGTCCCTGGTTCCACGAACCCTCTCCACTCCATACTCCATCCCGACATACACTGCACCTACAGTTCCTGTTACAACAATGCAAGAAACTCTTAATTTGAGGAAAATGCATAAGAGACTCTTACCAAAGGGATTTGTGAATATATATACGTACCCCAGTATGCACCTTCTTTACACATCTTCTTCAACTGCAGGAATGATACTCATTATCAATAGACTAGCAGTATAACACACTCAATGTTTACTTCAATACAGACACTATAATTTTAATTTCATTGCTCTGACTAGCAGTATAACAGATCAGGTCTATTCAATAAATCTTCCTAACAGGTGAGAAAACCCTTTGTGTTGAAAATGTATCAGTTTACGTTTGGATAATCACATCTCAACATGGTATCATTAGGTGACCAATTAATTAACTTGTTGAGAAAGAAGTTTGTGGCATTATATGGCATTACTAATATACAAGTGAAGAATGAAATAGAAACAAGAGCAGTACTCACAGAATGTTCTAGACTGTGCTTGGAAACACTGCCTGCACAAGCACAAGCACAAAATATCCTTCAATGGCGCAATAAAACATACAGATGGTGTACAAATGTATATCTGAACCCTGAAAATGGATTTTCTCGGGAACCAATCAGAGGAACTTTACCTTTCCTGGCCATGTCAAAGGCTTCCTCTGCAGCGGCTCTCACTACAGCAACCTGAGAACATATAGAGTGAAAACGGCAATGAGTCAACAGTAGACAGATTAAGGCGAGAAACTTAAATTGAAACAAGGAAATTACAGTTCCGATCTTCATGAAACCATCGAGTGTGTGATTGAGGAAATGATTGCCAGTGTCGATGTGGAAATCGACCGTCGGAGACGAAAGAGAACCTGAGAACTTGCTGCTCGGCATCTTCTTCTTCTTCTTCTTCTCTGGTAAATGGTAATGGTAATGGCTCTAATAATGAGAGAGTTGAGTTGGATTTTATAGAAGAAGACGAAGCATTGATTTCGATATCACTCACTCACTCACTCACATGGATATCGGACCTTTTTTTGCATCATCCAATAGCGTTTGCTGGGGCACTGGATCTCGCCACGTGTTATCTCCTCTTTTTTGCCATAAATATCTTCACATTCCCAGAAAATTGTCAACATCTCCTTTGGTCCCACACGTGTACGGTGATCGATATTTATAAAACTTTTTCTTGGAAAAGTAGTGCCAAATTAACGGTGGAAAATGTTTGAACATTAAATCAACAGTGTAAGATGGCGGAGCTAGTTTTGGAAACACACTCACAAGGCTTCTACTGTGTATTGCATTTTGGGATTTTCTGACCAAAATAAAAAAGAAAATTCAAAAATAGACTGCCGACATGTAAGATTTTAAAAAAAATAGTATATTGTATATTTTCTTGGTTGTAACTGGGGTGATTATGATTTCATTCAAGTTCGGCTAATTTTATCGTGTTCTCACTTAAATAAGATTAGTTTATAAATTTATTTAAGAGTTAGTTAAAGTCACTTTTTCTTCGCGTTACTAAATGATGTTAATTTAAAACCACAAAGATGAATTATAACCTTAACATAAATTAGAAAAATGGTTAATTTCATGTTATAATGGTTAATTATACACGAAAGTTGTGTTATGCCAATGTTAAATTTTGAAGTGAAATGATCAAATTACGTTACACACTAAAAGCAACTTTCGACCTTCTTTTCTGAAGACTTAAGCCTGGTGGGTTATCTGCAAAACAAAATGGCCGGCACCGACAAGAAAATACAACCAATTTGTCAGTCAAGATCACCTTACCGATTGCAGATCTAACCTCATTGTTTGCTTGTGACGATTTGGGTGAGGAAGATTGACCGACATGAATTTATGTTCTCTGTCGTGGATCAGCGGTTCTCTGTGATTTTTTCAGATAATTTGAACGAAATGAACCAATCAAACATGAGCTCATCCGAACCATCAACGATTTGAACCAACAAGACTTGGTTGTTGATTACTTGTGCTCTTGATTAATTATAACACAATCACATCCATTCTAATCAATTGAGACTTAAATGTTCATAATAGAGAATGATTTTTAATGATAAAATCCTAAACTTGTTGGACCCTAATAGTACTAACTTCATTCAAAACTTCTTTTACCCAAATAAACTTGAAATTTTGAGGCTCGTTTATGTAAGTTGATTCTAAACTTAAATCAATATACTAAACATAAAAGAATCAGGTTAAACATATATTAAGGATCTTGAGAACACATGCACTTCACTATAAACATAAAAGAAAATACTTACTTGAATCCTTGATTACTTGGATGTGTAGAGAATGATTTCTCTCTTCTGACCTCTACCTTTATGCTTGATCTATATCTCTGTAAATGGAATTGAATATAGTGATATTGTATGGAAGGAGGAGAGAGAACCTTTCCCTGAAAAGGAGTTCTTGAATTTATACATTCCATATGACTTCTTCAAGTAACTTTTCATTACCTCATACCTTTTCACTAACCAATAAGAAATTAACATCATAAAATATTATTATATTAAGTGTACAAGGAGCCAAATACATGAATTAATCCAACATTCTCCCACTTGGCTTATTATACTTAATTTAATAATAAAAACGTAATATGTACAATATAAGTCAACTCTGTCATTATATTGGTCAAACATAAATCATTACTAAGTAGGCAATTAATAAGGATCATGGCGGTTATACGCAACTAATTAACGTACTCCCTTCCATGTATCACAAGATTAAGTACGAACTTAAAATGATCTATAATGATAGATTTCATGATGGTCCAACGGTAAAGTCTTTGTTATAGACAAATTCTATTTATACTTACACGAAACATTAATGTATATAAATCATAAAACTAAATAGGATACTTTATATCGGAAAAGAAAATATGTTGAGCTCGAAATATTAAATGTACCATATATACAATACTTAAAATAATATTAATGGTTTTCAATAATACCCATTCTTTCGACATGTTCGTTAAATGTCTTTGGTGGCAATCCTTTAGTTAACGGATCCGCAATTATCAATTTGGTGCTTATATGTTCAATTGATACCCTTCGATTCCGAACATCTTCTTTAACGGCAAGATATTTCAGATCGATATGCTAAGCACCACTTGTATACTTGTCGTTTTTAGAAAAGAAGACTGCTGCAGAGTTATCACAATAAATTTTCAGCGGCCTGGCAATAGTGTCGACAATCCCAAGTCCCGAAATGAAATTCCACGGCCATAATCCATTATTTGTGGCCATAAAACATGCCACGAATTCAGCTTCCATAGTGGATGTAACGATGATAGTCTGTTTCGCACTTTTCCAAGAATGGTTCCTTGAGCCAGAAGAAACAAATAGCCAAATGTGGACTTTGTAGTGTTCACACGTCCAACAAAATCTGAATCCGTGTATCCAATCACCTCGAGGTGATCAGACCTCTTATAAGTAAGCATGTTATTATTTGTTCCTTGTAAGTAACGTAGCACTTTCTTTGCAGCTTTCCAATGATCCATCCCAGGATTACTTTGATATCTACCAAGCATCCCAACAACAAAACGGATGTCTGGTCGAGTACAAGTCAGTGTATACATCAAACTCCCGACAACTGATGCATAAGGAATATTTTCCATTGCATTTCGCTCCAATTCATTCTTGGGGTATTGCATAATGCTGAACTTATCTCCCTTATGAATTGGAGCAATAAATACTGAACACTTTTCCATTTTATATCGCTCTAAAACTTTGTTAATATAAGTTTTTTGAGACAGTCCCAACAATCCTTGTGACCTATCACGAAATATTTCAATTCCAATCACAAAGGATGCCTTGCCCATATCTTTCATTTCAAAGTTCTTAGAGAGAGATTTCTTGGTCTCGTGTAACAAGCCCAGATCGTTAGCAGCAGGCAAAATATCATCGACATACAGAATCAAAAATATAAACGGCAGTTCTTAATGCATGAGTCCACAATGATAAACGGCAGTTCTTAATAAATAAACGGCAGTTCTTAATGCATGAGTCCACAATGATAAAGGTAAAGAAGAGTAACTCATCATACTCCTAACCATTTCTATCAAGGTACGATTACGCCTTTTTGCTACATCATTTTGTTGTGGTGTACCTGGCATTGTGTACTGAGCACATATGCCACTTTTTTCAAGAAATTTAGCAAATGGACCTGGACATTGTCCACTTTCGTTGTATTTCCCATAATATTCACCACCTCTATCAGATCTCACAATTTTCACTTTTGTATCTAATTGTCTCTCAACTTCATTTATAAATACCTCTAGGGCATTTACTGATTGAGATTTTTCATTCAACAAGTAGATATAACCGTAACGTGAGAAATCGTCGATAAATGTGATAAAATAATCTTCTTTTCCGAAGGTGGAAATGTTAAAAGGTCCACATATGTCGATGTGCACAATTTCAAGGAGTCAAGTGCTTCTTGTGGCAGCATTCTTATTTGTATGGCTTGTTTGTTTTCCTTTAATACAATCCACACAAATACCGAGATCGGTAAAATTCAAGTTTGGAAGAATTTCATTCTTCACAAGTAGTTTCATTCTTTCCTTGGATATATGCCCTAATCGTTTATGCCACAAGTAAACTGAACTTTCATCCACTAAACTTCGTTTAGTTCCAATCTATGATGCAGAGTGGAAAAAGTTTCGGAAAAAAGGCTATCAAGCTTTATTTTGTACAAACCATCAGAAATAAAATCGTTACCAATAAAATTATTTTGTTTATACAAACTAAAACAACCATTCCCGAATTTAAAAGAAAATCCGGAAGTATCAAGTTTAGAAATAGATATTAAGTTTCTAGAAAACGAAGGTACATATAGAGTATTAAGTAAATCCAAATGATGTCCAATATCTAAAATCAAACGATAAGTTCCAACAGCTTCAACGGGAACTCTAACTCTATTCTCCATGAGAATGAATTTCTCACTTGAACTTATGGTTTGGGTCGTAATGAATCCCTGCATAGTATTCGAAACATGAGTGGTAGCACCGGAATCAATCCACCAAGTATTGTAAGGAACTTCAGTTAAATTAGATTCGAAACATACAGAGACATGATGTATACCTTTCTTTTCGAATCATGCCTTACGTTTCAGACAATCTTTTTGAAAGTGTTCAAGTTTCTTGCAGAAATGACACTTATCATTCTTGTGTTCCTTCTTGTGAATTTTGGAAGATGACGTATTAACATTCAATGGTCCTTTCTTTTCCTTCCAGTTCTTCCTTTCAGATTTCTTTCCAGCCCTCGAGTGACCCATGAGATTAATTGAGTGAACTCCTTACTTATTAAGTCTTGCTTCCTCTTGAATGAGCATAGTTTTCAATTCCGTCAAATTCCACTTATCCTTAATAGTGTTATAATTTATTTGGAATTGACCATACTCAGGAGGCAAAGAATTCAGTATAAACTGAACAAGAAAATTTTCACCCACTTCCATTTCATGGATTTTAACTTTGCTGCTAAGTTTGACATTTCAGTAATGTGTTCATGCATGATACGAGAACCATCAAATTTCATGGTGGTTAGCATACCCATAAGTGCACCAGATAGAGATTTATCAGCACATTCAGAATGTGAACTTTTTTCAACGGATTTCAAAAAATCCTTAGCAATTTTGTTTTCGGGAATTGTGGATTTGATGTTATTTTCAATGGTCATTTGCATAAACATAAGGCTGAGTCTATTAGATCTTTCCCACGCTTCAGAGACATATTCTTTGTCTGTGCTACTATTCTCATTTGTAGCAGCAGGCTTATCCGATACAAGTGCTAAATCAAGATTCAGTGCACCGAGGTGAAACTGAAGTTGTTCACTCCATTCATCATAATTTAGACCATTAAACTTAACTATAGACGCATCATGCGAATTCATTGACACAGACATGGATGCTGCAAAATGCATGAAAATACTTAATATTAATGTTACTCATATATATATGAACAGATTCAAAGAACTTACATATATACAATAAAATGCACTAGAGTATCGCCTTTAGGTGATTCAATAATGCATAACATTAAACATAATTTGATGCTTCAATTTATTCACGTAATTGGTAATTAAAATATTACGGCTAGACACATGTCGCTATCTTTGGATATGCTACATGAGCTAATCGTATATAAAATAATTAACCTACAATAGTGTTTATAATTATGAAACGAGTAGTTAACATTTGGGTCGACTCTTAAATATTTCATAATTATCAAACTTCAATATACTCAATCATACAATAAAAAACACTATGTCATCTTTAATTATAGCATCATAATGATCATGAGTATTTGAACTATATTTAACTTAATATTTATAAACCTTCATATTTGGTCACTTTGGCAACCAAATTAACCGTAATTAAATATTAAATCAAATATAAATACACTATAAATGAAAGAATGCATCATAATAATTATATAATTAAATAATATAATCATGTTATAATTCATGCATGCTAATTTTGCAAATTAATAAGCATGACAAGTTTATCATTATGTATTTAATTAATTTAATATAAATATGTCATCAATCAAGTTAAACACGCACATGTTATCATGTAAATTTAAAACATACAGAGACATTATCATGTATATTAAATATGCATATATAAAGCTAAACCAGAAACTTAACATGACAAAATTATATATGATACACGTGTACAGAAATTATATATGTGTATGTATTATTCATTTGTTTTAAAACAAGAAAAGTAATTGGATATATAAAAAATAATAATACATCCACTATGACATATATTTTGTCAAAAAAACATAAAACACAAAATTAAGCATATAAACTTTAATCATGATTGTTGAGATCATGTTAACCATAATTATCATTTCTCATTCAAACCCATAATAGTTGAATGAAGAAATGAATAATTTGAAAAAGAAAAAAGACATGTAAATGAAAGTTTTAAAAAATAAAAGCAACCATCAAGAAACACAATTCTTGTGTTTAGCCAATTCAAATAAAAAATTATATTTTCGAGAATGAAACTCTCAAAAGAAAAAATTAAAACTTTTGTCAGATTAAAATTATTGTTTTAAAATTTAAATAATTATAACCATAAAGGTTTCTTGAATTCAAAATTCATATTCGCAAAACTAAAACTTTTGATTGATTTGCACGGAAGAAAATACACAAAAATGGAAATGCACATATTCTTCAACCAACCGCTCTGATACCAAATATAAGTTGATTCTAAACTTAACGCAATATATTAAACATAAAAGAATCATGCTAAACATATATTAAGGATTTTGAGAACACATGCACTTCACTATAAAATATAAAAGAAAATACTTACTTGAATCCATGATTACTTGGATGTGCAGAGAATGATTTCTCTCTCGACCTCTACCTTTATGCTTGATCTATATCTCTGTAAATGGAATTGAATATAGTGATATTGTATGGAAGGAGGAGAGATGACCTTTCTCTGAAAATGAGTCCTTGAATTTATACATTCCATTAATGTATAATATGACTTTTCAAGTAACATTTCATTACCTTGTACCTTTTCACTAACCAATAAGAAATTAACATCATAAAATATTATTATATTAAGCGTACAAGTAGCCAAATACATTAATTAATCCAACAGTTTATTCTAATCAAGTGATCTTTCCTGATCCAAAATCAGCCACCTCTCTATAGTTGATGATTCAATCAATTTCGAGATGGGGAGGTCCATAGGTTTAGACTTCTTCATGCTTCTCTTTCCGGCATCAAGAGCGAGACGAGATGCGTTGTGGACAGAAACACGATATACCTGATTTTACAAAATATGAGATGAGGATGACGATTTTATTACTACAACATTTAGTAATATGAATGGCGATTTTATTTCAACTAATAATCTTTATTACATGATTAGATTGAAAATACATTGTGCTAGGGCACAAAAACCCAACAGTCTCCCACATTCCCTAGACCCAATTGGTATTCCAATCTAAACCAATTCTCCTAACATGCTCCTCATGCTTAGGCTGCGGTAGTGCCTTAGTTAAGGGGTCAGCTAGATTATCATGCGTTGAAATGTAGCTTATCTCTACTTTGCCTTTATCAACCATCTCTCTGATGATGTGATACTTTCTTTCGACGTGCTTGGTCTTGTTGTGAAATCTAGGCTCTTTAGCGAGTGCTACGGCCCCCGTGTTGTCACACCTTAAGCTCACGGGATCAGACGTTCGTGGCAGTACATCTCATCCTTTCAAGAAGCTCCTGGCCCACACAACCTCCTTAGCTGCCTCTGACGCATCTATGTATTCCGCCTTCGTGGTGGAGTCGGATATTGTCGCTTTCTTAAAGCTTTTCCAACTGAAAACTCCCTCGTTCAACATAAACACATACCCACATTGAGACTTAAAGCCATCTGGATCTGTCTGAAAACTAGCATCGACATATCCAGTGACGCTTAGTTCTCCTTTTATCCCGCCATACACTAAGAAGGCGTTATTTGTTCTCCTAAGATATTTGAGGGTACACTTGACGGCAGTCCAGTGTTCTTGGCCTGGGTTAGACTGAAATCTGTTGGCACAGCTGAGGGCAAACGATACGTCAGGCCTCGTACAAATCATGGCATACATGATGGATCCCACTGCCGAAGCATATGGGATTCCCTCCATCTTCTTAAGCTCATCAGGTGTTTTAGGACACTGATTCTTGCTGAGCTTGATGCCATGTCTTACTGGGAGGTTCCCTTTCTTAGAGTCAAGCATTGAGAATCTTCTCAACACTTTATCTATGTAGGTGCTATGACTTAGATCTAAAATTCTCTTGGATCGATCTCTGTAGATACTGATCCCCAACATGTAAGCGGCCTCTCCTAAGTCCTTCATGGAGAAACACTTCCCTAACCAAGCTTTGGTCTCAAGCAAGGTTGGGACGTTTTTTCCCATGACCAGTATGTCGTCGACATACAGCACCAGGAATACTATGTTACTCTTACTGCTCTTCTTGTAGATACAGGGTTCATCTGAATTCCTGATAAACCCGAACTCTTTTACGCCTTCATCGAACCGTAAGTTCCAACTCCTGGAAGCTTGCTTCAATCCATAAATGGATCGTTGCAGCTTACACACCTTTTCGGGATGTTCTGGATCGACAAAACCTTCTGGCTGGGTCATAAAGACATCCTCCTGCAAATTCCCGTTAAGGAATGCGGTTTTGACGTCCATTTTCCATATCTCGTAATCGAAATATGCTGAAATGGCTAACATCATCCGAATGGGCTTAATCAGGCTACTGGCGAAAAGGTCTCATCATAGTCCATGCCTAGGACTTGAAGATAACCTTTTGCAACCAGTCTTGTTTTGTAAGTCTGAGGCTTTCCGTCCATATCTGTCTTTAACTTAAATATCCACTTGCACCCTATGGGTTTTATCCCATGTGTGCTGTCTACTAAGTTCTAGACCTGATTGTCTTTCATGGACTTCATTTCCTCATCTATGGCATTCCTCCATTTTTTGGAGTTGGGACTGGACAAGGCTTGTTGAACTGTTGTGGGATAATCCTGATCCACAACGATCAAGTCATTACCCTTTGTGGCTAAGAAGCCATATCTGACTGAGTTTTGACAAGATCTTTCAGACCTCATTTGTCCTACAGGAGTTTCTGTTGGAATAGGACTTGGATCATTTACCTCATCGGGTACCTCTACATCCTCTGTAGGTTGTTCTGTGTCTTCTCGAATTTCTTCAAGAAGCACAGGACTCCCACTAGGATTCTTGGATAAGAATTCTCTTTCCAAGAAAACCCCACCTCGAGCAACAAAGACCTTGTTCTCTTCAGGTTTATAGAAGTGGTACCTCATGGTTCCTTTGGGGTACCCTACAAAGACACACTTATCTGCCTTGGGTTCGAGTTTATCACCAAGCAACCGCTTGACGTAAACGTTGCACCCCCAGATCTTGAGGAAAGACAGCTTGGGAATTTTCCCTTGCCAAACCTCAAATGGAGTTGTCTCCACTGCCTTTGTAGGTGCCCGATTCAAAATGAATGCGGCCGTTTCTAAGGCATGGCCCCAGAAAGATACTTGAAGGTCGGCGTGACTCATCATGGAACGAACCATTTCAAGAAGGGTTATGTTCCTCCGTTCGGAAACACCATTCGGTTTGCCAAGCTGGTTCTGTACTTCATTCTGGAATTCTTTGAATTTATCAAAGGACTTCGACTTATGTCTCATTAAATAGACATAGCCATACCTACTGAAATCATCAATAAATGTTATGAAGTATCTGAAACCTCTCATGACTTGTGTACTCATGGGCCCATATACGTCTTAATGTAATAGGCCCAGGAGATCACTTGCCCTTACACCTAAGCCGCCAAAAGGCGCATTTGTCATCTTTCCCATAATGCAAGATTCGCATATCTCGATTGGTGTGAATTCAAACGAACTTAATAGCCCACACTTGTGAAGTGTCGAGACGCGTTTCTCGCCAATATGGCCCAGACGACAGTGCCACATCACTGTCTGGTTTAAGTCATCTGACTTTAACCTCTTATTTACGTTGTAGTTTGAACTATAGTTAGAGTTATCAACATTTAATATGTATAATCCACCAACCATAGATGCAGTGCCATAAACAATATTATTTCTTGATAAAGTAAATAAACCATTGTGTATGGTGAATACAAAACTAAGTTTGTCCAAACTGGACACTGAAATAATATTTCTATTAAAAGTAGGTACACACAAGACATCGTCCAAAACTAAAATAAGCCCTGTGGGCATCATAAGACTAACAGAACCGACAACCGTTGTTGACACCGAACTGTTGTCTCCAACTCTCAGATCCCGCTCGCCTTTCCCAAGGAGCTTCTTACTTTCCAGATCATGCAGATTAACACAAATGTGAGTTTCTGCTCCGGTATCAACTACCCATGTATATGAGAAAGTAACGTTGAGATTATATTCAACAACGTAAATACCTAATCCAGGTCCTGAAGGGTGTCCTCCCTTCTGCAAGCTCTTCACATATTCCTTGTGCTGCCTGCAATCCTTCTTCCAATGACATGGTTGCTGGCAGTAGTAACAGACTACCCCTGAGGTCGAAGTACTCCTTTCGGTTCTAGGAACCGCGTGGATCTTCGGACCTCTGGGTGCTCTTATCTTCCCAGCTAGCTGCATTGGCGTCTTACCCTTACCCGCCACTGCTGGTGCCTTACCCTTGTTGGAATGTCCTGGTGACATTCCAGTAGGTTTGCCAGATTTTTTGAAGTTGACATTCTTATTGACCATCAGAACCTCAGGGGTCTTGCCCTTGAGATTTTTCTCTGCTGTCACCAACACCCCACGCATTTCCTTGATAGTCTTTTCCATAATGTGGAGATTATAACTTGTGATCACATCTACATAAACCATATGAAGCGACATCAGGACTATGTCTGATTTCAGCTGCTCTGTGAAGCTGTGACCTAGACTGGCCAAGCAATCAACGAGCCGCTTCATCTTGAGGACATGTGGGCTCACTGCCTCACCAGCATTTAGCCTGTTGTAGAACAACTCCCTAAGAGTGTCGTATCTTTCAACACGAGCATTCTTCTGGTAATATACTTTGATCTCCTCCATCATCTCTTGTGGATTGTCCATGAGATGCATGAACTGGTCTTGGGTGTCATTTTCCATGGACCCGACCATGAGGATGCCAACATCTTGTCGATCGCTTATGTACTTGTCATAAGCGTTCTTATCGGCCTCGATGGCATCATCTGCAGGCACTTTTATAGGCTTATCCGTAAGGATATACTCCTGTCTGTCATACTGAAGGGAAAACTTCAGGTTCCTCTCCCAAACCGTGAAGTTGGTCATTGACAGCCTGTCACTCGACAGAAGAAACTTTAAGGCTTCACTGTCAGAACGTGTTGATTTGGGTTGTGACGGTGCCATTAATCTACACATGAAAATAAATTCAATCAGATTCTTAATTTAAGTTGAAGTGAGAGATAGTTGATTATGAACATTTATGATTCTTGTGTCTGAATTTAAACCAAGATCTCCGCATACCCAAAACTGAAGTGAGTTAATCTCATCGCCTCAGCTTTGGACATTGGAGTAGGACATTTCAGTCCTTTCACAATACCATGTGATTCTTGGCTAGGGCTTATACATTGTATTTATACGGCATTGCCCTATATCTGATACCCTAGCTCAGATCATCTGAGAATCGCAGCCAAGTCAACCATCTTTCAACGCATGGTCCAATCTGCATGGTTACTACGCTAATGTGCATGTACCCATGCAAGATTGTCCATCTTCTATTAGAACCCATTCCCATGGATCCACGTTAATCGTATCCACCCATGAGTCAGAGAACTAATCGAAGTGATGAAAAGTGGGCGGTATCTAGCTTGACTTGAAATAATTTGCCTTTCAAATGTCCATTCTCACTTATCATTACTTGATCTTGATTTGAATTTATCATCTACAAATCCATGTAGAGATACTTTCAATTCCGGTTTACATGTGCGTGATTAACTTATTATTATTAATCTTTACACATGTGGGTGATGATCAAATTAACATGAACTTATGAAAATTAAATCATACATTCATAAACATAAATATAAACTTGCTTTAGCAACCCTACTGGAATAAACTAGAACATATACTGGTTCTTGTCTTTTCGCATCCTCCTGGACTCCCACTAACTCCACGCCTCCTCGGGATTACTGTCATTCTCTTCGATTCTTCTCGTCTTGGGACTTCGAAATTACATTTAATTTAAATAAAATAAATTATGTGACACGCATGTCACAATTAAATTACAATCAAAAAGCAACTCGCAGGTTGCAAACCAAAATTAAATTCAAAATTCGGGCTAACTTAGCAATCATGTTGCAAACACCGTGTTATCAAACAATCATGTTTTCAAACAAGCATGCTATCAAGCAAACATATTAATTCCAATTTTATCCTGATTTAAATCATAAAATACGGTTTATCGAAATTGTTGTTTTGAACCGGTTAATTTCTGAATTAAATCGGTACACGCTCTGGTTTATCGAAACCGAACTGGTCTGAAATTTTTATTAATTCTTGCTGAAAATTCTGGATTTTTCTAGGTCGGTTCTGGCCCGAATCCTTTCCGGTTTGACCGAAACAAAATTGACCCGAAGGCCAATTTTGGGCAGGGCTGGCCGTGGCGGGCCGCCTGGCCGAAGCTGAGAGGCTCGGCCAGATCTGCCACGGGCAGATCTGGTCGGCTTCCTCGTTCCGGCCGATCGGCCCGTGGCGCGGCCGGGGTTAGCCTCTCGGCTAGCCCCAGCCTCCCGCGGGTCTCGATCCCGATCTAACTCGATCAATTTTAATCATTCAGCAACAAAAAAAGTTCAACAATTAATTCATTAACCAAAAAAACATAGAATTTGCAATTTTAAATTTACAACACCGAAATAAATTGCAAAATCAAATCTAGCTTATCATGCTCGAATAAAAAATCATGCGTAACCAAGCCTCTGATACCATTGAAGGAATTATTTGAGGGTTCCAATCAATTAATTTAATGCCCATACAAGAAATTAACCTCAAAGTTCCATATTTTTATAAGGATCTTATATGATCATGAAATGATCACAAGATATAGGCTAGAATAAAACTTGAATATTACTTTGATTCAAAATATCTTTGTTACTAAATAAGATTTAGTAACCTCTAAAGAACGTCCACACAGGAAGAGCAATCTGGGGATACTCACAACGATCCTTGCTAGAAGATCGAAGCAAGCAAAACGGACGGAGAGGAGAGAGGTGGCCGAATCGGCTAGAGAGAGAGAGAGAGAGAGAGAGTAGCTAGGGTTTTGGAATTAATTTTCCTTAATTTTCAGATCTGAAAATTTCCCTTTTATAACCCTTTTTATGCAATAATTAATTAAAGGCCTTAATGGGCTTAAAGCCCAAAACTTTTAATTAATTATGTAGAGAAGTCCATTCTAGCTTAGCCCAATATGGCTAGGCCCTGTTTAGCTAAATTAATTAAATCTATTTAATTAGATTATAATTAATTGGTCCAGCTAAACCGTTCTTGATTTTCGGTTTAGTCCTAAACCGAAATCGGTTTAATCCAAAACCGGATTTTGTCTCTCTCATGATTCCTCTCTATGATTCCATCCGTTTTACTCAACCTTTAGTGTGTGACCCTCTAGGATCACGGCACGTCGGTGGACTGGTAAAATTACTATTTTACTCTTTCCATCATGATTGACCTCTAGCAAGACATCATGATTACCCAACGCTTGTGATTATCAAGATTTTGACTTAACTTTGTTGTACATGAATCTATCCTTTTATCCTCTTGGTATCTTTGACAACCACGAGGCATAAATAAGTCATCCTCGTTCATATGTCATATTTCTTGATTCTAAGTTAACTGAATTGTAACTGATACTCCGTATCGACTGCATGGCCATGCTATTGTATTTCAGTTGTACTCATCAAGTGGCCTAAACTGATATCTGCTCACACGTTCGTGTGAGGGAGAAATCCTTCAGCGATCTATTGAGTCAACTCATGTAACTCGTGATAGAGCCAATCATAGTCGTAATTGTAACCCTTTTACATAAGACGTTGGATTGAGTCAAACTTGACACTTATTACATAATGACCTCAATGATCCTTCCGTCTGAGGATGTGATTTCATGTGCCGACATATGAGTATGTTCATGATTGTGTCTATGTAACATGCTCATGATCGGGTCATCCTATATCACCCCTGTCTGGTGATACTATGACCTAACTCCGGCCCCCTTCTGGCCATGATCAGTAGAGCGTGATCATTTAGAGTTAGCATCACACCGATCGCTTCTTATGAAGCTATTCTGATCGGAGACTGCTTAAGTAAGATTTTATCTGATCTATAGGTCTACTATTATGTGTTGACACATCAATGATACAAATCAAATCATACTTAAGATACTACTACAACACTTAGTAACATGAATGCCGATTTTATTTCAACTAATAATCTTTATTACATGATTAGATTGAAAATACATTGTGCTAGGGCACAAAAACCCAACAGTTAAAACAAACCTGGCTATTTCATGAGCCACTACATTACAAGCGCGACGAGCAAAAGATATAGTTGTGTCTGCTCCTAGAGCGGTGAGTATACGACAACAATCGAGGGTAATACCCCTGAACATATTTGTAGCCTAAACCCTGCGTTGGATGTGATTTACCACTCTGAGACAATTTGATTCTATTTCCACCCTCGTTCAATTTTTGCCTCTTGCCCACGAGAGAGCTTCCCTGACTCCAATGGCCTCTACCTTTTCTGGATGGAGATTACCCGAGAAACGTCTACCAAGAGTCCCCTGTATTCGACCTTATGAATCTCTACAGACAAGCTTATTACTCCAGAAACCCCTCTCTGCATCTATGCCACCGTCCACGTTGATCTTTAGGCCACCCATCCCATGAGGTGCCCAAGCAGCCTCCTTCGATGGATGTCCCGTACCCTAACTCACTGTCGGGGGTCTGGTTGCGACTCAATGTCTTCGACATCCCTTGGCCTGAGCTGCTACTCTTGCCGGGTGGAATGCTTCCCCCTTCCAGATGAAACGGTTCCTCGCTCCCCATATGGCCCAAATACTTAGTGCCAACAGTTTGTGTTCATCGTCCCCTTCCGCCTAGGATGCCCAATCTGCTTCCTTTGGGGTTGACCGCATTTTGTTTCGGATGCGCACCAGCAGTATGTCGCTCCAAATTGGCACCACAGTCGAACATTCCAAGAATATGTGGTCTACTGTTTCCTCCCTTTCACCGCATCATGGACATTGGGATAAAATCGGGACCCCCTTTTGGATTAAATTTGATCTGGTCAGAAGAAGGATTGAGATTGCTCTCCATAAACAAATTTTAACCTCGGGCGGGACATTTAACCTCCACAATGCTCTCCAAATCTGTGCCTCCCCTGATGGGGTCCATATATTTCTGGAAGAACAGAGAGTCTCGTATGCATTCCTCATTGAGTATTCGCCTGACCTGTCCGCTTCCCAAAACCATTGGTCTGTTACCAAGCACATGTAGCTTGGTCGAAGAGCGCCCACACCTTTCCTTCATCATAGACTCTACATTCAAGTCTTAGAAGTTCGGACACTCTCATACTTGTTGGGATGTTTTTCTCCTCACTGACATACGTGATGTCTCCAGGTAGCCATGGTGTCCCTAGTATCATGATGTTTCTCGGCCCGATGCTCCGACGAGCTTTTTCTCGTACTATCCCCCATCCCGCATTAATACCTCTCTATACAAAACCTAGAATCATCCGAGAAGAGTTTCTAAAAATGAAGTTGTCGGGAAGTACTTAGCCTTCAACAGTCTTACTGGTAAGGAGTGGGTTTTGTCAGGACCCTCCATGCCTGTTTTCCTAGCAATGCCAGGTTGAACTCCTTTAGGTTCAAGAACCCTATCCCTCCAAGTTCCTTGTGTTTGGAGAGGTCCGCCCACTTGCACTACATGATCCCTCTCCCACCCGAACTTTCTTCCACCAGAATTTGTTGAACATCCTTCCAATGTCCTCCAGCAAACGTTGGGAAAATAACAATAGTTGCATAGAGTGTGATGGGAGGGCTTGCAGTATGGATTTGATCAAGACTTCTCTCCCAGCCGATGATAAAAATTTGTTACAACAGGATGTCATGCGACGAGCCATACACTCTTTTATGAACCCTAACACCCTGGACATGTTTCTTACTACCATATTCGGAAGTCCTAAATAGATAGAAGGTTATATTTTCTCCCTAAATTTCAACGTGCCAATTATTTTTCCTCTAATCTCTGGATGGGTGTTAGGGGAGAAGAAAACATACAATTTCTCCTTATTGATGAACTGCCCCGAAGCCCTCTCGTAGATGTGTGATGCGGTCGCATCAAATGTAAGGTTATGAAATCTATAAGCCACATTCTAGGTGTTATTTCACTCTCGATGTGTTAAATTATTGATCTATATGCCACTTTTACACCTTCGGGTATGTTTGGTGTGAATGTGCAGAATACATGTGAAAAGGGTCAAAACCGAGCCAAAATCGCAGCAGAACTTTTCAGAGAGCACAAATTTCTCATATTTAATCCGAGGTGACCCAAAATTAAATCAAATCAAAGATAACTCGGTGATCTACAACTCTCTAGAAGGAATTTTTCTCTAAATTTCATGGGAAGAAGCTCAAAACAACACTGAAAGGCAGCACTAAAACAGATATCGGGATTGCAGACCAGCTGACTTTAAAGTGCTATAACTTCCACATCCGAAATCCAAATTGAGAAAAAGTTATATCTAAATTGAAGAGGACGAAAAGAGCTACAATTATCATGAAGGAAGTTTTTTCATTAGAGGTTTGGAAGAGGGCGAAAATTGTCTGATACTTTCAGGTGGCGTAGAGTTCTCATCCGAACTCCGATTTGGGCTCATAATATATCAATTCGAAGGGAATTTGAAGACAAAAAGTTGTAACGATGATGCAGCGGAGCTGTAACGATGGTGTAACGATCGTTACACCTACTGTAACGATCGTTACAACCCCAAGATGCAGAAAAAAAATATATAAGCCACGCACGAATTCTGAGTTTGGGAGGCCCAAAATTTGAGTCTTCACGCCAAAATTGAGCTAAGCTAGACCACGTTTTGGGAGAGCAGAGAGTAGAACACACCAGATCGACCAAGGAGTGGATTTGTGGCTTCGAAAGGAGGACAAATTGGATTCAAAGGATATCAAAGCACAAGGATCAATCGAGCTTCACATCATCAATCGAGAGGAGTCGAGATTCATGTTCTTCAACCCACTTGGGTTTAGGGTTCATCGTTCTTACTTCTCAAACTCGATTTCTATATTTAATTTTATAGATTTTGGTTCTAGCACCATGATCATGGGCTAAATACCCTTGATCATGGATGCTAGGTCTTGAATTGAATTGTGATGATTTTATAATTATGGATTGAATTGTTTATGCATGCTTTTGGGTGAATTAAAGTACTTAATGTTTGTGATTGGTATTGACGAATATTGACTGCTTGTGTGAGTCACGTTGCCGTGTTTGAGAAGGCCGGTGGGTGATAGACATGCTTTAATTTGCCGGGGTTCAACTCTTCGGAACCCCGATTCCATTATTGTTGTGCTAATGCAGACTCGTGGTGTCTATCTACCTGAGAGGGATGATGAACCTCTCGAGTCTAGGCTGACACCAATACCGAGAGGTGGTGTCAGTATAATTGATTGCATAGGATTCAAGTGTGTGCACGAGAATTCATTCCGAAATTGTGACATGATTATAATTCAGTGGCCTAGTTTCCATGGTTTTCTCTACTAAATATTCTCTCTCAAGCGTTTCTATTTTATAAATTATCAAACCTTTTTATAAATTGCATATTTTAAATTATACTTAATAGCATTAGTTAAATCGAATTAACCCTTATTGGTCCTTGTGGATTCGACCCTGTGCTTACCAGCAATTATTACTTGTAATGACCACGTACACTTGCACGTTATCGGGTGCCTGTAGACCACTGTCTATGGGCCCAACAATGTGCATGCACTGCATTAATTTGTCGGCCTCCAAGTGATTTGTTCTGCAGGAGAGATAGCTGTCGTCTGCGAAAAGAATGCGAGAGACTAAAGGTGCTCCTCGTGCGATCTTGACCCCCCCCCCCTGTATTCACCCTAATCTAGCAAATTCATGAATTATGAGAGATAATCATTCCACACATATCTAAAACATGTAAGGAGACAGCGGGTTACCCTGTCTCAAGCCTCGCGATGGTTGTCCAATCTGAATCACATGACCTGATGAGTATACTGAGTAAACCACTGTAGAAACACAAGTATTTACAAGTTCAACCCATCTCTGGCAGTACCCAAAAGTCGTCATCATCTGAAGTACAAAGCCCCACTCCACCCGGTCGTATGCCTTACTCATGTCCAATTTTTGAGCCATCAAGCCTTTTTGCCCCGCGGACTTCCTCCTGATATGGTGAAGAACTTATGATGCCACTATAATATTGTCCGTTATAAGCCTGCCCATGAAGAAAACACTCTGTGTCGAGGAAATGATCCCATCTAGCAATTCTTTAAACCAGTTTACCATAACCTTTGAGATATTTTTTAGATGACATTGCACAAGACTATCGGCCTGAACTTCCACATCGTCTCCGGTGACTGCTTATTTGGAATTAAAATGATATTAGTTTCATTTTATCTAGTAGGCAAGACCCATGTGCTGAAAAAGTTCTGGACTAAAGCAACCAGTTCCGAGCTCATTAGGGTCCAGTTAGCCTTGTAGAATCCCGCATTTAATTCGTCTGGCACTGGTGACTTGTTGGCATCCATACCGAACAGAGCTGCTCTGACTTCCTCTGTATCCATTGGACATATTAGTGCTTTATTATGTTCGGTGGAAATAGACCGTTGGACCAATCCTACCACCCATTCCCAGTCTACCTCCCCTCCAGTAAATAGAGTCTGAAAATAACTCGATATCACAACCTCGATTCCTGAATTCTAGCTCACATTTTCTCCTCCCGATTTTCTAAGAGATGAGATGTGATTTTTCCTTCTTCTCTCTCCTGCACCCTTGTGGAAATATGCGGTGTTTTGATCGCCCTTTTTCCAACCATAGCTGCTTCGACCTCTGTCTCCATTTAATTTCTTGCGCAAACAGTAGTTCATTTAGCCTATATGTCTTTCTTCCATATTCTTCTATGCCTTGATCATCCCTTCTGTTTCTTAATACATTGCCTGCTCTCTGGACCGACCTCAACTCTGCTCCCGATCTCATGTTCTCTTCTTTTCCCTACTAGTGTAGGCGTTCGCGTACTACTGATAGCTGATCCATTAGTTGCATGCATGTTGCACCTTCCCAAGTATGTTTTGTTACTACCGTACATCTCGGGTTCACTAGCCATTCATTGCTGAATCGAAACTGTTGGATTGTCAGATGGTAGACCTGAGGTTTTGCTATGAAAATAAGTGGGTTGTGATCGGACGTAAAGATCCGATGTTCTCTAAAACCAATTGTGTTGCCGCTTTTTTTAAATTATTTTTATCAAATAAATAATATATATACACACAGTTAAAATATGAACTGTATTATAATTTAATATCTGAAGCCCATTACAATCACCTTAACTACCCGTTAATCTTTCCTCACCCAAAATACCAATGATGAGACTCGAACATTGATTTTAAGTTTGGGAATGAGCATTTAGACAACTACGTCTTGACCCTCACAATTTTATACATGGAACCGTCCATCGAATTTTGAATAATTATAAATTATTCATTATCTTATTTTTTTTTTTGTATAGTTATGGTTATTTGAATTTTAAATGGGGCTTTTAACATGATGAAAAATATAAGTATTTGATAAAAACTCAATATTTTTATTTTAAAAAATTAGTTAGTGATTGGAGAAGCATTATGAAATTTAGTGATCATTAAAGAGACTGAAATTCTGAATCCTAGCCGAGTCAAGAAGTCGAACCCAAAGTCGTAACTTGTGGATCGACTACTTGCCTAAAATGTAAACCGTAAGTAAAACAGTAAACAGATAATGACGACACTAGAGATGATTACCCAGTTCGGTGACTCCGCACCTACGTCTGGGGGCACTTTGCCAGTGGAAAGGTTTTTCACTATCAGGTAGTCAATAGTACAACTTCAAGCATCAATTAGCTATCACACAAGCTATTGTCCTAAGTTACTATAGATCTCACCGTGAATCACCTCGACCAGGAGCCTCTCCCCCTGTCTTTGAGATCCTCTCAATTCCACCCTTCGAGCAAGCCTATGCTCGGTGTCGTTGTCTTCTTGACGGAGTTGTGAACCTTCAATCACAAACAAAACCCCTAACCGATCCAAGCACTTAGTCTTCGCGACTTAATGTTTGATCGGAGCAAAGATCCGTTCTATCGAATCTTAATCAGCCTCTCAACACGCCGATGGTGCACGGTTAAGAGCTCTGAGAAATCTTGCAATTTAGAACAAGAACGGATGATCTGCTAATGGGAAGCCAGTGGCTTTTTATAGCAGCTCACATTTTTAATCCTTCTCGGATCAGAAACAGGAAAGTCAGGCAAGTTGTTGCCGCCTTCCATGACAGCTGGAAGTCGTCTTGCCTGTTCTGATTTCCTGAATAAATCAGGCAAGTCGAGTTGCCGCCTATTGCTGACGTGTAACTGCCAGCTGGAAGTCGCCTGACTTGTCGACGTCACTCTCTTGTGCTCCAAGTCTTCGTGGCGCCTTTCTTCTTTCGCTCCAAGCTTCGTCGAAATAGGAAAGCTTCAGACTTTCCTAATCTTCGGCTCGTAACAAGTCGCTCCACATGTCATGTAACATGTTGCACGACTTCTTACATTTGCGCTAAAAAATCATGCCAACATTTAAACGTAGCAACAGAAACCATGTCCCGCCTCGACCTTTTCGTTACACCTCTCCTCCAACATGATTCCCTTATAGGATATAGTATGGAATTGAGCCCTCGTTATGGTTGGGGACCTCATAATAGTAATTGGTTGTCATAATCATTTTGAACCCTCGCTGCCCTGATTCCTCCTCGTTACAGTTGAGGACCCTCATAACAGTTGGGGACCTCGTTATATATTTTCCCATTGCACACATGAGTGCAATATGGTATACATATAGTAGAACTTGAGTATGAAATGGTAAAAGCATATTATATACGGTAGAAATACATGATGAACGTGGTGGAAAGTTGATGCCACGTGTGGCGCGCTGGTATAGTTTCATTAGATGAACGACTCCCAACAAGTTCAGACGCTACGTTACACATTTCTATCATATATATATATATATATATATGGAAGGGTTCGGCTGAGAACCAAATGTCTCGTGAGAACATGAGAACCACTGGACATTCTCTTATTTCCGTTGGACATTAATTTATTTTGAATGAACAAAGTGTTTCCGTTGGACATTCACCTATTTCCGCTGGACATTCACTTTCATTGGATATCACAATTTTTATTGGACATACACTTATTTTCAATGGACGAACTCAGTTTTCACGTTCTCATAAAAGGGTTTAGTTCTCACATGATCCAACCCCTATATATATATATGGGCACACTCGGATAAAAACCTATATAAAACGTCCAAACCATGTGGAACCGTCGGATCTGAGACGCGCGTTATCTCAAATTGCGACATGTGGCAAGGTCCAACATGTTATACAACATTGCATTACATGTATACATTACTTCAATTTTGCACAAATCCAACATGTTATACAACATTTCACTACATGTTCTACGTGGTTATACAACATTGCACTACATGTTATACATTTAGAACGTTTTGACATTTTTAATTGGTTTGTAACTGATATCTCTTATATATATATATAGAAAATCACCATGTTCATCATGTATTTCTACCATGAGAATCAAAAGTTTCGTGAGAACCAACGTAGGGGTGCCATGATGTGTAGGGGAAGTGTATTTTTCTATAGAAAATCAGTGAACCCTGTATGGGAAGTGATCTGTTTAAAAGATTTTTTTGGGTCTACTATGTCAGCTCGCACGCCACGTGTCACACGTTAGGAGGTTCGTACGTGGTGGTGTGGTTTGCACCAAATTACCACTATATATATAGGGTCGAGTCTAAAAAATTGAAATAATTGGGTGTGGGCACGGTTTCAGAATTGGACCCATCCCGATTTTTCAATTTTTCAACTATTGGAACTATACTTAGAATTATTAAATTGAGGAAAAAGTCAAGTTTCAATTGTGGTCCTCTGAATTGGTTTCTGGTTCCATTTGATTGGAACCGTCTAATTTTCAATTTATATTTGATTTATAGACTGAATGATACGAATTTGAGTTTGGTTTATAATTAAAACATTAAATTTTAATTACAGAAATACTATTTAAAATTGAATGTTAAGATTTAATTATTACAATTGTATCGAAATATAAAATTTGCAAACAAAATTATAATAAAAGATAAATAACATATATGTGTGGACGAGAGGTAGAAATGGTCAAGTTCTTACCGGTTAACTGACAGTTTCGAGTCTAAATGTTCACCCAGTTCAGGGCCAGTTTCAAGTTTAATGATTAGAGCGTACAAAACTAGTCCCATTTTCATAAAATTTACTTCATTTTTGTCCCCCATAAAATCATTCTAATGAACCGATGAGATTCGAACTCACAGCCTCTTGTGAAGTTAAAGCGTAACTCGTAAATTAAAATTAGACCTTATGGATTATACTATTATACTAGACCGGTTCAAATCCACAAGTGCATTGGCATGTGTAAACCGCGTCGTTTTACAAGGAGAAGGAGCGACAGAAAGTTGTAGGGTTTAGATTTGGTATGAAGTTTGAAGAATAAGCAAGTAAGCCCTTTCGCTTTCGTTAAACCCTAATTTTCGGAGAAGAGCGTATCAGAAGAACCATGGACAAGGGTATGCTTGGAGATCTGGACGGTCTTTCAGAGGCAGACCAGAAGCGAATGGCAACCATGATCGACCAGCTCCAAGTTCGCGACAGGTTCCACCTCTTTCCCATTTTGCCCCTCTTGTTTCTAACTTTATTCATTCAACAATTGCTTAATCCGTTTCTGCAATATCATAGCTGATTCTGTTGTCGGCCATGATTTTAATGGACATAGTTATTGTGAATCTGAAGTTTCAATTCCTAATTTGCATTTCATATGGTGTGTAAGAGTTTAGCTGCTCTGGGATGCCATGGAAATCAGAAATTAGAATTGGGTTTAATGGCTCGTTTGGGAACTAGGACTTAATTTGAAATATCATAGGTTTTGCAAAGACTAGTGTGTGAATGACAAAGAATTTAAATTTGGATTGAACCTTCTTCTAGCTAGTTAAAAGATATTTTAAATGGAAAACATTTACTCTTGTTTGAAAATCATGATTGTCAAACATTAAACTTGTATTTGAAATTCAATAATCCAAACCCTAATGGAACATGGGATAATTTTGTTACCATTAAATGCCAAGAATGGGTGATCACATTTGATTCCAACAATTACTGCCCATATCAGTATGTTAGAGACTGTAGCAAACATTGCTTAAAGCTTTTTCTATTTACGGGGATGTTTCTTGTTGATGTAGCATGTATGTCCAACAATATTGGGTATTGGCATTGATATGGACTCTTATTTTGCATATCATCAGTATGCATGATTTGGTTAAGTTTGAGGTTGGAGAGAACATAGATCTCGGTTTCTTTTTGTTATGAGAGGTTTTTGTCTACTTTTTGTTCTCTTTCTTGTTGGGGCTTCACATATTGTCAATGAACAAAATAGGCCATACCTATGATTCTAGTTTTTTCTGTGTGAAGCCAAAATGACGTTCTCCTCAAAACCAGGGCACCTTTTTTATGTTGCAGTTGGACGTTTTGGGAACAACATTTCATTAGCTTTCTAGAATTCTTTGGAAAGGCCCCTTCCTCCTATATGTCTATATGATGCCTTTACTCTCTGGCTGGAATCTGTCTATTACCTGCCCTTTCACTTCGTCATATTTCTATGACAATTCCTATTCTAAATGATACTTATAACTCATTATTGCATGTTTTTGGGTAGCCTATAGATTGACTTTGAAAGTTCCAACATTATAGCTTCCCCACTTCCATAACCTGATTTTTCAGTTTTTATTATCCCGGACCAGATAAATGTTATGGTGGGATCTCATGAACTGGGAATGCAACTGCAATACATTTACATATCATTTGGATAAGTTATTTTTTGTTTGGGAATGGAAATGAGGCCCTCATTTTGATGTTTGGATGGAAATTAGCTCATTCACATCATCTCTTTTTCGTTCCCTTTCCTATTTTTGGTAATTTGAAGCCATATTATGCTCATAGTTAATAATTACTTGAAACAAACCACCAATCACCCCAATCTGAAATGGGAGGATACAGTTACAATATCTTTTTACTTTTGTCTAATTAGTAAAAACATGAATGGGAATGAGAATGCCATTTCATTCCCAATCAGAAAACTTATCCGATCAGTCTTTCTTTATTTTAGCTATATTTAATGATTTCATAAAACAAAATCTTCTCTTCCTGATTGCTGAGAGGACTGATGTCAAAGCCCCTCAATGAAGACAGTGAAGATGAATCTGTTAAGGTTTTAAAGGTTTGGGACACTGTAAAGTGTCATGAAGTCCCATTAGTATTTTCACAGGCTTTGTACGGAAAAAATCTTCACATTTGAATTGTTAGCTTCTGTTGGGTGATACACAAAGCAATAGACTGTTCTTAAAACCGTGGCAGGAATTTATGTTGGGCATGGACATTTTGCGAGGAACATTTATTTTTGTGTTTTTTGTTTCTTACCTATACAAAGATCACTTGCATTGCTTCGACAGAATGTATCGAATAGCCGTCTATATAATGTCCATTGTTGAATGATGGAAATCACAAACCAAATTTCTCAGTTTTCTTGTGTTTGGCTTTTGCAGTTTGAGAATGTACAATTCCCTTGTGGAGAGATGCTTCAATGATTGTGTGGAAACCTTCAAAACCAAATCCCTTAACAAACAAGAGGAGAGCTGTGTCAAGAGATGTGCAGAGAAGTTCTTAAAGCATTCAATGCGTGTTGGCATGAGATTTGCTGAACTTAATTCCGGAGCAGCCACACAAGATTGAAAACCCACATCACCCATGGCCGAGTCGATACTTTTGCTCATTGTTGATGAGGTCCTCTCAACATTTAATTATTTGGGTTTCTCCCTGTATTAGTAAATGGATAAACATCTATGGGAGTGTGTTTCATTAATAATTCTGACATTCAAACTAGAATGTGACTTTAGAACATAGCAAATGAGTAATCCGTGTTCAAGTGTTCCAGGAAATGTACTTTTATGTATTAAACCTGCATAGGAATTTATAACCGCACGTTCTCATTACTCGGATTGAAAAGACCAAACAAATAGTGTCTTATAAGTTATAATCACACAAATTAAAAGGGTATAAAATATGGTGAAACGTAAACCCTCAAATTGCTTAGTACTTTCTCTGACTTTTCTCACTGATCAGAAGACCATTATATCATTTAATGAATAGGCTGTTTGACGTAAGCAATGAACATGAACTTCAGATCGTGTGCTCATGCAAAACTATCAAATATTTGTCAGATTTACAGAAACATAAAGTAAGCAGATAATCTACTACACGTAAAAGTAAGGCTGTGAAAGATAACTGCAGGCAAATTATGCCAGAACTTTTTCATATTTCACAAGTTTTGGGTGTAATGAACAATTATCATATTTTCATTCAGTACATTAAGTAATTGATAAACTAACTAATGTAAAGCATATTTGAATAAATTAGTGCATTCTATTAGCACAAGCTAACTAATAGCCTAACCGTCGCAAGCATATCGATGGCTAGAAGAATGGTTAAATCTGTCTTTCTATCAGCAACTTCTCATCGCAGCTATCAGAACCAGTGAGAGAAAATATAGTTACTTTACAAGGCTATCTCATTTACCCCAACCTTGGCGATTAGATTAAGGCAGCAAGAGCAAAGAAATTGTCTATGATGCATCCCACAACGAAATTCGCTACAAGTAGATTAACTATCAACTAAGTCTACGCAGTTGAAAAAGTGTCTATGAGCATGATTGTATCCCACATGAATATTATGTAAGAAACTCTACAACAAAACCAAATCAAGGCTTCATCTATCATAAAAGCTATCCAGGAAGCCAAACAGTGGTGCTAGTTAACTAAATAATACAAGCACCTTCATGCATGTAAAATAAATCTTGAATAGCTGTACTTATAAAATAAATCTTGCCAGAAAGAAGTCAAACTCCAGTATATTGAATGTTATGCAAATAATAAAGAAGTTACTCATAACCTAAGCGTGAAAACAAGAAAGTATTCAATTCTCTTTGACGCACATGAGCGCATACTCTTGGCCTTAACAGCCCAGGATGAGGCTGCAAGATGTGTTACCTTTCCTAGCTTGCTCTATTCATCCACTTCATAATGGCGTTTCCTGCTCCTCTTCTCAGATCTCTTTGTTCCCCTCCCAATACGTGAATCATCTGAAACACTTGGGTCAGAGTCAGAAGCAGCTGCGGCCCTTCTACTCTTCTGCTTGCGCCGTCTCCTGGAATCATCAGACATATCAGAATCAGAATTATCAGAATGGCGATGCTTCCTTCTCCTGCACTTCTCCTTCCTACTTTTCCTCCTATGCCGCCGTCGATCCTCCTCGTCCTCATCCTCATCCTCATCAGATGAGTCAGTTCTCTTCCTTCTCTTCTCCCTCCTCCTCTTTCTCCTACCTCCATCCTCATCCTCCGAGCCATTACTTATCCTCTTCCTGCTACTCCTTTTCTTGGACCTGCCTCTCTTCTTCCTTTCACTATCTGAATACTGCTCATCTTCATCAGACTGCTCCTTCTTCAATGACCTCCCCTTGCTACTTGCCTTCTTTACATATCGCCTAGCAATCAGCCTCTCCATTTCAGAATCCACATCAGAGTCCGAACTCTCACTCTCATCCTCTTCTTCAGTATCCTCGCTGTCGCCTTTGTTCTTACCAGCACCCCCTTTCAATTTGTCCAACCCTGACATCACTGCAGCTTGAATCGCTTCAGGGTCCTTCTCCTTGTCATCCTTAATACTCAAAAAATTCCTACACTGAAACGTAAGGTGCCCAACACGACCACACTTCTTGCAAGCTCCGCGGGCCTCATCAGCATTTGACCCAGTAATCCTAGCCAGGGCAAGAAGACCTTGGAAGCTGGCATAGGCATTCTCACCGTCAGGCTCAACATTGGTAGAGGTGGGCTGGGCGGCGCTGGAGCTCTTCACCTCATCCTTGTTGGGAGCATAAGGGTCATAACCAATTGCACTCTGCCATATGCCATGAGTCTGAAGGGCCGCGCTACTGTGCACCCGATTGTTGGCGGGCATGCGAACCCTACCCGCGGTAGCAGGCATCTTGAGATCAGGAGATCAATCTGCCTCTGCAACACAGGATGTAAGAACCAGTCACCATAATAAATGTTACACGTCTCAATCAATTGAGACTGAGACTGCAATTTGAAAGCAAACCCAAAATTGAAACTAAATGCTAGGTTTGGAACTTGAAACCAACTATATATAGAAACATGGAATCAGATCAATAGAATGAGGAACAAAAAGCCCTAAGCAATTAATAATCTTGGTTCTCTATTTCGAACGGATGCAACTATACGAGAGAACAATAGAAATTAAGGGTTTATGTGAAATTGGGTGATAAGAGAAACATCTATAATAATCAAAGAAGTGAAATGCATTACCTTTATCGGTTAAGTTTGATCAGAGAAGCCAGAGTTGCAGAGAAGACGAATCTGGAGACGATGATAAGGAATGACATGTCATGGACATGGATGAAATTGATTCTCTGTAGAATACATAATCGAGACAAAACGACAGCGTTTCATATTTTAGGATTCCTTAATTAGATTTTAAGGGTGAAAAGGTTTGTTAAATGTAATAAAGTGAAATTACAATCAAAATATTCACTTGTAAATGCGGTTGAGCAGTATAATGCTACATAATATGTAAGTAGTCGAGGCTTCTAAATTTATCTTATGAAGAATTTATACTTAAGGTTGTAACATTAGCTTATAAATAAATCAAATCACTATCTACATTAGTTTATTTAGAGATAAATTTTCAAAAAAAAATAACTTACATCACATGTATTAATGTAATTTTTAAAATAATAACAGTTAAAAATATTTTATTGATAGTGTATGCCTTATTTGAAGGTAGGATTTATAATAATTTCAAATGTACTATACAAAGAAGTTATATATATTTCTAACAAAAATAATTATTTATCTACCGTAAAATATATCATTTATTGAAGTATTCAAATATCATTATTTATATTTTTTTTATGTGTGACTGATCGAATTTTTCATTCAAAAATTGGCTTTGGTTATTATGTGTTGCATAAAAGAAAAAACTTTCGTAATAATAAAGTGGTAGTAGAACGTCATAGAAAATCCCCGATTGCTTAAATTGTTACAATAATAAATGAGAGGTTGATAATGTTTTCAACATTGATGAAATAACAAGAAAATTAATGTCTAAGAAGGTGTGAAGGATTAAGGTAACCTATATAAAATTGGTATAACATGAACAGATCATGAGACTAAAATTATGGATAATAATGTCAGGTGTGGAGCATCAAAATCATAATAGAGGAGTACCGGGGCGAGGCACGAGGAGAAGGTAGAGTGACACGGGTTAAATGCAAAATCGAACCACATTGTCACACAATAAATGACACATAGAGAGCTTGGAGGTGATCGATTTTCCATTGAAGTCGTTCCTCTGTTATCTCTTCATACACCACCTACAAGTATCACTTCATACTTCACCTTAGCACGCTCTTCTCTCTCAACCCACCAAACCTAATTATTTGTTCTGTTATTCTCTCAGTGTAAAATCATGATATTAGTCAGTTTTCTATCCTTATTTAAGTTCATGGCTAATGAGGTAGAATTTCATATTGTTATATGTTAACCTATCAAGCTTATGTCCATTCATGTACTAAGGACTCTCTCCTTTATGTAATATACACAATTACACAAATAATATATCAATTATATTTTCTCCATTCTATTTCTGTCACTCTAGCTTTCGCCTCTCTATTTTTCTATTGCTCGTCCTTCTCTTCTCTTAAATGACTTTTATCACTTCATCTCTTCTCCCTCAGCTCATATAAGTTCTAGGAAAAACTACACATTACCACACCCAACTAAGGTAAAAAAAAACATAACTATTCTCATCTTTTAAACTGGATACCTAAGTATACTCAGAGATTGAAAATTGACACTTAGCACCAACCGTTAAATTTTTTGATGGAATATGTTCAAAATTTTAAATAAAAAGACAAAAATGCCCTTGGCCAGACTTCAAATTTTCAAAACCATACCATTGTGAGGATTTTGGTTATTCTCCGATCACCGTGGCTCAAGCTTCTCCGGCCTCGTCTCTGGCCTCCGACCGACTTCGAACGTCGTCCTCGACTCCTCGCCATTGGCTGGAGATTTTCCAGAGCCCATCGCCGGAGCCCGCCTGAAAAAAATTCTAGTACAAAACAAGAAATGGAAGGAAAAACACAAAAAACATAAGCAAGCTATATATTCTGCGAATCCCATGAACCCATCACTCAATCCGACACCGACCCTCTCCTCAATCCTCAAAAATGTCAAGAAAGTTCCGATCTTTTTCGACACCCATGTCGCAGAAAGTTATGGGTCTCATCAAGATCTCCATTTTCGCCGCCAAGAAGCTCCAGCGACCCCTAACCGCCAAATTGATATTTCTCCGGCGACGGTCCGGTAAGGCCAGGCTCCTTCTGCGATACAATTGTAAAACTAGGTTGTAAATATTGGACCGGACTCCACAACTAAAAGCTCAAGCTTATAGTTGGGTTTGACCATTTTCTTTGTATACAACTCTTTGATCTCATATTCTTTCAATGTGCGACTTTATATTCTCAACACTTCCCCTCACGTGTATTCTACATGTGACCCTTTATCAACTCACTCCACTCATGTGGGCTATAGTAGGGCGTGTCCTTTTGCACACGGGCTTATTTCCCCCCTTACGTGGACCACAATATTGAGCTTATAGGAGAGTGGAGCCACAAGGAGGCGAGGCTTACCAACCAAGCCCAAATCGGCCCCTCTGATACCATATAAAACTGGGCTTCAAATATCGGACCAGACTCCACAACTAAAAGCTCAAGCTTATAGTTGGGTTTGACCCTTTCCTTCATATACAACTCTTTGATCTCATATTCTTTCAATGTGAGACTTTATATTCCAAAAAAAAAACAATGACTTTCTCAAGGAGTACGAATTCTCTCCTTCCGACATGGTCCGAGGTTATCCGGACGATCTGTTTTCGACAGTGTTTACGTGGAAGTGTTTGGGAGGAGGAGGGTTGGGTCCGGAGATTGAAGATGACGTCATTAGAGAAGAAGAGGAGGGTTGCTCTGTTTTGTGTCTATATTATTTATTTATTTTGGTTTAATTTTCCTAATTTTTATTTGAATTTGTGGAGAGAGAAAAGAAGGTTTATTTTTAATTTATTTTTCTATGATTTAATATGAAAGTTTGTGGTTTTCTAGATCTTATAAATGTTTGTTCTTTCTCTTCAAGTGATTCGGGATTTCAAAGTAATTGAAAATGAAGTTTTTTTTTTGCTGTTTCTTAATTAATGATAAGTTTTTTTAGGCGGGCTCTGGTGAATCTCCGGTCAGTGGCGAGGATTTGAGGACGACCGTCGAAGTCGGTCGGAAGCCGGAGAAGCTTGAGCCACGGCGATCGAAGAATAACCAAAATCCTCACAATGACATGGTTTTGAAAATTTGAAGTCTGACCAAGGGCATTTTTGTCTTTTTTACTTAAAATTTTAACAGATTTCATCTAAAATTTTAACGATAGGTGCTAATTGTCCATTTTCAATCTCTAAGTGTAGTTAGGTGTCCAGCTTGAAAGATGTTGATAGTTATGTATTTTTTGACTTTAGTTGGGTGTGACTATATATAGTTTTTCTTAATATCTATCATACCCTCGTATCAACGACATTAAAGACCAAAAAAATTTAATTCTCAAGTCTCCAAAAACCCTAACCCTCATGTATGGGTGGACATTTTGGATTTGGAAAAAAAAATGGGGAACCATAATTAATTGTCTTGTTTTTTTCTTTTAAATTTGAGAGAGTCGTTCAATTTCGACTCGATTATAGTTCTCAAAACTCATAACTTTCAATTAATTGATAAGAATCAAACTGATGATTCATGTTTTATTGGTTATTTTTGTAAACTTTATATCTTCATTGAGTTGTAATCAACTAAATCTCAATATTCAGTTTTCGTTATAAATTTTTATAATTACAAAATTGATGTTGTTGACTATAAATTAAGCTCAAATTCGTTTAATTTGACTTATAATTCGAGCGTAAATCAATAATTGAAAATTACCAGAGTAGAACCGGAGAACAACGATCACGTACTAGTTTTGGATATAGTTCCGATAATTAGAGAACTGAAAGATCTGGTCCGGTCTTGGAACCGTGCCCACCTTTAGCCTCGTGTCCCCAATCCTCCGAGTTGGAATTCCCAGGTCCTCCGGACAACACTAGTTCACCGAGGCTGCTTCGTTGTTTGTCAACGAACTGTGTGGTACGTCGCGGTGCGATCCAAACCGTAAACTGGAGACTATTGGGCCGACTTTGAGGCCCATAACGTTGCCTAAATTTAACGGTCGGATCTGCACCTAATTTAAATTTGTTTTGTGTCCAAGTTCAAAAAAGATTAACGATTAGTACAATATAAAAGTAAAAGACTCGTGTCAAAGTAGAATAGAATACTGGGAGGGACAATGTCACACACCAATTCTGGGAACCTGAAATCGCCGAAACCCAACCTCGCCAGAAATGGAGCTTCCAGTGACCATCTTCCCCAATCTGGAGAAACCCTGAAACGCAGAGGGGCCTCAAATCACCGAGCTGAGCCGTCGCAGAAGGGCCATAATGGCGTCGCGACAGCTTCAGCAGCGTTCGAGAGTTCGAGTCACGCTCCGTCGCCGGGGACTCGGAGAAAAAGAGCGCCGGTTCCGTCGACGGAGAGGCCAGATTGGTTGCCGTCGAACTGGATTGTGGAGGATAGGATGCGAACCTCTGGTGCAACAGCTGGATCTGTTGATAAGGTCATTACTGCTTCTCTCTTGTTTCAAATTTCAATACATTCCCTTTCTTACTCAATATATTGTACTAATGAAGATGGAAGGCTATTTTGGCTCATCACCAGTAATTTAAATAGCAGTATCGATTTCTTTTGGTGGGTTTGGCTATTAAGATGAACTGTTCAATTAATAGATACTCACAAGTAGTGTATACTGTATTAAAAGAGATATAATATGTAATGATAAAATTTTCAAATAAATAGTTGCTATTTGAATACAACTTACCAATTTAATCCCACTCCCACTATGTTTGCCTTGTATAAAAGGGTGGATGGATGTTCAAATCCTATGTGCCCGTCAGCATATCAATTCCTATAACAATTAATACCGATACGTAAGTGTTCTGTTTTTGTTTGAATCACATAAAAGATTTTCATGGGTAAATAATGTAACTGATACAACTCTTTATTATAACTGGGGTTCATGATTTCAAACCTAGATTCTGCTCAATTCTATTCCTACGTCATCATTTATTTCTTTTCTTCACATCACATAAAATCTTTGGTGTGACAGGAACACAAATAATTTTGGTACACAAATTTTTGGTGACAGGAACACAAATTTTTTTTGGTAACCTCATTTATGTCGAAGTATCTTTTTTAGGAGCTTAGAGTTGCTGTTACTTATTCATATAAAGGGAAAAGATAAACGGGATGATCAAAGCATTTAATTGGATATAAAGATATGCATTAACATACCAAATAAGAGGGAGGGGGGGGGGGGACAAGGATTCCGTATAAACATAAAAGAAGATTCCACATTTGGTGATGGCCGCCTCATGGTTTCTATGCAGAATTTTTTCGTACTTCATGTGTGACTAAATTTTTAGGATCTGCTTTCCCGTGAAGATATCTTTTATGGAACTTAATCCACGAAACCATATTTATCTAATAGATGATCATCGAATTCTCTCTACATTTGTTCCGAGAATTTTGAATTGGAGGGTTAAATATTCTACATATGAGCGTCTGGGGCATTAAAGGGAAATTATTTCCTCCAACTAGTGGTAGTGGACCATCTATGTACTTGTGTGTCTGCATATGTATTATTGCTTCTCTTGCCATTTTTATGATTACAACCCCTTCTAGTTTACTTCTGTAGATCCTTTTTCTTGTACACTTGAGTGGGTGCATGTCCAATAAAGTGAAACCCGGAAAAGGCTCCTTCTCTATTGTGGGCTGCGACGAAGGTTACTAGTAGATTAAGGAAGTGACGACCCATTTAACCCAAGTCTTTGATGACATGTTTTATCCATCAGGTCATCATGCCCTTGACATAGTTTGATTCATTGTTATAATTTTAATTATTTTTTTCCTGAAATATGAAAGGAGTGTAATATAACATGAATTGTTAGCTGCCATAAGTTTCAAAATATTAGTACATATGTCAGGTTTTATATCCATAATCATTAAGAAAAAGCTTGATGTATCCATCTATTAATCCGCTGATCAAGTACATAAATCAAAGTATCCTTAACAGTGAGTAATTAAATAAATAATTGTGTTGAATGAGTTTTCCTCTATCTTCTCAGGGTAAGGACCTGAAAGGCAAGTATTCATGGCCTAGTTGCTTCAGTAACAGTAGTTGATTTGGGCCGATTCTCTCATTTAATCATAGTTATTTGGATTCTTCTCATAATTAGGATTACTGAATATTTTATTTATAGTATTATGCATTAGCAAACTGTTATGAGATTTACTATTAGTGATTTTGATTTGGACTTGCCAGTCGTACATCTGAAGGAAGACAGAACAAGTGTCAAGTAGATACTATTTGGATTGTTCATGCTATATTAAAACTTTTCCCTTTATTTGGACAATATGATGTTTCAAGACTTTACTCAGGCGGTAAATGTGATAATTATCTTTTTCTGGGAAATGACATAATTACCTCTTTCTGCAAAAGATTTAGATCGTACAGATCATCTAAATTTCTCTGGTCGATGCAGTATTACTTTGATCCAGCATCAGGCCGCCGATTCAGATCGAAGATAGAAGTGATGTTCTTTCTCGAAACAGGAAGTGTACGGAAAAAGAAACTATCAGAGAACTCTGAATCTGATGCAACGGTGCGTGTGAAATAGATCTTTGGTTATAGATGCTGGTTTGACAGGAAATATATGCTTGTAAAGCTGTCTTATAACTTGCAATTTACTTGGTTTCAGCCTTCAGAGACTCCTGGGAGCCAAAAACAAAAGAGATCTAGCAAAAAGGTGAAGATCGCTCCTTTGAACTTTGATTTTCACAAAGTGCCTGAGAAGATCAAGTGGGCTCTGACAGATTCTGCCAATGAAATTTGGACTCCCTTTGCTGGTGACGCAAAGGTTTCTGAAGCTACTAAGCAAGAATGGGTTGCTGCGTTTGCATCCGTCACCGCTAAGAATGGTGGCCGAATCACATTTTGAAGCCATGTTCATTCCATCCCATAGACAGATTTTGGTATTATGGAGTCGACCTGGTCCATCTCCATGCCGTTTTTTGTTCCAAAGAGTAGACTTGATATTTGATATCTGATCAGACCTTAGAATAGTAGCTGTAGAGGGTCCAGATCAGTGAAGTCTGAAGCTCTTTGATTTTGAAAGGGCAGTGTAAGATAATAGTTGTAGACTTGTGAAATCATGATTCAGGAATTGTTTACAATAGATTTTAAAGCAAAGAATTATCTTGGTATTGTGTACCTGTTTATGGAATATGTAAATGCAGAAATATGTTCAAATGCAGGTGGATTTGAGAAAAGAAAAGCAGGAAATTGTGTGTGAATAAACAGAAGAGCACTAAGGACATGCTGAGGGCTCTGTTTACTCGAGTATGTTAACAGAAATGAATATTGACATTCGTTCATTAATGTGTTTGGTGATGAAATTGGTTTGGGATTAGTCAAACAAGAAAGAGAGAAGACAGGATAGGAATGAAACCAGGTGTAGTAAATCACCCAATAACGTTACGTTAGCCATATTAGACACAGTGATGATACCAGAACTGCTTATCCGAGGCCATCAGCTTCACCACCGTTTTAAGGTTTTATGACATGACTTCATTCTTGCTTTTCATTTCTCGCACCAAAGAGAAGTTGAAAAAGTGTAGCAGGAAATTGTGAGCATTTTAGTTAGATTTCCTTTCAAACAGTTTGTTACAACTGATATCGCAAGATTAGAATTACAAAGAAGAATAAGTAAGAGTTCAATTGAGACCGAGAGGAAAATATTGATTCAATTGAACAAATTCTAGCTTTTTTCCAAACAATAAGCATGAGTTTGTTAGTTTCAATCTTCATATTAATTAAAATTAAATTAGTCTGATTTGATTCATTTAAATAATAGAATTATAACTTAAAAATTAAGTCTAAATCTGCTCCTAAATCTTGATTTCTATTTTAGACTTAAATATGAATAATGGATACGAGTTTTTTTTAAGCTCTAGAGAAGATAATTTTCACATTAAATTATTAGAAAAGTTTAAAAGAAGAACTAAACAGTCATAAATTAATATCCCAAGAGGAGAACTCCACCTCCTTCTCACATTCATAAGCTGAACAATAATTTCAGCTGAACCGTCCTTCCATTACACGTTGATTATGGTGCCCCGAGTTACCAAGGATTGTCATCTTTATTACCTTTTCAACTTGAAAGCGTGTAATGGAACATCACTGAATAGTAATGTTCTTAATGACACATTTTGGGACGTCAGCTACACCAAAATAACCTACCGATTATGCCTATCAGTCGAACTGTTCGTCGATATTGAGGCGCCGATACTTCCTCGTTGGATGTGAGATAATGCCGACGGGACATTGACACAGTCTCATCAATTGTGAGTCTACCATTGTTCGTCGGTTAAGTAAGACATTGTGTAGACTTGCCGGATATGGATTCACCTAATCGATAAAAATTGTGATGACTATGTCTGTCAGCTAGGTGAACCAATAACCATGAGCCATACACTCGTCGTTTATGGGCTCACCTACCCGATGAATATGGGTGAGAGTATGGCTCATTGATTATGGATTCACCTAACTAATATTGGTTTATGTCTCGTCGGATATGTCAAATTTGGTATTTAGAAAAGAACTTCAATATACTCAATTTCCATTACAAACTTGTAAATATCATTGCATCTATCTTAAGCTGCATTTTACAGTATTTTGAAACATCAATTGCCAAAATAGCACGATAAACCAAAACAACACACAATAAACGTCAAAAAATAATCCAAAGCCAACATAATAATGTAATTCAAATACAACTATGTTTATCAGAAATGTTACTTCGAATGTTTTATACTTAGTTCACTTCTTCTTTGTAAATGTACCGTCTGAATATAAGTTCTTCATATTATATTATATTAGGTTACTATATTTAGTTTCCTATATTTACGTTTCCTTTACTCACACGTATTAGGGTTTCCCTATCCCTCTATAAATAAAGGTCTATTGTCCATCATAAAATACACAATTAATAATATATATATCTCATTATTTTTATCATGGTATCAGAGTTATTATCGATTCTTGGTTAGATATCTATAAATTTATCGCTTTGCACACTCGTCGATAATTCGTGATTCTGACGGGTGGGCGAGACAATTCAATCAATCTCATAATCTCTAACATACTGCTTCCGCAAACAATCAACTCTCGGTATCAATCATCAATTCACATCAAACCTCCACACCATCAAACTTCAGTAACGCGTATTGATTGAATTTAACCATCAGCCAGCGGGCATCAGGCATTTGCATCATTAGGCATTTGCTATCTCGCCATCAGCCATCAGATATCATTGGGCAGCTGCTATCTCGCCATCAGCCATCATACATTTGACATCATTAGACATATGTTATCTCGCCATCATCCATCAGGCATCTGACATCATTAGGCATATGCTATCTTGCCATAAGACATCTGACATCATTGGACATCTGCTATCTTGCCATCAGCCATCATGCATCTAACATCATCAGACGACATCTGTTATCTCGCCATCGCCATCAGCC
Organism: Geranium rotundifolium; assembly: GCA_963920655.1. Classification (NCBI taxonomy): domain Eukaryota; kingdom Viridiplantae; phylum Streptophyta; class Magnoliopsida; order Geraniales; family Geraniaceae; genus Geranium; species Geranium rotundifolium. The sequence continues at coordinate 26,481,806 of OY987317.1, read as the reverse complement.
AACGGGCAACATCAAGCTTCAAGTATCAAACATCGGCACGCATCCTCCATCCTCCATCCTTTTCGTATCATCTCAACAACATCCTTGGCAGCCGCAACCCTCGCCACAACTCAATATTATCTAGCTTCAAACTCAATTCGTGTTTCACCGCATTGAGTTTGAGGGGGGGCTGTTTTCCTTTTCTCACATGTATTAGGCTTTCCCTATCCCTCTATAAATAGAGGTCTCTTGTCCATTATAAAATACACAAATCAATAATAAATCCCTCATTATTTATATCACTTCAACAACTCTTGAATGACATCATCATCTTCTCTTTCAGCATGTATTCCATCTTCTTTGTCAATTTCTTTCCTAGCACACTGCTTTTCATCAATTCGTCTCTCTACCTCAGAAGTTCTCCTCCAGATTTTTCATCATCTCCGCGATCTCAGTAGCTAGTCATTCCTCTAAAACTGTGGAGCTAGACGAACATGCACCACCTTGCGATTTGAGTTCCCATTTATAGAAACAACCCATTCCACTTATTGTGGTCCCATATTTCTTATTCTCGGTAACCCGTTGCAGAACCTCTGCCTCATCATTGGTTGGCACTACTTGTGGCATGTCTTCATCTGCAGGTGTGTCGGTCACAGTTGGGATATTACGAATTTTTTGGTTTTGAACTTTCTAAACCTATACAATAAAGTGTTATAATGCAAACCAAAATTTCATTTTATGAAAATTTTTAAAGATGACCAAATAGAATTTTAACTTTAGCGGATCACCTTTCTTTTGGTCGTCGTCCGCGTATATCATTATCCCTATAATATTTACTCCATTTTTGTTGTGCATCGCGGTAATACCTCTTAAATGACCTTGAAGTGGCATTGTGCTCCTTGTAGTCCGAATTGCGGGTGTATGACATTTCTATAAAATTCCTACGAGTGAACAAAGAAAAAAATTACATGTTATTTCCAAAAGGTTAATAAAATTTTTGAATAACTTTTTTTTGAATGTACCTTATACTTAGGCAGTGGCGGATCCAGAAACTTTTTTAATGGTGGAAAAATTTCATACTAAAAAATTATTTTAATAATAAAATAATTATTAAATGCATATAACAAAATTTAATTTGAGCTTAATTATTTATTTTTTAGTTGAGTTAGAATTTAACTTTCATATATATATAAATAGAAAACAAGTCGGTTTGCGAGCGTTACAGACTCTAATAAGTCGGGTTCGATTTTGATTTGTTTATCAAACGACCCACTCTTGAGCTCAATCTCGACATAAATTTACTTAGAATTCAATAACTCATAAATTATAATAGATAAAACAACAATTTAATGAAAAACAAAAAAATATTTAAATAATTAGTGAAAAAATAATTATAACTATGAACAAATAAATAAATTGAGGATGAAAAATGTTTCATTCAAGTGAGTTGAAAAGTTCAAACATCATTAAGAAAAGTCCACAACTATTCCAAGATTTGAACTCTTTGATCTCATGGATAAAATACTACGTACTTATCAATAAGCTAAATAATTTTTGTTATCATGTCACACAATTATATATATATATATATTAGAATTTAAAGGGGACATATCCAATTTTCGAAAAATATTTTATATAATTTTTTTTCCAAATTTCTAGGCTAAGGGGGTGCTCCCTTTCGGATCCTCCACTATACTTAGGGGACTCAAAGTGATCGCGCATCTATTCTCATGAACCCTCTCGGGCGATAAAGTCATCGAGAAACTTGGACTGCCCATATTTCTTGAAGTACTGAGGACACTCATTCTTAAATTTCGATAACGCTCCTATTCCTCTTCCGCCCAATTATAAAATTGTACTCAAATTAAAGCTCAAATGTTTAAACTCATAATTTCAAATGTTTAAACTTGTAGTCACACGAGATTAATGGTTGCACACTGTAAATTAAATAAGTTTACAAACTGAAAATTTTGGAGAACATAGATTTCAAATAAGGCTATAAATTGAAATTTTTAGGCATGCAAGTCTTTTCTTCAAATTAATTCTCAAAAATAAAATATTCATATGAACTAAAATTTAACATTATACAAGTTATAAATCATAAAACAATAAATGCCTAAGCTATAGAACCCTAAATACCAAGATCTACACAAAAAGGCTGAACCTGATGAACATGATACATACCCATGGAAAGTGGTGATGGTCTTTACAAGCCCAACTGTCCCGCTGATCTGAAACCATATGCCAATTTGACATCTGACAATGAATACTACAACAGCTACGTAAAAACATGTGGTTTCATGTCACAAATGGGTACACAAAAAGTATCATGCATGCATCAACCTAAAATACATTCTCTTCTCCAAGGAAGGTGATGTATTCTCCAACGATACGATTGGCTCTGTAACGCCTAGCTGGTGAGAAGTTCATAATTTTAAAATTCATCGAGCAACATAACCATCCCTTCTATACAATTGGCAACTACTAGCATGTTTACTTATGATAGTGATAATGAACCCAACAACAACACCAACTAGTTGGGTTGCTTATTTCTTTTGTATTGAGCGGAATATTGTTACTTCACCCTCTTATAATTTGCTTGTAAATATATTGTTCATCAATGAAATCATCCATCAGTTTCATTATTTTAGTGTTTTCCTCGTTTAAACGTTGTATGAAAATGAAATTACAACTATTAAAATGAATCATGTAATTGCAACACCATTCATGTAGCTTACATTTCATGATATCTTTAAGGAAAAATGTCACTTAGCTCACTCGTGGTTTACGCGTTTTTCACTTAACTCTCTCGCCCGATAAATACGTTTTGAGAGACCCCCGAACTTTTCAAAATTCTCACAGAAGCTCAAACGGTGTTAGTTTTGTCATGAAAAGTCCAAAATACCCTCAGCTCACCATTCAATTTTCAAACTAATGTCATTGTTTCATTGTTCATCGCACTCCGGCCACCCACTCCGGCCGGCCTCGTCTCCGACCCTCCGTCCGGCCACTCCTTCTCGTCTCTGACCCTCCGGCCGGCCACCCCTTCTCGTCTCCGACCCTCCGTCTCCGATGTCGATGAATTGAGAATCAATTTTGGGTAAAATTTGTGGGTTTTTTTTGGGAGTTTGTAATTTTATTTTGGAGATCGATTCTGGTATTTTTGGGGTTCAAATCATTTGATTTGATTTGATAAACAATTCAGGATTTGGGGGAGTTGTGTAGAGGGGCTGGGCTGGGCTGAAGGAGCGGAGGGTCGGAGGAGGGAGGAGCTGGGGGAGCTGTGTGGATTTGGGTGGAGGTCGCGGCGGCTCTGGGTTGAGCAGATCGGAGATCAACCTCCGCCCAGAGCCGAGCTCCGAGCAAATCGAAGCTGGTTCGAGCTCCGACGACTTGACTGCTCGAGCTCCGGCCCTCCTCGAACTATGCCCACCTCCACCCAAAGCCGACCGCCCCTCCTCCCTCCTCCGACCTTCAGCCTCCCTCCTCCGACCACTGGTTCTCGAGCAGATCAGAGCTCGATGTGGGTCGATATGGGTTTGTCGCTGGGACTCGATGCGAGTTTTGAGGCAGTGGCTGGACGGAGTAAGTGGCCGGACGGAGGGTCGGAGACGAGGGTGGCCGGAGTGGCTCCATGAACAGTGCGGTGGGGAGATGAGGGTATTTTGGACTTTTCACAAAAACTAACTGGGTTAGGGTTCTGTGAGAAATTGTGAAATTTCAGGGGTCTCTCATAACGTATTTGTCAGGCGGGGAGCTAAGTGAAAAACGCGTAAATCACGAGTGAGCTAAGTGACGTTTTTCCTATCTTTAAAGTACAATAACGCACAATAATGTGTTTGCTAATAAAGACCACTATTTTGAGAATCGATGATCCAAAACATACTATAAGAGAACATCTAATATATATTTCATAAAACTAGCATATCGTGCACAACAATCCATAACAAAAAATTATCTCAACTCAAGTACAAAGATGTCTCAAACATAACAAGAATAACTAGACAATCTGTTAAGTACACAACAAGAAACTAAATAGACGTACCACACCGATTACTACAGTTGGCGTGATACACCTTAATAGTATATCGACTTAAGTAAAGAAAATAAAACAAATATATAATAATAATAATAATAATAATAATAATAATAAAACACTTTTATTAATAATATAGTTTCAAGTAATTCGAGAGACTCTGTTCCTCGTCGGCTTAGAGGTCACTTACAAGACAAATATAGCATGTCCTCCTATTAAATCACCCTTATAGTATTTGCTTACTTAATTGCCAAGTAAAAACACAAAAAAATAGTAATAAAATAAAATAATAATAAGAAAAATATAATTAAGAAATAAATAAATATTTTCCTTTTTGTTGCCCTTCAGTCAACCGCGTGTAACATTATCGGCCTCCTCACATACACCTTGTCCTCAAGGTGACATGATTTGTACAAGGAGGTGCCAATTCCAGTTGGCCATTTTCCCTCGCCCATGTATGGTAGAGCTCGATTCTCGATTCTTGAGTTGTACCTTAAGTCCCTTAGCAATATTATATCAAGAAGAACTCAATATGTCGTTGTCATAACTCCTACCTAGGGTTTAGAGTCGCCAACATATACAAATTTTAAGATCCATCTGTATGGGTAGTCATTATCTAGCGAGTAGATCCTAATTTCTCGTGGTCGGATCTCTCACGTCATACCTAGAGACAATGTTAACTATGCCCTTCTGGAATTCAATTCATTCTCCTCAATTTCTTCTTCTTCCATTAAGTTACTGAATCCTGAGAATTGCTCACAACCGTTGTTTTAGAGTTTGAATACAAACAAGACTCGAACGTCCTATATGATATGGTCTCGTAATCGCAACTCCGTTTTAATGGCTTGTGTTATTGCCTCTGTTGCTCCTTTGCCTCCCGCTCGAGTTTTGACTCGATTAACATATTCCCCCATATCTTGTAATCGTTCATATATTTATACGAGGATCTTCATGTGAATTGAAGGTAATCATCTATTTGGTTCTCAAATCGATATTCTAATATCAATTGATACACCTTAAAAATGTATTGACTTGAATAGAGAAAATATAACAAATATATAATAATAAAGCAATTTTTATTTGAGGAAAATTGTAAGCTATCATAACGCTCCAACATCCACTTGCTAGACAGCAACATTAAAAAACAAGTTTATTGATAATATAGTTTCAGTTGTTTTTTTATCAGTTTATAATATAGTTTCAAGTAATTAGAGAGACATGATCCTCTCCAACTTATGGCTCAATTACAAGGCAAATCTGACATGTCCAACCATGAAATCCTTTTCTCCTTGTAATCTTTACATAATTAATTGTTAAGGGCAGACTCAAAAGAAAAAGTAAATAAAAGAAAGAAAAAATAATAATAATAATAAAAAAAAAGAAAATATAACGGGGAAAGAAATAAGCATTTTCGTTTGTGATGCCCTTGATTTAAGTGCTTGTAAGACGATACTCAATTTTTATCCCTTTCTACCACATTGATCAGTGGTGACAGAAAACTTAGTGAGCGCTGCCCACCTGCATATCTCTTGGAACTTTTGCCATAATGCTTCCGAGCTTCAATGTCAGACACCTCTTGAGTCTGTTAATTTATAGATGCATGCCTCGTTTTCCTCTGACTCATAATCTTCTAATACTCGTGCCACATTCTGTGCAATAGAAGCCTATGTCAATTAACTACATTACACGCATGAAACACATAGATTTCAGAAACTTTTAAACAACAGATTACAAACGTGTCTTGTTTTAATGTGCATGAAACACTACTTCAACTAATCACATACCCACATGTGAAACACCAATATGTTAAATATATGCAGTACACTGAACACATGAAACAACATCCTGCTAACTTGAACATTCAACCTTTAAAGCACCGTAATACACAAGACACCTTCATGAAATATGTCTAATTATTTAACACACAAATTGTGTTTTAATTTTGGAAGTTGAATGATGAATATGCTAATCACAATCCATACAATGAATTAAGGTTAGTTTGGTCGTTAAATAAAGTTAAAAGACACATATTTTTCATGTGATTTATTAAACAGACTCTTACATCCATCAATTTAAACAAAATTTGCATATATAAAATAATTGAAGTTTAATTCAGGTAAAAACAATAACAATCTAATTTGGATCTTTAGATTTTTTGTTGTTGCAATTTTCCCTAGAATTTTCTTTTCAACACAATAATTTTGATGCACTTTTGCCATTTCAACCGACTAGCCTGAATTCTGTGGTTAGTTTCACCGTTTAATTTCCCATAATTCTAAAGAATATAATCTAAATACTTATATTGAGTGTTGCTCAGTATCTCACGACCATCAAGTGTTAGTGCACTTATATCACTAGTTCAACGTCTACTCAGTTTACACTTTATATACTCCGTCTTCGACCAATTTATAGAGAACTTTTTGGTTATAAAGTTTTTCTCTATAATTCTAACTTTACTTTCATTGTTCCCTTGTCTCGTCAATCAACGCCACGTCATATACAGGTAAAATAATACACCACGCTTTTGTTTGGATATTTCTAAACGTATTCAAGCACAAGGTCTTTTTTAACATTTCCACCACTCTGGCCATTCATAGTTTCATATGATTCCCAGTTGAGGTGGTTGTGTAGTAGCTAACTATAACACCCACCATTCAATACTTCAACCTGATACTGCCTCACATAACACCAGCAAACTATTTATTAGAGGGTCTTCAAAGCCTGCACCACACTGTCTCTGCCTAATAGTTAATATCACATTGAAAATTCAGTATCAGGACACACTACTTTGAAATATTCAAGTCACGTTTTGATAACCATCCAGACAAATTTTCTGACATTAAAGATGAAGTGGGGCTTTCGTGCCTTCATTGAAATATAAAAGGATCAACAGATGATCTTTTAGCAACATATATTGAATTTACAACCAATTACATAATATCGATGAAAAGGATTAACCATGACCATGCGAGAGCCTGTGTGAATGAGAAAAACACGTGAGGCCATCGATGCACACTTCCGAGAATTACTTATATTTACTTACGACTATCTAGCAAAACAAAAGACTGGTAAGGGCCAAATTACCTCCAATCATGTCATCGTCAGCTGGACGGTTTTCAATATTCAGTTTATCTACCTTCAGGAATTTTCTGCATCATCTTTACTGGTGATGGTTGTAAGTTGATCACCAAGTTCTTACCAATCCAGGTGTCCAGTTTCTCCAATCTAACTTCCCAATTGATTTGTTTCTCAAGTTAACCATTTCTTTGATATCAAAAACCTTCTTTAGATAGTTCCCCTGTTTGGCAGGCTCGGCCTGAGCCTCTTCCACTGTTTCTTCCTTCCCATCTTCAGCTTCATAGACAGGTTCGGTGACACTTTGGTCTTCTGAGGAGGACATGCTATTTATGATGTTCCCGAGTATTTCAACCACCTCACTCATTTTAGGCCGTGACTTGGAATGCTTCATCAGGCACTTGTTTGCTAGGGAGGCTAGCTTTTGAGCTGATTTAATGCAATACTGTCCTTCCAAACGCGGGTCTATAATGAGGTGGAACTTCTTCGAGTCTGACACATAAGGTCTCACCCATTCCAAGAGCTTCTGCTCGCTACGGGGAAGGTTTCGCTCTACTGCACGCCTCCCTGTGATAAGCTCATACAGAACCACTCCAAAGCTCCATACATCACTCTTAGCAGTCAGCCTTCCAGTTTGCACATACTCAGGAGCTGCATAACCAACTGTTCCCACAACCTTTTTAAAACCAAAACCGAATATAAGGATGATTATTCACTACTGTATGCTTGTAATCAATAAGCATGCGAAAAGTTGCAAACTGGTAAAAATATTAAATTTATGAGCATAACTTTGTAGTCCCCCAACAAAAATGTCAAAAGGAAGCCGATATTTTGAAAGGTATGTGCATGTTCATTGAGTTAAGTTTTTACTCATTTGCAAATTGTAATCCAATCCCAGTAGGAGTCATTTAACCGGATCATATGTAGCTCATAACAGAGATAAACAGACTAACCGATGTTGAAACATGACTTAGTCCTTCTGTAGGTCCCTGCCTGGCCAGTCCAAAGTCTGAGAGCTTTGCATTGAAGTCCTCATCTAGCAGAATGTTTGATGTTTTAAAATCACGAAATATTAGCTGCACCAATTATTAAGCAGATGAATAGAAGATTGAGAATGAGGGAAAAGCTATGGAAGCAACTAAGTTCTCAATGTGCACCAAATTTGTAAGATAATGAATGATTCATACTAAGTCTGAGAACTAGAAGCGGTTCTCAGAATAAGCCAGCAAAGAATAAAGTTGTACACTGTACATGAAACTATGTAAGAAAAACAATATACCTGAAACTCCATTTCCTCATGCAAGTATGCCAAACCACGGGCTGCATCTTGAGCAACTTTTAATCTCATCATCCACGAGAGAGTTGAAGGTACACGAGCCAGTATGTGGTCCTCCAAGCTTTTATTATGCATGAGCTCATAGACCAAAAGCCGCTGAATCCCTCTCTCATCGTCTTCTGCACAATACCCAACCAACTTGACAAGATTTGGGTGCTTTACTACGCCAAGAAAGTTCACTTCATTAATCCACTCCTTATGGCCCTGAATACTAGAATGCAAAAATACAAAACTACATTAGGTCATGGTAGAATCAATGCAATACATAGAAATTAACAACAATGAGAATAAACTTCCTAACTGAACCACACCTTTGTCTAGTGATAAAAAACAGTCTGTATCCTCAAATTTCAATTGTGAAAGAACATGTTCTCACACAAATAGATGTTGCTGAACAGCTAAGATTAATAAATCAATCACACACTGCATAATTGTTCAAATTGGATAATCAGAGAGAATTAACCATTGGTTTAGCAGTAGCAGATTTGTAGCATCCTCCCAAGTAACAAGTATATATATTGTGATTATAAAATTTAGATTGAAACCTTTCAATTAAACTTTCCAGTTTATAGGAGAGACCAAAACCAAAACCATCTCTAAAATGCTTTCATTGAGAGAAATTTCAAGAAAAATAAATACATACCGAAACAATGTTTCTTCATATACACACATTGAATTGCTTGCACATACATTTTTCACAGAATCATTGCTTATAATGTATTTAATGCTCACAGATATCTATGCATAAGACAATGGATAAAAAAAAGGATTGCAAGGAGGGCATGAAGGAAGGACCATGCCTGGAATCCATGGCGATTCAACTGCTTAACGGCGACCTCCATCGTGTTCCCATCAGAAACCCTAACAAGAGCTTTGAAGACGCAGCCAAAGCCTCCCTCGCCGACCATGAGCGATCTGCTGAAGCCTCTGGTGGCGGACTTGAGCTCGGCGAAAGTGAAGACCCGCAGATCATTGGACCTCCGGTGGGTGAGAAAGTCGTGGAACGCGACAGCGTCGGAGAAGTCCCTGGAGTCGGAATCGAACTCGGAGCGCCTCGTGTCGACGCTGCTGGAGGCGACGCTCAGAGACCGAGCCCACGACACCCTCGACCCCCGAGAAACGACGCCGTCTTCCTCGTCTCGCTTCTCTCCGTTGGTGAAGTGAAAGCATTTCATCCTCACGAGAAATGAGGAAGAAGAAGAAGAAGAAAGGGTCAAAGCAAAGGGGCTGCTGAGCTGAGCCTGAGGAGATCAACTCAACAAAACTAGGATTGGTGGGAGTTTGGTAATTAATTCATTATTTTATTTCAGGAAAAGTGAAACACAACAAAGGCAGGTAAAGTGGAAAAAAACGATAGATTCCAAATCGGCCCATGGAGGATCACGAGTGCCTTTGCAATTGCAATTGCAATGTCAAAATAGGATCTATCTACACCATGGGCCTTGGGAAAAGGGATTCATCACCAGACGTCCGATCTAAAATCTAAGCAGTCACATCATGCCACGAGTTCGTCATAGAAGAATGGGTCAATTCTCGCCGGTTAGTAGAACAAACCGGAGTGCTACATCAGATCCCATAATAAATAAAGATGACCCCTCTCGTAAGTAGGTTAAACGGTAGTTAATTCGTGATTTAATTAATGGAGAATAATAATAATAATAACACTCACTATTATTGTTGAATAGTGTCCGTCCGTCCGTAGTAATGAAAAAGAGAAGTAAAGGTTAGATGATGAGGGACAAGACAAGCAATAATAATAAATAGATGGTTTAATCATTGTACGGAAGTTACAGCACCAACCAACAACACAAGTCATGAGGATTGAGGTGTCAGCTTCAAGCCCAAAATGGCGGACGCAAAGGGGCTTACTGATGTAATGGTTGAGGGCCCAGAAAGTTGGTGGGCCTCAAAGCCCGTCAATTAGGTTTGGGGGTTTGACGCCGTATGATCTTGATATTTCAATATCTTTTGTTTGTTTTTGATTTTCTTCGAAATGGCGACACGAATTCATCCAGCACCTACCCAACCCAACTGGGACTCCTCTATGATTTCTGGGGTATATAACAATTCAAACCGCATTTTTTTTACCAATGATTTTGATTTCGTAGCCTATTATTCAAATGCAGAGAGATGTTAATTCGTTTATATATGAAAATGTGTACCACATCGCCATCATCGCCTCTACTTAACACATTAGAGCTGTAAAATGGCTTCACCATTATATTATCCTATACAAATGAAATGTGTATTTAAAGAATTGAGCCTTAATTCAACTTAAAACAGTCAAGACAAAAGAAACTTAACAATGTTCATTGGAAATCCCAAGATTGTGTTCAAATGGACAATATAATTGGTAAATTTTGACAAGGTCATTGTGGCGTCCCCTAATCCAATTTCTATGATGTAAATAGTAAAAACCGTAAGAAAGGTTAAACATTTTAACTTTTAATAATTTTTATATGTCAAAAATATTAAGCGGAGTAAAACATGTTACTCTTATGTGAGAAATTACCTATGTGAGAGATAAGGAAGGTCACTCCAAAAGAGGATTGAAGAGTTAAATCATTTAGAAATTTTTGTTGAATATGAGAAATTACCCATGTGAGAGATAAGTGAGGTCACTTCAAAAAAGGATTGAAAAGTTAAATATTTTAGGAATTTTTGTTGAACCCTGATGATGTTCACGACCAAAATGAACATAAAGATTTCTTTGTGAGACATGTTATCGTTGATCTAATATTTATTGATCTCTTGAATGCATATGTTATAATATCATAATCTTATGTTACAAATTTTTAACTTATTGCAAATTAATTTTCATTGATTTAAAAATTATTATATTTGAGGGATGCACTCCTTGACAAATGGTCTTTTAGATACAAATCTAAAAATATATACTATTCATAAGATGGTTTAAATCAACGGTCCATAATAATTAGTGAATTTATTAAAAAAATAAATGAAAAAATACCATAAGGGAAAATCTGTAAACATGAAACCTATATTTCATTTACATTTATGATTCATGAATCTCAAACCTAATTCTAGACTCGCATTTTCTCCACGCTTCAAGCTCTCATCCGCCATAACCAATCCTATGGATCAAAGTTTTGTCGCGTCGCCGTCCTCCGGATCGAAGCCCTTGCGCCGTCATCCTCTGTATCGAACCGTCGCGCCTCCGGATCGAAGCCCTTACACTTTGAATCGAAATTTTGTTGCGCCGCCGTCCACGGATTGAAGTTCTGTCGAGCCACCGCCTCCTTCCGCGCCTCCGCTCATGGCCTCCGCGGTTCCTCCCTCCTCCATTCGCATCTCCGCCCGTGGCCTCCGTGGTTCCTCCCTCCGCGCCTCCGTTCATGACTCTCGAAACTGCCTAAAGGTAAAAACCTCATTCTTTTTCGATCTCTAATTTCTTTTCTCAGATCCATGTCGTTGCTGCAACATGTGATATTGGTTTCATGATTCCACCAGATGATACTTGTTCCATAGTTCCATCGGATGATATTGGTTCCATGGTTACATCGGATGCTTGCTCCATGGTTACATCAGATGATATTGAGTTTATGGTTCTGTCAAATGATATATATTCCATGGTTCCATCAATTGGTGGATGGGAACGAGATGAATATGGTGGTTATATGCCCTGCTGCCCGAATGATTTTAAGTCATGCGTTAGAATGTGATTCAAGACATTGGAAGCAGGAATTCAGCACTACATGGCATACATCAGGACGTGTGGATTTGTGGTCCGTCTATAGGGGCGCAAAAAAATAACCGTACGGGTATTTTTATGGGACATGAAAAGTTGTAAAAATCAATAATAATTTGCGTACATGCACCATCAAATTCACATATTCTAGTGTCGTTTTTTTGTAATTTGTTTGATTTTTGTTAATATGGTTGGGAAAATGATTATAAAGAAGAATATTTGAGGTCAATTTGTGTGTTGAGTTGTGCTCATATCTTAAGCCTTATGAATTAGTTTGGGAATATTGGAACAATGTAAATATTAAGCATGTGTATGAAACAGTGCAAAAAGATGACACTGCCCGTGAATAAATGAGAATACAAATAACCTATATGAAATAATGAAAGCATAAAACATTGGTAATGGAACAATAAAAATAAATATATTGTTCATGGAACAATGGAAAATATGACAGTACAATGAAATAATGAAAGCATAAGACATTAACAATGGAACAATGAAAATAAATATATGGTTTATGGAACAATGAAATCATACGACACTACAATGGAAACATACGACACTAATATTTAAAACAAAAATTTATCGGTTAACAACCAAAAATATTTCTTAATCGTAAATGAAAAGATTTCATAATTGTGGAAGTAATTATTGGTGTCAAATACGAATTAAATGTGACAATTAAAATGAAATCATATGAAAATACTAATTTACCCTTGTCATTAGTGTTAAATGACAAAAATAAAATGTAAGTTATTAATAATTACAACTAATGTCATTAGATGAGTCATCACATACCTACACCATTTATCTTTTCATCTAGTAGCTGAAAATTATTCCTATATTTGTACACGATTATAGCATTTGTACTCGATTAATCTCTTATATTTGAAGAGATGAAAAGTATAAGTAAACGGTCATATTTCTCTTCATTTGCACTCATACCGAAACCAAGAACGTGGATTCTTATTCTTTCTTTAGTTCTTTTTGCTTTATTCTAAACTTCGTGATACACAAGTTCAAGTTTAATTAAACTAAACCTTTGATATAAGAAAGTATACTAAAAGTATATATAAATAATTACTAAAAGTGTATCGGTTCGCGAGCGTTACAAACACTAATAGGTTGGGTTCGAGTTTGCCTCATTTATCCAACGACCCAAATTTGCGCTTAATCTCATTATAATTTTGTTTCGAAAGTTCAATTAAACATAAAAAGTGAGAATGAAAGATATTTATTAAAGTGAGTTTGAAAGGCCCAAACATAGAAAAAGTCCACAACAAATATAAACATAATGTCAACCTCAAGATTTGGAAAAAATATTACACACTGTACCACTGAATCAAATAATATTCGAAGGCACATTACACAACTTTTGTATATATTACGAATTAAGAAAAAAGTATATTCAATTTTTGGACTTTTGTTCCTCATGATATACCTTCTGGAAAGTAGCAGTACATACTATAACACGTTATTGTAAATTGTTTCCAATATTTATTTCGGTTGACATTATTTATCGTTTATGGACTAATCCATTGTTTGCCACCAAGTGCGAACATCACATCTCTCGTGTCGAGTATTGAGCAATTGTAAACGTTGTTGCATAGAAATCCTTTACCACATTAGTGTACAAGCATCTTGAGCTTGATATACATTTTGTTTGCCAAAAGGTTTGGGATGGTACCTTTCTCGCATTACATGTGCCCTTTGGGTTTCAATATACAGACATCTTCACCAGTTTCCTCTCACTTATTCCCATGTTTCTAGTACCGTAAATATTTACTCACGTAGTTTATTTTATTTCTTAACCGTAAATATTTTTTGAAAATAAAAAATTGATATCATATGTATGAATAACTCATATCATCTAAGGGCGGCGATTTATGTCAAAAACTTTTGGAAAGTAACTAGAAACTATAAAAGAAAATAATAAACTAGAAACTAGGATATTAGAAAATTAAAAACTAGGAAATAACAATTTGGAAAGTAAATTACTTGGGCTACAAGCCCCTTATTCTAGAAACTAAATATTAAGAAATATAAAATAGGCAATTAAAAAGTGTTGGACTCAAGTGCTTAAATTTCTTAATACCCCTGCATCAAACCCCCAAAGTTGCGAAAAGAGACTTGTCCTCAAGTCTTTGCCATTGTAAGGACGTAGATCTTTATAATTGAAGGCATGAGACATTTCGCACTCATTTGGACATTCTCCATTGTTCTCGAACAATATCCTCAAGTCTCCACCAGCGTCAAAAGGGCGTAAATAAGCTATATTAAATGTTGTCATCAATTGATCTCCAACATTAAACGGACGCCAAACAACTGCATTAAAAATAACTAATTTATATGCACGGAAGTTGACGTATTTCATGAGTTCCTTTTCCTTCCATTTTTCACCATCTTTTCTCATTCGCACATGATCATCGTAGGTTTTCTTCGGTGACATGGGAAAGAGAATATAATTTCCTTCATCGTGCACAAGAGAGTATTTGTTGGATACTTCATCATGCTTATCTCCTTGATCGAATTGCCACAACTGTCCATCTCGCTTTAGATTTATGTCACATAAAAACATATCTTCATAATTATGAGTGCTTGACAAACTCAACGCCTGCTCCCTTATTTTTGTCGCAATTTCATCATCGAGCTCTTTTAATATATATGTCTCAAGGTGTTTATTTGTTGACATCTCCAATTTGTCAGCGAGAGAAATATTACCAACGATAGTGAAAAATTCTCTTTTAACAATAAAGTTGTGTACCTTGTTTTGAACATGACAACCAGTTTGAAAGATGTGTGATTTATTCTTTTCTTAATCTTCTTTCGCTTGGATATTCATAGATCTCGATACATTTGGTAGCTCTTCTTGAACAATACATGTGTCACATGCATCATCTTTTAAAATTGATTTGAATCCAGCTACCAATTTATCGTCAGCTTTAATAACAGTTTCTTCTCGAGACACCATTGCTCCTTTGATTATGCCTTGATTTTCAGTGTGATCTATGCATGTTTCTTTGGTGTGAAACATGTCGGTTCTCAACACATCAGCCCCCTCGTAGGATTCAGATTCGATTTGAGACTTTCTTGCATGATTAAAGAATGCTCTTGATCCACGCGTGAATACAATTCAACAATGTTCTCATCATATTTCTCATCGAGCATGTCATCTTCACTTGCCACATGTCCATCTTCCACGAGTTCTACCACTCCTTGATTAGGACACTCAGATGTAATATCCACTAAACCTTGAATATCGATTTGTTCATACTGATTAATCGTATAAAAATTTATAGTTGACCTACCACCCGTGATTCGTCTTTCTGAATAGTTTTCTCTACGAGCATGAGCATTTTATATTACTATAAAATTCAACCTTACTTCACACCTATTTATTCACACTTTATAATTAAAATTAATATTGAGATAAACCCCGATTGGTCTGAGGTTTGACCCGGTATTACTTGTGACGACCGCGTGCGCTTGCGCGTTAATCGGAACCCGTAGACTACTGTCTACGGAGTCAACAACTAACACATATAACAAGTTAAAAGGTGTTGGATACGGGGTTAGTCCATAAACGCAAATCATGCAACTTAAAGTATTCATTCAAACATGTAATAATAAAAGCAATTGAAGAAGACGAACACAATGAATAATACGTTAGTATTATTGAATATCACCATCACAATACAATAAGATTTACTTGACCAGTGAATCGATATTGGACAGATGAAGAAGGAGGAAACGATTATCAACGAGACACGGTAATTTGCTTTCCTTGAGACGAATTTTTCCCCCGTATGGACAAATTGCTCCCAAGAAACAACGTTGATCATAGGTGAATTCAGAACCGTAATGTAGAGAGAATCAGGCAAGAAGAACTAGAGAGAGAGGTGGTCGGGTAGGGTATTTTTCGTTGTGTTTTCGTCTCTAGCGAAATTATCTATTTATAGGCTCATGGAGAGTTGAAATCTAAAAGAAAAAATGGAAAGAAATAATTACTAATTTTTTTCTTGGGGAGAAAGGCTCAAAAATATCGGAATATTCTCTTAATTTTCAATTAAGAGATTTTTTGCATAATATGACCACATTATTTCTCGATTTATAATTTAGAGAATATTATTTCCTTTTCATGATTTTGGAAAAAATATTCATTCCCAAATTTATTAATTTGGAAAATATTTATTTCCAAATTACATATTGGAAAATATTATTCCCTATTTACAAATTGGAAAACTTCTGTAGAGAATTGTTTTGGGCCTAAGAAAATGTAGCGAGCTTTGGCCCTCAAATTTTCTGCACAACTCATTTTCTCTACAACATCATTTCAAATGGTTATCTATGAGGTTCAATTTCTCATTCACCTCTTGTTCGTTTAGAGATCGTGATATACCATTGGAAAACTCTCATATCCTAAATTATGTACACGTGTTTCACATCATTCTAGGTCGAGTCGAAGCGTTCCAAAATCATGGCTCAAGTTGACTCATTCACTAGTTAACACATATGTCAACTTTTGCCATTTTCATCAGTTTGCCCAACAAAAGGCAAGTCACTATTTGATCAATCCATATGGATAAGAGACGATAATTATTTGTTGACAATCAGATAGTTTTAAAATACACAAAATGAAAGTAATGATTGGCCGATTTTTATTAGGTATGAATAATTTGACCGGTTTTTGTACATATTTCTAATTAACATTTTTGGTAGTTCAATCAAACTGATATCCTAAGGATAACTCGGCGTAAATTTCGTAGCTTCCAAACGATACAAAAATCTCGTTAATGAAGCAACTACATCAAAAGTAGTCATACGTTAATGAAGGTTTTTCTGGTATTACTTGTGTGATTGTGCAAAAACAAAATTATGTGGACAACAAGTTTGGTAAAAGAAAAATAGGGAGGTCTCTATAAAAGTCTATTAGTATAGGAGAGGTTTTGCGGAAACAATATAGTGTATGGAGACTCTTTGCAAAATCACAATTGTACAAGGAGAGTTTATGCAATTGTATACAATAAGTCGTGAAGGGTAATTTTGGAATTTTGAATATATTATAAGATTTTCCGTCGCTTTTAACATATTATTACTAAGAGTGCAAAAATTACAAGCTGACTTAGAATTTTCACAATAAAAATAGCCCAAGGAGATTATCTGCAAAACTATAAAATTATAAGTTTAGTAAAACAAATATAGGGAGGTCTCCATAAAAGTCCATTAGTATAGAAAAGGTGTTTCAAAAACAATATAGTATACGGAGACTCCTTGCAAAATCACAATAATATAAGGAGAGTTCATGCAATTGTATAAACTAAGTGGTGAGCTGTAATTTCAGAATTTTGAATATATTTTGAGATTTTCCATCATGTTATTATTTAGATTGCAAAAATGACAAGTTAAAAGAGAACTTTCGCAACAAAAGTAGAGCCAGAAGATTATTTGCAACACTATAGCTCCAGAAGATTATTTGCAACACTATAAAATTGTGAGGAGAATTTTTCCATGAAATAATATATTTTCTCTTATTTCTGTCCAACTTTGCGAATATTTTATATATTTAAGTGTTTTAACTAATTTATATATTTCTCCACTACTGAGTGTGTTTGTCATGGTTTTCAACCGGTGATCATATTTACTCTTAACGCTAATATAATAAGGGATGACTAAAGTTTAATTGTTAATTTATTTCTTGAACTTGTGATCACGAAAGAATAGTGAGTCTCAATAATAATGCTTAGAGTTGTCCATTGTCTGATTATCCGAACCATAAGTCAATTCTCAATACCAGAACTAGATCTGAAACTGGTGTAGGAATTTATCATGGTTATAACAGATGGATTACTTGGGTGGTTATTTTTTTAGAATAAAATGCAACGTGATGAACCTTTATTTTGTTCCTAATTTATTAGTTCAAACAACTATTTGTATTTAACTTTCAGACAAATTATGCAATTTCTTCACTTTGATTTAATTCTTGGTTCTAGTTTGGTTTTATATATGCATTGATACGAAATAAAAGAAATTCAAATTTTCATATAATACTAATCTATATAATATAGTCATGCAAACATTCAAAATTGAAAGTCATATATTTTAGTTATTGACAATTTCAGTTAGCTTATTTCTGGTGAATGGACAATTTTGACTTAAAGACTAATATCTAAACTACAATTGATGGGTTTACTAAAATATATAAAAAAACTGAATCATTGTCTACAATTCTTAATTTTTCGGGCACAGTTCGGTCTGAGTTTATTTGGTAAAAAATAAACTCCCCTAATAATATTCCTAAGAAATCAATCTTTTTTATATAAAAGAAAATTGAGATAATTATAATGGCATCTGTATAAAATACACTGGAAACTTGGGAAGTATTTGTTTTTCTGTTTGTCAGTTTTAATTCGTTACTATTCATGTTTTACCAAAAGAAAAAGGTTTGATCATGTAATAACATTAGGAAAATTTAGGTGGCTACCTCATTTGTTGTGCTTGTGCCTAAAAGAGAGGTGTTTGTGTGTGGATTGTTTTCATTTGGCTGCAAATAGAAAAGACAAGAGTATAGTTGATGGGAATTATTGCGTACTTGGTTTGGCATCTCTTGTTTTCTAGGTTAATTATTAGTTAGCGGTAGGAAAATTACAAGTACCATAATGCCTTGTTTACATTTCAAGCAATGTCAACTTTAATGAGTTACCTATAATCAATAATTGAAGTCTAAAGAGTAGAAGAACACAAAGTGGGTATAGGTTGTGGCTACGTTACTGATAGAAATAGTGTAGAGAATATTATTGATATAATTGATAGTTGTGTGTTGTGTAAAATACAATAGAAGAGAGCCCTTTATATAGGCTAGAAATTAAGGTAATTAGGAAATACTAATGACAATAGGAAAACCTAGATATTATGTAATAAACTAATATATAATAGGAATAGAAAATATTTAATATTATATTTTAACAGCTCCCCTCAAACTCAAATAGGTTGTAAATTGCTTAATTGAGTTTGGAAAGACTTGATTATCTTGAGCATCTTGAAGATCTTGCTTGATTGATACGCGCCATGAGACACTTACGCACCGTGAGACACTTACGCGCCGCGAGACACTTGAGGATACGTGTCGTGAGGCACTTTAAGATACGTGTCGTGAGGCACTTGTAGATAGGCGTCGGATGGTAGATGACGCTATTATGCTGAAGCTATTGAGTGGGCAAAACGAAACTTTATTAGAGATTTAACCAAGGATCGGTTATTCCTCTGATACCATGATAGAAATAGTGTAGAGAATATTATTGATATATTTGATAGTTGTGTGTTATATAGGCTAGAAATTAAGGTAATTAGGAAATACTAACGACAATAAGAAAACCTAGATATTATGTAATAAACTAACATATAATAGGAATAGAAAATATTTAATATTATATTTTAACACTTACAATACTCAACTTTAATTTTTACCTGCTTCCATTTAGTGTAGTTAAATGTTTAAAATTTTAAGTTGGTAATCAAAATTCAAATTGTGTCTGTAAAAATATATTTTGGCGTATGAGATTATGAAATAGGAGAAAATAAAATTTGGTAATAAGATGGCGATATATGTGAGATAAGAAGAGTAGAAAATAGTGAATTGGATGGACACTAAAAAGTCTGTTTTGCTGGCACTGGTTCAATTTCCAACTTTAAATCTCTCTAAAAATGGTGACGACCACAATATCCCTAACCTACACGATATCCAATATTGAGCAAATGATGGTGCAATTTGGAGAAGCATTAATGGAGGCAGAGCCACCAAACCCAGTCGTTGATTTTTCCAAAATGGTAAATGCTCTTGCTACCATTGACTCTGCCTTCAATTTTGGACTAATACATTCAAAAAAGATAACGCCATATGCTCCTCTTTCCTGTCCACTTAATTTTTAGGGTAGATTTCACATGACCCCATTAACCAAACGCGTGTCTCACATGACCCCTTTTAACTACAAAATCAATCTGTGAGGTGCCTTAACTATCCAAAAATCCCACTTTACCTTTTTTTGTTGACTTTTTTCAAAATTCTGTTATGTTTTTTGTGAAATTACTAAAATAGCCTTATATCTAAAAAATGAAAATAAATAAATAAAAATGATTTTGAACTTTTTTTTTCTATTTTCTCGTTGTACAAAATAAAGAATAAAAATAATTTTTTAATAATAATATTTTATTTAAAAAAAATTATTATAAAAATAAAAAACGATGTTTAAAAGTATTTTTTTATTTTTAAATTTTTTTTGTAAAAAACACTTTTTAAAAATTATTTTTACTATTAACAAAATTATATTCTTAATTTTGTACAACGAGAAAATTAGAAAAAAAAGTTCAAAATCATTTTTATTTATTTATTTTAATTTTTCAGATAGAAGGGTATTTTCATCATTTCACAAAAACTTAACAGAATTTTGAAAAAAGTCAACAAAAAAAGGTAAAGTGGGATTTTTGGATAGTTAAGGCACCTCACAGATTGATTTTGTAGTTAAGGGGGGTCGTGTGAGACACGCGCATAGTTAAGGGGGGTCATGTGGAATTTACCCTAATTTTTATGTATTAATACTTTCTCGCAAATATAGTTTGGTACCCACTCCCTTCATGTTGTTTCTTATGACTAACACAAACAATTTAAATATTGAAAATGTTAGCCGATGAATTTTGGAGTTATAATTCAATTCTTGTACTTATGATTTCGTAACGTATACTTGTTGATGTTAGTTTGCTTCTATTAATTTCGAACATTACGTTGTTCAATGTACATACTATTCGCATGTAATATATTTGATTTGACACAAACATTAACGTGACAAATCATTTTATTAAAGACTAATGTGGGGCTCGCGCGATGCGCGTGCTACCCGTAAAAATTTATTATTTTAATAAAATTTAGGGATAATTCCAGGTGGCTACACTTAGATTTTGTTGTTTTTCACCTGACTACACCTAGAATTTTTTTTTTCAGCTGACTACGCCTAGAATGTGCAAAATTTTCACTTTTCATTTTCCGTCCAATTCTGTTAGTTTTTACCGTTTTCTTCATGTGAAATGACTAAAATGCCCTTAAGGTTTAAAGAGTTATTATAATTGGATTGAAAAGACTAAAATGCCCTCACCTATTCATTTAATTTTCAAACCAATGCCTCTCTCTCTCTCTCTCTCTCTCTCTCTCTCTCTCTCTCTCTCTCTCTCTCTCTCTCTCTCTCTCTATTCATTTCATTCAGGTCGAATTTGATTTGGACCCATCACCATTGAATACCTGCAACTCGCCATGAACACCAGAAGCTCCCCCAGAACCTCCCCTGAACTGGGTCTCCTCAGAATCTCCAACAAAATCGAAACCACAACCATTCGATTCGACCCCAATCACAAAAACACCCCAAAACCCAGAAACGAAAACCCAGATAAATTACCCAAAAGAAGAAGAAAAACCCTCGATTCAATCTAAAATTTGAGCGTTGAAGCACGAATCGCCAAGGGTTTCGAGAGAAGGAGAAGAGGGGGAGAACCCAAAACCCAAACCCAGAAACAAAAACCCAACTCCTCGCAAATGGAAGGATTGGGTATAGGGAAAAATAAAGAATAGAGGATGAGATAAAGATATGGTGGTATTTGCAGGAGCAGCAGAGAAGAGATTGGTGAAGAAGAAGAGCTACAGATAAGAATTCAGCGATAAGCGGTAGCTACACGAGCTCTGAAGATTACCGTAGGACCAATCACACAAAATACATATAAAAATTAAAAACTATACCAGTACCAGAACCACCACACACATATATAAATATACACATATATAATATATAATATAAGCAATATTTTTATAATTAAAACTGAAAATTGGGAATATTTATGATGCCCCAAAATCAGCTAACATTTGGCATTAATGTGATCAAAATCAGCTAGTTCTGGGGAGTTGCAGGTATTCAATGGTGATGGGTCCAAATCAAATTCGACCTGAATGAAATGAAGAGAGAGAGAGAGAGAGAGAGAGAGAGAGAGAGAGAGAGAGAGAGTGGCATTGGTTTGAAAATTAAATGAATAGGTGAGGGCATTTTAGTCTTTTCAATCCAATTATAATAACTCTTTAAACCTTAAGGGCATTTTAGTCATTTCACATGAAGAAAACGGTAAAAACTAACAAAATTGGACGGAAAATGAAAAGTGAAAATTTTGCACATTCTAGGCGTAGTCAGCTGGAAAAAAAAAATTCTAGGTGTAGTCAGGTGAAAAACAGCAAAATCTAAGTGTAGCCACCTGGAATTATCCCTAAAATTTATGAATTATCTTGTCATGTATTGCTAAAGCAGTTTTAAAACCTGAACCAAACCATGAAATATTTATAACATACATATTCTTGTTTTTAGTTGTCAAATAAGTTTGAATTTCTCGAGAATAAAATTTATTACTGATTAAAATATGCTTTTATAACAATTGCAACATTTTGATATGTGTTAATGTGTCCCGTGGCTACGGTGGTGTAACTACGATGGTGTTAAATGTCGTACTGTAATTACGGTGGTGCTCCTTGCAAGAGAGTCACTATAGTGACATTTCAATATTTTGCTCCTTGCAAGAGAGTTGAACTAACCTTTTTTATAATATGATTAAAATATGTTTTAAATTTATTGAATTGATCACTTCATTTTCACCATAGGGTCATCTTGCATCATGACAACGAACTCGTTGTAAACATCACTACTGCCAATGTTCTAGAACTCCTAAGAACTTGCTCAAATTGAGTGAGTTTACTGCATAATTTAATAGACTATCGAAATAGTAATAGTATACCTAAGAAGTAATGAAGTTCAATAGCTGTCATAATTTCAACCTCAGCATAATTTTCAAGTTTTCAGCAATATTCATTAGACACTAATTTCAAATTATATACTAACAATGAAGTACTGCAACAAGCCAGCAACATTTTAATGCTCTACGATGCACATTTATAATTATATATACCCTCTCTCTCTTACCATCTTCTACTATACATTAATGTAATGTCGAATAATACACATGAAATACTTTTACCGCTATATATTCATTAACCGATTCTTAATATTATTAAGGTTATGATTATTCTCATAAACAAACTCCATTGTCAAACAAGGAACCATAGCAATGTTTTGCTACTTATATCTAAGTGAATGCAATCAATCCAATCTTTTAGGTACTCAAGCCTCCAAGACATAACAACAGTGTACACACTTAACTACAACACCTTAATCAATTGCTAATTATCAAAATATTATTCGTTTTTTCCACTTTAATTTCATAACTTGTTACCATCAACAACAATCACATTCAAAGCCAGAAGTTTCTTCAAATCATTGAAAACAAACACAACTAAAACACAATTTGTGGTCAAATCATAGTTATCACATGTTATAATCTACACTATCAAAAACATACAAACACCCAGCCTCATTAACACAAAGCAAGTGGAGTACATAAGTGAAAAAACCAATATCATGCAAGTGAAACAACATTACCTTATGGTACCTTATTATATGTTGTGTTGGTTCAAAATGGCTCCCTGTTTCGATAACACTACACCTGTAATGAAACTAAATCTATTTTTGCAAATTTTACACAACACTGCACTGTTGAAATCACGTGAAATGATAGCCACAAGAAGAACGAATCAGTTGACTACGTGAGGGCAAATAGGACCACAACCAACATAAGTTAGGTTGAAGTTGGTTTTTAAAAAAAGGCAATTAAGAACGGATGAAAATTTGCTTTCTAAAAGTTGTCAATAAAGAGCAACACCGCCCATTCTACTACCACACTCTGCCTATTGCTCTCTTCCAGACTATAAAGTGACTCTTGAATCTCAAATAAAATAAATCTATTGGAGCTTGTAAAAAAAATCACATTATACCGAAAAATCCTTGCAACTTTAGTAGTTTAGAATAAAGGATACAAATTAAAAAAAAAACAAATCTTGATGGAAAAAAGAAAAGCCATACAACAAAATGGACACTCTAATCTCAACCAACATAATTTGATAGCTTGAGGTCCTAATCAAAATCTCTATCACCATTATTGTTCTCTTCAAATCATAATTTGTTACGATGCCAAGAAAATAGTGGACAACATGAAATAACAGAGAAAAATGTCTAGTCCTACTGCATCTACAAAAAGTAAATAGTTAGACTACAACGAATAGGTCAACTGAAAGAAAGTATCTACATAGGTCTCGCAAACACACTCAAAATTGAGGAAAATCGGCAAATCCAAAATAGAAACATTCGAAAACACCATTCTTGGTCTCCAAAAATATCCAAAACACCCTACACAATTGTCACAAAAACAAATACCCATAAAACAGTTTCTTAAAAAACCCCGAAATTTTACATGGGTTTGATCGAAATCTCTCTTAACACAAACCCAAATTCGAAACTTATGGCATATTCCGGCAAGACATGGGTGTTCACGTGGGTACGTCAGATGACATATTTCTTCTTTGACTTCCCCAATATAATATTTATTCTCTAACTTCCCCAGTATAACACAACACAACAATAACTGCCTCAACCCATCTTCACCAATGGCCAATGATTTCACATTACACTTGTTACATTAAATAATCTATTGCCTATCATAGTTCATGTTTATCCCTTATTATATATAGTTCTCTATTACACATCAAGAACATTAATGATATTTATCTAATCAACCAAAACCCAATAAAATTGAAACAAGAAATTAGAGGACATAAGAATGTAGAGTGGAGAGACAACAACAAACTAATCAAATCAAATGAAACAATAAAATTGCAAAATCAGGGATACACACCTCCCATCTTTGCACTCATATCTAACCCGGAGAAGGTAGAGGACGTAAGAATGGAGAGTGGAGAGACAACAACATACTAATCAAATCAAATGAAACAATAAAATTGCAAAATCATGAGTACACACCTCTCATCTTTGAACTCATATCTAACCCGGAGAAGGAGAGTGGTGGTCTTGCTGGCAAATATCTTTATGAATTTATCGCTTTGCCCACTCGTCAATGATTCATGATTCTGACGGGTGGGCGAGGCAATTCAAATCTCAATCTCTAGCCTCTCGCTTCCGCAAACAATCAACTCAACAATCGTCTCTACTAATTTTTTTGTCTTTTCCCTTATTATGTTAATTTCTTTCTCAAACCAATCGATTCTTCTTTTACTCTTTACCTTATTAATTTTCTTTGCACAATCTCGTTTCTTCGTCATCAATTGATCTTGATTCCACCACTTCGATCCTGTAACTCAATCAATCTCAATCTCTCAATCCCTACTCTTTCTCTACCCTCTTGCTCGAATCAACCCACACTTGATCAAGCATAAAGCATCCGGTAATCATCGGGCAGCTGCTATCTCGCCATCAGCCATCAGGCATCTGGCAATCATCGGGCAGCTGTCATCTTGCCATCAGCCAGCAGGCATCAGTCATCATTGGGCATCAGGCATCAGGCATCATCTATATGCCATCAGCCGTTGTCATCTCGCCATCAGCCAGCAGGCATCAGGCATCATGCATCATTGGGCATCAGGCATCAGGCATCATCTATATGCCATCAGCCGTTGTCATCTCGCCATCAGCTAGCAGGTATCAGGCATCAGGCATCATCTATATGCCATCATCCGTTGTCATCTCGCCATCAACCAACATGCATCAGACATCATCAAGCATCAGACATCAGACATCAAACATCGGCGCGCATCCTCCATTCTCAATTCTTGCCGCATCACCTCGCGCGCATCCTTTACAACTCAATACTATCAAGCTTCAAACTCAATTCTTGTTTCACCACATTGAGTTTGAGGGAGGTTGTTAGACTATATTATGTTTCCTATATTTATGTTTTCTTTCTCACATATATTAGGGTTTCCTATTCTATTCCTATTGCCTCTATAAATAGAGGTCTCTTGTAATTCACAATACACACATCAATAATATATCCCTCATTATTTCTATCAGGGTCCAACGGTGCCATGGATCTCAACGACAGCGCGAATACGATAGAATGAAGGAGAGACATCATTGGAAGCATGGAGAAAATTTCAATTTCATAATAAAAAATAAATATACTATAGAATGTCATGGCCATCCTGAGCCTTAAATACCGTCAGAGACAACGATTCATACTTCTATTGACAAATCCTCAGATTAAATACAATGCATCTTAAATTTTTGCAAACAAACTGCAATAACCGTCTCACTCATGAAAAAAATCGATATGGAGAATAGAGGATCAAAGGCTCAATATTTTTGTGTAATAAGTGTTATGCATATAGAGAATAAGACATGCCTAATTAAAATTAGACACAATTTAACATAAAAGTATGACTAAAATAATTTAAATAAAAATTGAAAAAGTACAAATGGTCTTATTCATGTGCTCACTTCATCTGCTCAGAAAAATAACGATAAATTTTTTATCACTACACACTCAATTGAGAAACAAATCACCTAATTTTCTCAAGTTACTGATTAAATATTCATAAAAATTCATTTTATGCATACCAAAAATTATAAACATTATTATAGTCAAGAAATATATGCAAAGCCCACATCATCAAATAGACTACATAAAAAGCTCAAATTTTTTACCAGACACCCTCCTCAAATTAAAGGTACACATTGATCACATAAAAAAGAGAACAATAAAGAACCTAATGTAATTTTCAAAACAACAACCATTGCCCTAAGTACCTAGAAATAAAATGTTACATGCTTGCATTAAATGGTTTTTAGTAGAATACGCATGGAGACAATATAAAGTACTAAAAAATATTTTCCCACCACTAAGGAATATTACAGTAAAATAATCAAGGAAGAGAAGCCATAACCAACATCATGAATTGTTCCAGCTTCTTTTTACAAACCAAATACAACAAAAGGTGTTGTCTCCAAACAAAAATATTTGTTTATGCTCTTGCAGAACGGAAGTGGAATGATATTGGTCTTTGTGCCAATAATGCCAATCATTGACCTTGAAAAGGTTGAAGCTAAGATATGACGCCAAAGGCTGGGTATTGACAGTGATGATTGGAATTGCAAGTCCGAGGACAAAAAATTGGATATAAAGTCCAATTCTTATACTAAAACCTTGTGGAGAGTTTGACAAATCATACAATATCTTCCCACATACATCCCAAAAATTTAATTTCTTCATTAATGAGTTACAAGTCAATGTTCAATGCGTTCATTTGAGAGAGAAAAGTCTTTTATTTTTTTTTTTTCAAAAATCCATTTCAAGATGAGATTGCCAGTAGATGAAAACCAATTAGTTAGTTGACGATTCCGGGTGGCGATGTTTTCAAGTAGATTTTTCTTAACTTATGAGTACGAGATATGTAAGCTTGTCATTCATGACTCAACCTCACCAATAGGAAAATAAATCAAGACATATAAACAAGAGAACATGAATAAAACCATAAACAAAAAAATCAAGCAATGATGCATCCTTGTAAAATAAATTGGGACATTTCATCAACGTAGAATTAGATTTGAGCATCTTCATATTTTACAGAATATCTACTCAATTAACCAAATCATTAACACTACTAAACTGCAAAGTTCTCTATCCTACCAATAACAAAGCAAATACATGAAGTTGATTTGAACATCACCATATTGATCAAACTTTACGTTTTCCTAAATCGCAAAAACAAAACCCACAAACACAATTAAACTAACACTCAACCACTCATACAAATCACTCATTCTCACACAAAACTGCACACCTGGAAGGACAAAACCTTACATTCTCGCAACGAAATCACAAGAACTATTTTGACAACATCCTGATATTCGAAAAACAAAGACAGAAAATTTATGCAACAATAAATAAATAAAAATGCCTGATAACAATGTAGATACATGGACAAAATAAGTATCATGCCGGAGTGGCGATAAACTGAGTGGGTTCTCCTATTAGAACCATGCAACATCATATTGAGGCTATGAGTTTTTCCA
This sequence comes from Geranium rotundifolium, assembly GCA_963920655.1. Lineage (NCBI taxonomy): Eukaryota > Viridiplantae > Streptophyta > Magnoliopsida > Geraniales > Geraniaceae > Geranium > Geranium rotundifolium. Next base: position 26,453,673 of record OY987317.1, on the reverse strand, counting down.
CACCCCGATAAAAAAAAAAGAGATTCTCCACACCCTAAATCCACACAAAAATACACATGTTACTCTATAAACAATCCCTAATTCAAAACAACAACTGAAAATGAAACTGTACAAGAAAGTCATACCAAGACGATTCAATCTTTGCACTTGACGCCATACTGAAAATAAAACAAAATCATACTAAACCCGAAACAAATCCATATCCAAATTTTTTGCACTATACTCAATCCAGAATTCCCAAATTCTATTCTCTTAATTTTTGAACAAAACCAAAATTTCATCCCTTAACTTCTACCAAAAACGAACTCAATTAACCAAATCATAAACATTAGTGTATTCTCCGACCCTAATCATGAAGCAATAACCAAGAAGATCTCCTAGATTTAGATTTGAGCATCTCCAAATTTTACAGAATACTCACTCAATTAACCAAATCATTAACACTACTAAACTGTAAAATTCTTTATCCTACCAATAACTAAGAAAATACCATAAGTTGATTTGAGCATCACCATATTGATCAAACTCTGCATTTCCCTAAATAACAAAAACAAAACCCACAAGCATAATTACACAAAACTAACACTTAACCATACATACAAATCACTCATTCTCACACAAAATCGCACACCTGGAAGGCCAAAACCTTACATTCACGCAACAAAATCAAATAGAACAAACTTAACCATAAAGATCAAATGTGAAAAATAAAGTAAAGATATAATTAGAACACCATAGTGTAGAATCACAGAGGAATGCAAAAATTTTGATTGTGATAAAAGTCAACCCTTAAACATAAAAACCAGTAAACGTTTAAGAGGCACAAAACACAGAGAAACTGAAACTCACTAACTCTACTCGATTCGACTTGTGTAATTCTATTAAAACTTTAAAAATATATTAATATTAATATAAAATTAATAATTAATTATATTCGACTTGTCTAATTAATATATAATTAATAAATAAATATCAAACGAGCCGGCTCGCGAGCCTATAGAGACTTAAAAGGTTAGGCTCGAGCTCGATTATGACGAGTTCGAGGCGAATTTTTAGTAAGCTAAGCTCAAGAGGCTCGATAAAAGCTCGACTCATTTACTACCCTAAATTTATTATATAGTTTACCCAAAATTTACTGTAATAAAACTCAATTTGAACTAAAATTAATTTAATTTAATAATTTAATAATTTAATAAATAAATAAATTTAAATCGATGTCAAGACCATGGGTTCTTGCAAAACAATAAATACCATTTAATCTTGGGGAGTTTCTTGAAGAGCAATAACACCCCACTTATTCCCTTGCATGCACATGCATGAAACACACCATGTACCTTCGAATAAAGATTATTCCAAGAATTCAATCTCAAAATCTATGGGATCTGCAACAAGAGAGTTAGTTTTAAATTAATACAACGATAATGGGGATGATGTCAACCACCAAGCCAAAACTGCAAGTTTAAACAATGTGTATGAGTGTATCCAATATGCAAGTTTCCGTCGTACACACATATGATAAGAAGGAAAAACAGAGTCAACATCAAATTATATTCAGCGCAATCTCACGTTCCTACACAATCCCACATGATTAAAAAAAACTTAAATGCCAAAATTATAAACTTAAGATTTTTAAAAACAATAATAAAGTACCTCACGAAGAACGAAAAGCTAAAATAATGAAAGAGAAGGTACTCACCTCACAATCATGTAATCTGGCAAGGAATAGTAGTGGAAACATGATTCTGAGAATGACATGAACATCATCGAAAATGCACACACGCTCAAAGGAGGGAAAGTTGTCAATAGAAGCCATGGAGTTAAAAATCTAACCATTTTAATTCGAAAATACACAAAATGTATCACAAACAAAATAAAGACATAATACTGTAAATAATCCAAAACAATGAACGATACCTGATTTGTAAACTAATGGAAATAGACTCTATCACTCTACTCGGCATCCCTCAAGAACGGAGACTCCACAGAGTAGTACCTGCTCACCGCAAGTCCACAATCAATTCTAAAAAACATAAAAAATACACAATCGGTCAAAACATAGATATAACAAATAATGCAAATCAAAATCGCAGAACTACACCATTTCATCCCTAATCAACACAATAGCCATTGGCGCCTTTCGGAAGGATTCCTCTCGTGAAGTTGAGGCCCTCGTTGATCTCGTACGACGTCGGAGCATCGATCTCCGATAAGATGAGCGGCAGAGATAGGAGGAGGAGAGACAGTGAGGTTCCATGGAAGAGACATCAAAACGATCTCTGGGTATTTTTTTGAAGGTCGAAACACGAAAAAAAATTCACCCACACACCTGCAAAACAAAAACACAATCAGATGCAAACAAAAACACAACCAAATGCATATCTACAATTACAAAAGAAACGGGAAGTTCCTGGCAATTCTAACTTCTGTCCTACCATATCCAATGTTTTTTTTAATCAATGCACATAGTTATTCATGGATGTGCACAGGAAGATATTAATTCCATTAATTCATATGAAAATTATAATTTTTTCAAAAGACAATAGTTGCTCAATGCAGGCAAGAACAATCCTCAAAGCCATTTCATGACAGTACTTCTCTTTCGTATAAGAACCATATCTATTTCCTCAAGAAGTTACGGAAAAAAAATTCATCAAAATCATTATTGATAAAAGTAAGAATGATATATAGAATTTACTTGGAATATCAAACTTCTCTGCTACTCCATCAAAAATGGATTGAACTGCAGAGTCCAAGAATATGGAGAGCGAACCATAGAATCAAGATCAACCTGTAATACCATGAAAAATAAGATTAAGAATAGTCATCATTGTGCGATATAAAAACATACCCCCAAAAGAATAAAGATTTATAAAACATTGTAGATAAGATCTAAGGTAGTTACCAAAATCGTTTTAAAACAAAGGATGATATGCACCCGTTCACACCACAACAGAAACCCCAGGTGTCAACACCACAAGAACTTATCACAACCTTATACTTAAAAATATACAAATTCAAGCGCCAGATGTCAAACTCTTAAAAGGCCAAATGTCAACAAAGCATGCACTCCCAACCATTCCCTATTCCCATTATATATAAGATAGATTGTCAATATATATATATGTCATACAATGTTGTCTAGTGGAAGTTGATAAATTTTTCAAGTAAATATTTAAATGCTTACAAACAATATGTACTGTCATGTTGTTACTACGTTTAGTATTGACATATTTTTTAGCGCAAAGTCAAGATGTCAGACAACATGTTGCAGCACATTTGAAATGACATACCGTGTGGAGGATCAGGAAAGTTTTCGATCTTTCCTGTTTGGTTTTCAGAAACGTGGGACAAAGGGAAAACGAGTTAATACAAAATCAGGCAACATCCAGCTGGAAGGATACACATCAGCAAGGCCAATTAAGGCATCAATGCCAACTTGTCAACTTGCCAATAATGTAAGGTGGCAAAGGAATTCCTATTTGGAATTGTATTGCATATTTGGAGTTGAAGACCAATAAGCATGTAGAATTGCTATAACAGCAGGTGCTACCCCCATAGCATTTCACACCTTCGATGTGCTTAATTTCAGAGCTCTTAACCGTGCAAGGTTGGCGGATTGAGAGACTGGATCTTTTGAAGAACGGTGTCGATCACATACATCAAAACGTGAGAGTTTGAGTGTTTGTGATTTGTGGGTTTGTGTTCGTAATTGAAGACTCACGAACAAATTGTCGAAGACAACTACGTCGAGCATAGGCTTGCTCGAAGGGTGGAATTGAGACGTTCTCAAAGACAGAGGGAGTCCCTGGTCGAGGTTGTTCACGGTGAGATCTATAGTAGCTTAGAACAATAGCTTGTGTGATAGCTAGTTG